>CM077086.1:163703245-164034163 GCA_039513925.1 Platanthera zijinensis | reverse complement strand
CCAGAAGAAAGGAGAAGGATCCATAGCATTCAAAGCCAATATGAGAACAGGAACTGAATCTGCTTGAAAGACGAGTGTACTGGGACAAGGAGATTGAACTAAATGAAGAATCCTAGCACTTGGGAAGGATTTATCATGGCCAAACTGAGATTCTATCAAGTCTTATGCTGCTCATCAACAAAGAGGAAGAAAGATCTTCAGAAAGAGGCTACAGAAGATCTGCTTGAAGACAAGGCAATGAAGAAATCTGGCCAAAGGTATCAGACAAAGGTCATCAAATAATAAAGAAATAATCTATTTTGGATGCAGGAAACCAGGCTATATTGTGCCTGGCTGTCCAGAAAATCAGAATAAGGACAAGAAGGGACAGGAAAAGATAGGAGAAAAGACAAGGATCAAGAGGGGAAACAACAGAAAACAAATCCTCCTTCAACAAAAATAAACATACAAGGAAGGAGTTGTAGCTGAAAGCTGGATGTGATACTGAAGAGGAATCAGAAGCCTCATCAAGCTCAAGTGATGATGAGGATGATGCTGAAGAAAAGGAATTCTGCATGATGGCTATCAATGCCTCCAGAAAAAAATTTGTTGATGCAGAACAATGGATCAGATTCTGATTCTGAATCAACTGAAGAAGACCAAGTATTAGACTCCAGTTTGACTTTGATCTTTATAGGAATTTAGGGGTATAGGGCTTCTGAAAGTTAAGGCACTTTGTTTAGAATGTTAAAACTTGAGAAAGAGAGAATCTTCTTCTCATGAAATCAATTGTAATGAAACATTACACCTTAAAATCAGACAACCTCAAACTCTCTGAGGAGTTAGAATGCTGTAGGAAGGAGATTGCTTCACTGAAAATGTGAGTTATCTCAGGCAAAGAAGTTTGAAAGAATCCCTTTTGGGAGAAAGAAAGAACATCAGACTGATGGACATCACAAGCATAATGAACTCAAGATTCAACAGTACACTGGGCTTGGGGGCTTCATCCAGCCAAACCTATAGTTTTAACAACCCCAATTAAAATTATTTCTGATAAACGAAAGGGTGTTATAGAGGTAGCTAAGAAGAATCCAGATTTACCTAAGGAAAATCAAGTTCAACAGAAAACGTCGAACAGAGCTCGACGATCATCGAACAGAGCTCGGCGATCCAAGACTGGATCGTCGAACTCAGATCGACGACTTCTGAACTCTGAACTCTGGTATAGTCGATCTTCGAACGGAGCTCAACGATCTAACCCAAGATCATCGAACTCAAGTCGACGATCGTCGAACGGAGCTCAGAGCTTTGAACCCTCTTTTAGAGGTAAATCTTAAGTCAATCCTAGAAGTCCCTCATCCAAAAGCTTCAACCCTTATACTGAATGGATAGTACCTCCTAGGAGATACCATCCTGAAGGATATAAGAGTCAGTCAGGGATGTCTTTCATTTTGAATTTAAAGGTTATCAACCTAGACCCAAGGTAAACTGGGTCAAAAACATATAAATTGTTTATGTGCAGGTGAAGACCTATCCAGTAATGAACCAACAATGGTATCTGGATAGTGGGTGCTCAAAGCACATGACAGGGAGTAAGGACAATCTCACATCCTTCAAAGCCAAACTTGGACCCAAAGTGATCTTTGGAGATTCAAACTTTGGTCAAACAAAAGGATATGGTGCTGTTCAGATTGGCTCAGTCACATTCAAGAAGGTGGCTTATGTGGAAGGACTGAAGCACAGCCTAATCATCATAAGTCAACTCTGTGATGAAGGATATCAAGTGACATTTTACAAATCCTTATGCAAGATCAAGTCAGAGAATAACACAATAGTGTTAACAGGTAAAAGGAAAGGTAACATTTATCTTGTAGATTTCCTTTCAACCAACATAGATATTTTCTTATTTAATTCAGTCTGCAAATAAAATGATTTATGGCATAAGAGACTAGGACACTTAAACCTTAGAACCATTGCTAGGCTGTCCAAGGGCAACCTTGTTAGAGGACTACCTTCTTGCCCCTACAAGAAGGAAGGACTCTGCAGGGCTTGTCAATTAGGTAAGCAAACTAAAAACAGTTTTAAGTCACTTAATAAGAGTGATTCACCTAGGATTTTGTATCTGTTACACATGGATCTTTTTGGACCCATTACAGTACAAAGCTTAGGAGGGAAATCTTACACTTTAGTGATTGTAGATGACTTCTCTAGATTCACTTGGGTATTCTTTCTGAGTAAGAAGTCTAATAACTTTAAATGTTTGAAAAATTTTCTCAAATGCATACAGATTGAGTTCAATACTCACATTGCCCTGATCAAAAGTGATCATGAGACAGAGTTTGATTCTCTTCTTATGCAAGAGTTCTGTCAGAGTGAAGGGATCAGGCATACTTTCTCAGCTCTTAGAACTCCTCAACAAAATGGGGTAGCTGAAAGGAAAAATAGAACCCTAATTGAATTTGCTACTACATTATTGACAGATGCTCACCTTCCTCTATCTTTTTGGGCAGGGGCAGTGAACACCTCCAACCATGTGTTGAACAGAAGTTTGATACATAAACTGAAGGGCAAGACTCCCTATGAATTGCTCAAAGGGAAGAAACCTAAAGTAGACTATTTCAAAATTTTTGGCTGCATTTGTTATATTCACAATAATGACAAGAAGTATTTAGAGAAATTCCAAGCTAAAGCTGATGAAGGAGTGTTTCTAGGATACTCCATGATTAGTAAATCTTTAGGGTTTATAATAAAACTTATCTTAAAATTGAAGAATCTGTTCATGTATCTTTTGATGAGACTAACATGTGTTACAAGGAGAAGTCTACTTCTACCATAGAACCATTGCAGGTACATTCTCTTTCAGAAAATTTGGACAGGTTATACATTGTAGAAAAGGATTCAGTACATTCACCTATCCAACAAAGAGCTGAAATCAGTGAAGATGAAGAGGATACTCAACATCTTGATGTTCAACATCTTGGAGAAAACCATTTTGAAGAGCCAGTTGTTGTTCCCACAAGAGGAAACAACAACACAGGTTGGTGTGAAAGATCAACACCCCCTATTGATTTAGTAACAACAAGAGATCACCCAATCTCCCAAGTGATTGGAAACATCTCAGCTGGTGTGCAAACCAGAAATCAGGTAAACCAGAACCTGATGCACACCTACTTTTTATCTCAAGTTGAGCCTCAATCCATTCAAGATACAGAACAAGATCCACACTAGATCATTGCTATGCAAGAGGAACTACATCAATTTGAGAGGAACAAAGTTTGGGAGCTAGTACAAAGGCCTAAGGATCACTCAATTGTTGGAACAAAGTGGATGTTCAGAAATAAATTGGATGATCAAGGAGTTATTGTAAGGAACAAGGCAAGGCTAGTTGCTCAAGGTTATTCTCAAGAAGAAGGGATAGACTATGACCAGACCTTTGCACCAGTAGCAAGGCTAGAGGCAATAAGAATATTCCTTGCTTATGCAGCTCACAAAGGATTCAAGGTTTACAAAATGGATGTGAAGAGTGCATTTCTCAATGGAGACATCAAAGAGGAAGTCTATGTTAGACCACCTCTAGGTTTTATCTCTCCAACTTATCCTGCATATGTTTCAAATTGCATAAAGCATTATATGGTCTCAAGCAAGCTCCTAAAGCATGGTATGAGACCTTAGCATGCTTTCTTATGAAAAATGATTTTATAAGGGATAGAGTAGACCAAACTCTCTTTATTAGAACCCATAAGTTCCATACCCTACTAGTACAAATATATGTAGATGATATCATATTTGGTTCAATTGATTCAAACTTGTGAAGAATGTTCTCTAACTTAATGCATTCTAAATTTGAAATGAGTAGCATGGGTGAGCTTTCCTTCTTTTTAGGATTACAAGTCAAACAACATGCTGAAGGCATATTTATTTCTCAAACCAAGTATGCAAAAGAATTGGTTAAGAAATTTGGTATGTCTGAAGCATCTTGTATGAAAACACCTATACCTACCAATGCTGTATTAGATACTGATGAACATGGTAAACATGTTGATCAGACAACATATAGAGCATGGATTGGCTCTCTATTGTACCTTACAGCTAGTAGACCTGATATAATGTTTGCTACATGTATATGTGCTAGGTTACAAGTAAGCCCTAGAGAGTCACACCTAACATTAGTTAAGAGGATTCTTAGGTATGTGAAAAGTTGTCCAAATCTAGGACTCTGGTATCCAAAAGACTCAGGATTTGAATTAACTGGATTTTTAGATGCTGATTATGCTGGATACAGAGTAGACAGGAAAAGCACCAGTGGAACTTACAAGTTCCTTGGTGACAGACTTGTCTCCTGGTTCTGTAAGAAACAGACATCTGTGTCCACTTCAACTGCTGAAGCTGAATACATGGCAGCAGGTAGTTGTTGCTCACAGATTCTGTGGATTCAAAACCAGCTCCTAGACTATGGCTACAACTAAGAAGGATCAAAAATATTTTGTGATAACACTAGTGCTATCTCTATAGCAAAAAATCTAGTCTTTCATAATAGGACAAAACATATAGAGATTAGGCATCACTTCCTAAGAGACAATGTGGAGAAAAATAAAATTGAAATTCAATATATCCCAACTGATTTGCAAAGGGGAGATATTTTCACCAAACTTTTGGATGAAAAGAAACACACCTTCTTCCTAAATCAGTTAGGAATGTTAGATGGAGGAAGTTTAAAATAAATCCCAAGATTTTTTAATCTAAAAACAGACCAAGACTAGGCTAAAAACTTGTATTTTCTAGTGTCTGTAGGTTCTGTTTTGTCTCTAAACTACGCTCCACATTTTTCCAAAAAAGCGTCGAATGGAGATCGACGCTTTCCAATAAGCGTCGACCGGAGTTCACCGTTTTCTAGGCAGCGCTAGGCTATCTTCTTCTGGTCAGCGATCGTAGAACGGAGATCGACGCTCTCCAATGTCGTCGAACGGAGATCGACGATATTGAAGACTCTTCAGATTCCACTAGAAGCCCAGATCGTCGAACGGAGTTCAACGATCCTTCCTTTTCGACGTCGAACCCTAATATAAAATCATTCTTTCGGCCGTCGTTTTTCTTTTGCGCTTTCATATTCTCTACAAACTTTTTCGTTCCCTCCAAACTCTACTGCACTTGGTTGTATTTGTTACTTTTTGCAGGTATACAATGGCCGTGAATGTTGCCGCTCTCACCAAGATGAAATTTGATACAGGATTTGATATAGATATGGACTCATTTGATGGCAGCGATCAGGTTTTCAAAGACATTCTGGAACTCTTCCGAGAACAACAGTTAGTGCACATAATGTCCACCAGGATGAAGATTGCTGCAGATGAGATTAAGGAATGGGTGTTTACAACACATAATCTGGATGAGAATACCCTCGTTGGTACTATCGGCGGGACTCAGGTATCATTATCACCTACTCTTCTAAGTGAAGTATTTCATCTGAGTACTGGAGATGACTCTGTTGAAATGTCGGGAGAAGAATCTGCGAATATGTTAGATAGAATGGGACACTCTGCCGCTAACCCTAGCAAGTTATTGAAAAAGAACTTATCTATTGAGTTTAGATTTCTAGCTGATGTTGTGGGGAAAGTGCTTATGGCAAAGCACTCAGCTTATGATACCATATCCAGGTATCAGTTCTGTTTGATGGGAGCCCTGGTAGATAAAAAACACCTGAATTGGGGAGATATTTTCTTTGATTTGATAAAGAGGAAAATAAACAAAAGTTTTGTTAACTTTGGGAGAATCTTAGGGGTATTCCTGCACTCCAGATGCCCTGACTGCTAGTCTCTAATAGGATGCACATCAATGCATCAAAAAGGCTATCATGTGCCCTGTTTGGGAAATGGGACAGGCAGATTATCAAGCCTACCAAGACTACCAATGCTTCAGGCACAAGGACTATTGTAGTCTCTTTCCCTTAGGCTCCTTCCCTCATTGAGGAATTGCCTGCCTCCACCTACTCTCCTCCTTCTCCACCTCCTGTTGTTTCTACCTCCACCTCCACATCAACCATCTCCACATCCATCTCTTCCCCCATTACCATTTCATCATCAATCTCACCTCCAGCCACCTCAGAACAATTCTATCCAATCCACTACTATCCACCTCTTGACATGCCATCCTTCAACATCTTTGAAGACTCCTTCATGGATGCTTCCACTTCCTCTCCTGCTGAGCTTCCCTCTACCTCTTCATATCAACAAATCCTACATGATATTCTTACTCGACCATCCTTCACACCATCCATCTCCACACCCATATCATCTATCTCCACCATCTTAATCTCTCAACCAACCATCCTACCATCCATAATACCATCTACCACTGTCCATCCATCACCAGCCCAAAACATTCCCTCCTCCACCTCAACTCAAGTCACACTTGAGCAAGTGGATCTATCAGCTTTGGCAGATAAGCTATATGGGATACTGGCCCCCAAGCTAGTAAGCCTGCTGGAGACCTCCATGGCTCCACTCCTGAACTCAATAAAGGAGCTATCTAACAGGCTAACCTCTCTCTCCTCTCATCAGGCAATCCCTTCTATGGGGTGCCTTGATCCAGTTATCAATGAATCAAAGCAGGGGGAGATGCCCTATGAAGCTGAGGCTGTGCCTGCTGCTCCTGAGGAACTGTTGTCTGCAGAGATTTCTACTCCAGCCCCAGTACTAGTACTCACAGTGGACTTCAGGTCACTGTTGTCTGAATTTGATTCTCTTCCCAGAAGCTGCTTATCAACTCAGGGAGTTGAAGACCTTTCTAAGGCCATTGTGCCTATTACTGTCTGTGATCCCAGCCTGATTAGATCTTATATCAATTCTCTTAAGGTTGTGGAAGTTTCTGATTGTGTTGCTGCTGCTGCTGCTGAAGTTGCTGAATCTACTAATATTGATATGTTGCCTGCTGATCCTGTTGATGCTGCTGCTACTGTTGAACTTGCTGTTTTTCTAGAAGAACATGTTGTTTCTGAGGTTCCTGCTTCTCCAGAAGTTCCTTCTGCTCCTGCTGCTTCTACAATTGTTTCTGCTCCTGTTCTGTCTACTGAGAAGTCTCAACAAAGAGAAGAGTATATCAAAAGCATTGATGATCTATATGAAAGACCCCAGAGTTTAGAAAGTGATCAATTCAACACTGACTCTGATGATTCTACTGGCACCATTGCCAAGAAAAGGAAAGCTAGAAGCAAAGCAATGATGAGAGTCCCTCCTTCTCAAGCCAAAGATGTAAATGATATACCATATTACATTTTGCATGATTATCAGATAACAGAGCCTTGGATGCAATACTCTAAGAATCAGCTAAAGGCTATGAAGAAAAGAAGGAAGCTTGACAAATATGAGAAAGGATCTTCCCAGTTTCCTCCTCCTCCTCCTCTAGACTCAAGATCTAGTGGAGGCTCAGCTTTTCAATCATCTGCTTCAAAGCACAGTTCTTCTCAATCTTCTCAAAGATATCAACCCAGAGGTCAACATCAAAGAGGACATCATTCTAGAAGAGGTCAGTACAGAGGAAATCAGAGAGAGTACAGAACATATTCCAGACAATAAAGGGAAGGACAAGGTCCTATTGATTCTACTCAAGGTCCTTTCCCTTACAAGCTTAGAGATTCAGTTGTCACCATGACTCCTACTGATTCAGAATCTATCATTAGATATGAACCTCCAGTCCCTTTTGAAGATCCTGAAAATGACCCAGTGTCATGGACTGCCAGAATGAAAGAGCTTGCTGCACTAGATCAAATTAAAAAGGCCAAAGAGCAAGGCAAAGACATTTCCAACATTATAACCCTTTCAGATCAAAGAAAGACAAAGTTAGAGAGATATTCTTCAAGAAATTTTTTTGATCCAGAAGATTACATGAAGCTGCACCCTGAGGTTGTAGTTCTAAGGGCTAGATCCCAAACCTCCTTAGGTGCAGATGATGATAGAAGATCAACGAAATAAGCCCTCAATCCTAACAGGAATATTCTGTTTAAAAAGGGAAATGAGAAGAAGTGATTTCTGTAAGCTGAACATACACCTATCTCTGAATATTTGCTGAAATTCTATCTGTGATCTGCAATGTTGCTATGCCTTATTAGTTTAGCTTTTGCTTTGTCTATATGCTTATTTATTTCCTATTTTATCTTGTAAATAGTAATCCTAACCCAAATAGGGGGAGATTATTTGAACACCCTATTACTAATGTGGGAAATGATCACTATGTTTTTAGGAAATTTGTTTGACCTAGTTGTATAGTTGAAAAAGTCAAATTAGAATGAGTCTAAGGGTTAGAACTTAGGTTTGAAGCTGCCCCCAAGACCTTTCAAAGATCAGGATTCAGTGTTGAGACTAAGGAAATTTTCGTCGAGCTCAGGTCGACGAAACGTCGAACTCAGTTCGACGTTCTCTGAGCTCAATTCTGCAAGTCGTCGAACTCCGGTCGACGATCTTCGAGATCAGATCGATGTTTTGTCTTCAGCTATTTTCCAAGTCGCTGAGCTCAGTTCGACGATCGTAGAGCTCAGGTCGACGTTTTCTATCTCTAGTATAAATCCAATCTCTGAGCTCAGGTCGACGATAGCTGAGCTCAGGTCGACGATTTTTGTGAGAGATCGACGCTTTCAGAATTCAAATTCAAGAACAGTTTTGGAATTCTTTCAGAGTTATTTCCTGCATTTATTGCAAAGGATTATGTAGCCATTTCAAGCAATCTGGAGCAAGTTTCAAGGAAGGCTAAAAGGAATGTTACTTAGAACTTTTCCCAGAGACAGTTGTCATTTATGGAAGTCATTTATGACTGAGTAACAACCATCTAAGTCAGAATCTGATATACTCCTACAGAATATGTTTTTGACAACATAACAGATCAATACAACAAGATAGGCAAGAGATATACAAGATCATTGGATTGATAAAAAGAGTTACAGAAGAGATATCAAAATATACTCTGATCAAGAACTCATCTTCTGGAACATACAGATTCACTGAGTCAAAATCCTCAAGAACACAAGAAAGTTTTCTGTGGAGGAAATCATCTGCTCCTCCAAATCCTCAAGTGTTCAAAAGCTTCAACATCAAGGACTCCAGACATCACACATTTCAGCATCTGCTGAAATCATCTTTTGCTGGAGATCTGAAGCACCTGAAGACCTATCACCCTAGCAAAGCTCACCTTCCTGAACCTTTCAGATCTCAGGGGGAGCTTTAGCTTCATCTTCCACTTGTCTTCTCTCAGACTGTTGACAGAGAAGAACAACTCAACTCTTTCTTTCATTTTCCTTTCCCTCCTGTAAAAGGGTTTTTCAAAACTCCCTTCAAAAGTTCTGAGGCTGGTTTTTGAGACCTTGTCAAAACTCAATGGTGGCAAGACACCTTATCAAAAAATCTAGTTGTGGTTTTTGAGCACCTTATCAAAAGATCATTGGTGCCCAGGACACCTAATCAACTATTCCTGCAGTGGATTCCTACCTAGGGTGGTAGAAGAGTGAATGTACCCAGGTTGTTGGGGAACCACTATAGATCTTTGTGTCATCTGGTTGTTGCGTGTTTGATTTTGTTGTGTGCTGTGTGTTTTCTTAGTTCTTGATTTAGTTTTATTTCATCACAAGCACCTTACACATATACATAAATTAAGTGTTCCACTGCTTTATATTTTTAATTGTCAATTATTTTAAAAATATTCTATTCACCCCCGCTCTAGAGTTAAGGTATATCTTTTCCTCACTTTCAAGGTGAAACTGCAAGATTTGTTGGAACAAGGGTATGTGCGTCCAAGTTCGTCGCCTTGGAGCGTACCGGTCCTCTTTGTTAAGAAGAAGGATGGGAGCTTGCGACTCTGTATTGACTATCGGGAGTTGAACAAGCTTACAAAAAAGAATAAGTATTTGATCCTAAGGATTGACGATCTATTTGATTAGTTGGTTGGGGCAATAGTATATTCGAAGTTAGATCTGAAATCCGGATACTACCAATTAAGGATAAGGGAAAGAGATATCCCAAAGACAACGTTCAGCATGCAGTTTGGGCATTACGAGTTCACGGTCATGCCATTTGGGTTGACCAATGCGCCATCCTTGTTTATGGATTTGATGAACAAGACGTTCAGAGAGTACCTGAAACATTTCGTGATAGTATTTATCGACGATATCTTGGTGTACTCGCAGTGTGAGGATGATCAGTACAAGCATCTGCATATGGTGTTGGATACGTTGAGGAAGAATCAGTTGTATGTAAAGTTCTCCAAGTGTGAGTTTTGGTTATCCTCGGTAGCGTTCCTTGGTCATATTGTTAGTGGAGAAGGGATAGCGGTGGATCCGGCAAAGATAATGGTGATACGGGAGTGGCCTGTGTTGACTACAGTGGCGGAAGTCCGGAGCTTTTTGGGGCTTGCCGGCTATTACATGCGCTTCGTAGAGATCTTCTCGCGGATAGCACTACCACTCATGATGTTGACAAGGAAGGATCAAAAGTTTGTGAGGTCACTGGAGTGCGAGCAGACTTTTGAAGAATTAAAGAGGCGGTTGACCACGACGCCTATTTTATGTTCTCCGAGTGGGACCGAAGGGTTTGAAATCTATAGTGATGCTTCAGGCAGTGGTTTGGGCTGTGTTTTGTTATAGCGTGAGAGCGTGATAGCCTATGGTTTACGACAATTGAAGGTTCACGAGAGGAATTATCCGTTCCATGACTTGGAATTAGCGGCCGTGATATTTGCTCTAAAGCTGTGGAGGCACTACCTGTACGGTGTGAAGGTCGATATCTACACTGATCATAAGAGCCTGAAGTAATTGTGAGATTAGAAGGACCTGAACATGAGGCAACGGAGGTGGATGGAGTTTCTGGGGGACTACACCTTCAGGATACATTATGTGCCTGGGAAAGGAAATGCAGTGGCGGATGCGTTGAGTCGTAGGGATCCTTTGAAGGAAAACTAGTTGATGGTACATGGTGAGAGTTTGGTCCGTGATTTGGAGGCATTGGAGATCTCTTGCGTTGACAAGAAGACTAGTGCCGAGGCGAAATTGTATTAGACAGAGGTGCAGTATGACCTAGCTGATAGGATTCAGCGGGCTTTGGTTCAGGATAGCAGCATGAAGCAGATCTTAGATGAATCTTTGGATGGGTCAAATTCCCAATTTGTTGTTGAGGATGGGTTGCTGAGGAGGGACGGTCGCCTATGCGCCCCTAGTGCGGATATTCTTCGGGAGGAGTTGATGTACGAGGTTCATCATACCAAGTACTCAATCGACCCGGGGAGCACGAAGATGTATAAAGACATGAAGAAGTTGTTCTAGTGGCCAGGATTAAAGAAGGATGTAGCAATTTATGTGGTCAAGTGCCAAACATGTGCCTTGGTGAAGGCAGAGTGCCAGAAGCCCGAAGGTTTCTTGAAGTCCTTGCCTATCCCGGAGTGGAAGTTCGACGACATTTCTATGGTTTTTGTGCATGGTTTGCCAAAGTCCCAGAGGGGAAACGACGCCATCTGGGTGGTCATTGATAGATTAACAAAAGTGTCGCACTTCATTCTGAATAGGAAGGAAGATCCGGTGGAAAAGTTAGCCAAACTTTATGTGGATAATATTATACGATTGAATGGTGAGCCCCGTAGTATTGTTAGTGACCGAGATGGACGCTTCACGTCAATTGACTGGAGGCTAGTGCATAGATGGTTGGGAACTAAACTGAGTTTCAACACAGCCTTTCATCCTCAGACGGATGGTTTGACCGAGAGGGTCAACATGACGATGGAGGACATTCTCCGCATGTGCGTCTTGGATTTCAGAAAGCAGTGGGAAGACATCCTGTACATGGTGGAGTTTGCATATAATAACTATCAAGTGAGTATTGGAATGGCGCCTTTCGAGGCCTTGTATGAGAGAAAGTGTCGCACGCCGTTGTCTTGGCTGGAGACAGGCGAGTCTAAGTTATACAAACGTCAAGCGGTGGAGGATGCCACTTCAATGATATATACAATTCAGGAACGGTTGAAGAACGCTCAGGACAGGCAGGCAAAATACTATAATGCCATGCATAGAAATGTTGAGTTCGGTGTTGGCGATTGGGTGTATTTGAAAATCAAGCCATTCAAGGGTGTCTCGCGGGTTCGACGCTTGAAGAAGCTGAGTCTGAGATACCTTGGACCATTTGAGATCCTGGAGCGAGTTGGCGAAGCAGCGTATCGACTAAAGCTGTCAGTGGAATTGAGTGGGCTACACAATGTGTTCCATATATCGGTGTTACGGAAGGCAGTGCAAGAGCCTTCGCAGGTCATTGCGGTCAATCAAGTGCCGATTGATAACGGATTGACGGCAAAGGTCAAGCCAGTACGCATTGAAGATTTTGAAGTCAAACGACTCCGCAATAAGGAAATCCGAATGGTTAAAGTCCATTGGGATAACTGCGGACGTGAGGAGCTTTCATGGGAGTGAGAGCAGACTATATTGGAGGAATACCCCGAGTTATTAGACTTAGGTAACATTTATGTTTTGTGTACCTTTACATAATTTCAGGACGAAATTCTTTTAAGGGGGGGGGGAGATTTGTAACGCCCTGAAAATTATAATCGAACTGGTCGCGTCCTAAGGAATTTTTGGAGCCTATATAGGGGTACACGGCCTGGGACACGGGTGTGTTCAAGGCCGTGTCTTTCTCTATGTTGGCCGGCTGTGTCCATTAAAGGACACGACAGAAAACACGGCTATGAACAGTAGCGACACGGGCGTATCAAGGGTGACACGGGCGTGTCTATACCCGTATCACCACCTGTGTACACCAAGCGACATGACGGCTGGCGTGACAGTTATCTGTGACACGCCCCAAGGTCACGGGCGTGTCGGGACCCGACACGGGCGTTTCAGGTTGAGACACTGTTGAAACCTTAGGTTCTGATTTGGGTTAGGATCACTATTAGGATGATTAGTTTGACCCAAAATGTATAGTCTAAGGGTCATAGGTCTTTCCAAGTATTCCTCATAAAGAATCCCAGAAGAAGTGCAGAAGAATTCTAGAGAAATCAGTTTTGAAGTTCAGAAATTTTAGCTCACAGAAATAGTCGAATGAAGTTCAACTATTGCAGTACAGAAATAGTCGAACGGAGTTCAACTATTGCAGTCCAGAAATAGTCGAACGGAGTTCAACTATTACAGTCCAGAAATAGTCGAACGGAGTTCAACTATTGCAGTCAAGAAATAGTCGAACGGAGTTCAACTATTGCAGTCCAGAAATAGTCAAACGGAGTTCAACTATTGCAGTCCCGAAATAGTCGAACGGAGTTCAACTATTGCAGTCCAGAAATAGTCGAACGGAGTTCAACTATTGCAGTCCAGAAATAGTCGAACGGAGTTCAACTATTGCAGTCCAGAAATAGTCGAACGGAGTTCAACTATTACAGTCCAGAATAGTCGAACGGAGTTCAAACTATTGTAGTCCAGAAATAGTCGAACGGAGTTCAACTATTGCAGTCCAGAAATAGTCGAACGGAGTTCAACTATTGCAATCCAGAAATAGTCGAACGGAGTTCAACTATTGCAGTCCAGAAATATTCGAACGGAGTTCAACTATTGCAGTCCAGAAATAGTCGAACGGAGTTCAACTTTTTCTGTGCAGTTTTTACGGAAGCTTTAAAAGATTCATTTTTGGCATTTTCCTGTGCAGTTTTTTTTTCAGACAGAATTATTTAAAGCTGGTTAGAGTTATTCAAGGCTTAAGTAAAGGAATTTACAGCTAATATATTTAATGCTAAATATTCTTATGAATATAGCCGTTGGGAGACTGCATTAAATATAAATCAATTCAGAGGTTTATTGTCAGTTACCTTTCCAAGACAGTTTTCTTTCTTGGAAATGTCTCTGCAGCATCAGACAAAAATTCAAATGACTTTCCTCAGCCCAGGGGACATATAAAAAGAAAGATATATAATACATTTAATAAAAGTGACAGAGAAAAAGAAGCAGGCATATACAGATCATCTTCATCTTCTTCATCTGCTCAAGCCTTTTAAGAGACACAAAATCAACATCAGTCTAAAAGGTTGCTGGAGAGCAACATCAACTTGAAGGCCTACACCCTGAAGGAAAGCTTCCACTCCTGAACTATTCTACATCTCACGGGGAGCTTTGACAACAACAATCCACTTGTGCTTCTCTTTGCTTGTTGAACAGAGAAGACAACATCAACTCTTCCTTCCTCCTGTACAAAGGGTTCTTGAACTCCCTTCAAAAGTTCTGCTTGGTTTCTGAGACCTTATCAAAACTTAGTGGTGGCAAGACACCTGATCAAAAAATCCAGTTTGGTTTTTGAGCACCTTATCAAAAGCTCATTGGTGCCGAGGACACCCGATCAACTCATTCTGCAGTGGATTCCTACCAGGGTGGTAGAAGAGTGGATGTACCCAAATTTGGGGAACCACTATAATCCTTGTGTTGTCTGGATTGCTTGCTCTGTTTTCTTCCTTATGTGCTGTGAATTTTATTGTGCATTTTATTTTCTAAAAACTCTTAAGCATATCAGATCTATCACCTCACTTTCAATTGGTATCAGAGGGAGGTTGATTGTTTGTACAGGCTAACACCTGAATCAAAAGATCCTTGATAGATCTTATTGTTTTTAAGAGTTTTTCATTGCACAAAAAGAAGAATGGTCAAGCACTGGACCTCCTAAGTGCAATCTGGACAAGCTTGCACTATGGAAGGCAAGGAATAGGCTTTTTATGAACTCTATTGATGAAGCCATTTATAATTCTATTTTGTCAGGTCCCTTTATACCATCTGCAGCTACAGAAGCTCAAAAACAGCTTAAGATGGCTGATGCACAAGCAATGAACATTCTTGCAGAATCAATGTCTGATGACATTTTTCAAGAGATTGCTGAATGTTCATCTGCAAAGGAAATTTGGGACTCTCTCTCAGTAATGGCTGCTGGTGTAAGACCCCCTTTTTTTTCTTTTTCAAACACCGGGGTCTTAGCCCAGAACTGCCGCTTTGCGGTGGCACCGACTCACGGGAAGGCAACCACTACAAAACGCCAATTCTGCCGGCCCTTTTCGATCACAAGAGAGAGAAGTATTTATACAAAAAAAAATAAACAAGTCCACAGAAACATGTAAATAAAAGCGAAATCATATCCAGTCCATCAATAGATAATAACAGGAAAATGGATAAATGGGCTCGAGCCCAGTACATCAAAGTCCTCACTACAAGTCGCTCGTCACAGAAGCTATGAAACTACTAATCACTCATAGAGCTGGTCGCAGGTGCACCGGTGCTAGACTGTCCCACCTCCATGTGCACCGTACTCCGCTGGTGCTAGTCCCTGGACTGCTGGTCCCTGTCTCCCATCCGGAGCTCCTGTAATATTGTGGTTCGAAAACCATTAGTCATAAAGACTAAGCCCTATCATCCCCTACCCCTCCCACCACGGCTCCTAAGCACCGGGCGGAGAGGAGGAAAGGGAAGCTACAAAAGTGGAGAATATCCAAGCAGGTGATAGGGAAGCTAATCTAGTAGTTATTTAGAACGGAATAGGTCTAACAATCCTATGGTAGTAAGTAATAAGGAGAGCAATTAATAAGTAGCAACTTGTATAAAAAGGAAGCTAGAGAACAGTAAGTAAACAAGCAAGTAAATAAGTATGTAACCTTAACTTATATGAATGCCCATACAAACTTATAAGTTAAGGGGTCTTCTGCAAGGCTCCCATCATATAAAAAGTCCCATACCGATTTATACGTTGGAGTGTCGGTTGTATGCAATTATGAGTGTAGTGATATGCTATGCCATGATTCATGCAAGTGCAACTCACGCACACGACTCTATGTGCACAGACCTTTAGTTCCCCCTATTCGGGCAGTTAGCTTCACTCCCAGGAACCTACGTAGTGGCAAACAGAGACAGTGGGTCGGGCCCCCACTCCTAGGAGGGTATCCACACTACCAGGCCTAGCCCTTCTGTACGCCCCTAGAAGAACACAACCTAGAGTATCCGCGTACTACTGCTGGCTGTACCCACCAGACTTTCTTTGGCTAAGTGTCCCACACCGCCGAGTCAGCGTACCGATGTCGGTGTGAACGACAATCAGATACCGAAGACCCACCACCTTTATTCTGTACTCCAACCCTCGAGCCCTCGGCCCCTGGACAGTCCCGTCCATGCATCTACCTTCAGAGCTACTGTCTGAATGGCAACCAATCCTATAATTCTACTTTCCTAGCTATCGGGGAGTGTGTATGTGCAACCCTAGTTATACTAGTTGCTCTTTTAATTTATTATTCCTATGGTTTACGTTAGTATAGGACTGCCCCCGGCATACCCCGTGAAGGGCTCTCAAGGGGCACTAGGAACCAAGACGGCGGCATTACGGCCCGAAGTTCCCTTTCGCAAGGCACTTATTATTATTGGTTGATCTCCCTTAACCCGATCCTCTTTTAGTTACTTTAGTTCTAACCCTAGAGTATTAAGACTCTTCCTCTTCTTCCCGGAATGGACGATCTTTCGTCGTTCCCGTACTCCTTTATCCTTAAGCAGTCTCACACTCTACTTATCCTGACTTCCAATGATGAACTCAATCTTAACTTGCCCTACCAACCATCAACTACCAGAATTCCGTGGCTTTACTATATGCAGACCATCCTAAGCTATATGAGGTACACAAGGGGAGGTACTCCAAATTGTCTTCCAAATCTCCTATAATATTTACTGGAGGTCTACCATAACATAATTTGTCTAAATCCAGAAACTTATAATTTTCCTAATTAATCTGATATTTATTTAATTTTCTCAAAAGATGGGCCATGGGTCATTTTAAACATGAACTACATGATCCTCCTAAGTAATGGCTACCCAAAAATCATGATCATTAAATAACAGCAAGATAACCTTAAATACAAGTTTTCAGAATTTTATAGAAAGTATTTAGCCTCTAAATAATTTATCTAGTATAAACACGTTAATCCTACGTAAAGAAGGAAGTACTGAAATTATTTATCGGAAAATTATAGAAAAATTACTAGTCAGTAGTATGATAAAGAAAAGATCTTTGTGCAAAGAATCATAATTTTTCCAGCTTGCTAAACACCACTAAGGATTTAATCAAATATTCAAGGTAAAACATACTTAATGAAGCAAGCCTGAGAATTAGACTTCCAAAAATCCCATAAAAATTCACAGAGATTTAAAATCATAATAAACGTTCTCTGCTTAAATTTCATCAATTTCCAGGAAGTGTGTATTCCATAATAAATTTTCTAAGCAAATCATTCAAGCTTCTAAATCGTTAATGAAGTATCCAAAATAATGATCTTAAAATTCATAGAAAAATATCCAGAGCTTGTACCATTCCTATAATTCGCTCTACCCAATTCTCATCACTTTTCAATATGATTTAGTGTCATTTCCTATATCTACAAGTTTTGCACCCTAAACTAGGGTTAGATTATTAGGTATCCCAACAGTCCCCAAATCTACTAAGATTTCATCCAGAGGACTATAATGGCCCTATGGTCCTCTTCACTAAATTTTGAGTTAATTCAAGGTCATTTGACCCCATAACCTTCACAAGCCACCAAGATCCATCCTTAGGGTTTGGCCTTGGTTCTTAGGGCCAACTTACCCCGATCCACCTCAAACTCTATGAGGCGGTGCTAGAGAATATTACTAGCCAGTGGTAAAAATCTCAGCCTCTGTTGAGATGATCTGACCACTCAAATCTCAAAAGTGCACCTTTAACCTAAGACCCCTTATTAGGGCAAAACTTAGGTTTGATCATTTCTTATCCAAACCATCTCCAAATGAGATGACAAATTATACAGAACCTTATGGTGAACCCAGGGACCACTCACCACAATTTGGGAGGGTTTGGAAATTATTTAACAATCTAATCAAATTAAGCTAGGATTATTGAATTTTTCTAAAAACTATAGAAACATATTTCCCAAAAATCCTAATTTTTGGGCAGCATCAAGTTATAAATAAGATTAAGCCACACGCCAAATTTCAAGTCATTTTGATGACTGGTTGGGAGTGGGGAATTTTTCTAAAGTCAGGACAGCCCTATGGATAGACCTCACCAAAAAGGGTGCTGTGGTCTAACCAGGACTCCAACTGAACGAAATCAATTTTAAATTAAACTAGACTTCAAGGGCTACATTTTCTATGTTGACCACTTTTCCTGTAGAAGCCTCTAGGTATTTTCCCAAAATATCTAAAATGACAGATATTTCATTCAGAAATTGTTTTAAAAATAAAATCTAATTTAACGGCACTGTTCATCTTCTTCTACAGCCCGAAACCAGAGCCCTGAAACTTAATTTCCTGTAGCTTTCCCAAGCTATTTTTCGGCCATCCAGACATCTCCCTGGCCGGCCACCACCACCACCACCTCTGTTGAGGTGAGGGCTACCGGCGGGCGGCGGCACGGCCGCCGGAGAGGCGGTTTCCGGCGAACCCGCCACCATGAAATTTTCAGAAAAGCATGGAAAACGCTCACCCGATCTGGCTCTTTTGAGCCCGATATCTCTCCTAACGATTTCTAAGATCTATCCGCAGAAGAAGAGGGAGGGGAGGACCTTGTTCGCGGGCTGGAGGCGTGCAGAGCGTCGGGAAGCCATTGGCGCGGTGGTGGCGTCGCCGGAAATTCTTCAACAGCAAGGGGGAAATCTGAAATAGTTTGATGGAGAGTGTAACCTTTTCCCCTTGCTCTTAGGAGTCTTTTATAGATCAGCAAGTGGGGAGGGGAAAGGAAGAAACGTTCATGGCCATTAATATTTCCCTTAATGACGTTTCGGTTATGGCTAAGGCAGTTGAAACGCTGGAGATGAAGAGGTGTTTGCCAGGTGGCGATTTTCTATTGGACCAACATTTCCTTAATTATTTACATAATTAAAGTAGGAAACGGCCCATAAATACTCTTGGTTTTCATTCCCATAGTCAGAATTTATTATGGCGTCGGTTACCGAAATTTCCAGTCTGGCTGACGTTTCGGCCTTGGTCACGGGCGTGACACATAGGTCACGGGCGTGACAGGCCCGGTTAGCCAAGTCTGGGTTTGACGATCGTCGAACTGAGATCGACGATCGTCAAAGGGTGGTCACGGGCGTGACACCTGGGTCACGGGCATGACTGGTCCGTGTGGCCAATTCTTGGTCGACGACCGTCGAACTGAAATCGACGATCGTCGAGCGTGGTCACGCCCTATGTCACGGGCGTGACATTGTGGGTCACGGGCGTGACATGCCTGGTGACTAATTCTGGGCCGACGACCGTCGAACTGAAATCGACGATCGTCGAACGTGGTCACGCTAAATGTCACGGGCGTGACTCTGTGGGTCACGGGCGTGACAGGCCATGAGGCAAATTCCGCGCCCGACGATCGTCTACCTGAGATCGGCGATCGTCGAAGGAGTCACGCCCCAGGTCACGGGCGTGACACCTGGGTCACGTGCGTGAAAGGGCTGGGTGGAAAAATTCTGCGCCCGATGATCGTCTCCCTAAGATCGACGATCGTCGAATGAGTCATGCCCTAGGTCACGGGCGTGACGGGTCGGTCACGGGCGTGACCAACCCGTGACCCGAAATCTTGGTCGATTTATTTCAATTTTTGGGCTCCCTAGGGTTCTACCACAACCAACCGACTCCTAGGGGTCTAGCCGGAAATGGGATGTTACAAATCCCAATAAACAAAACAAAGATTTCGTCCCTGAAATCAAGGTTAAGCCTACGGGACTCTAATTGGGAAAAGAAGCTTGTAACATCCCATGAGAATTAAAGAAATTACATCTCTACGTTATGTTTGCTTTGTGCGGTTTCAAATCTAAGATTAATCCGCCCAATTAACTAGGTATATACACCCTAATAAACAAAAAATTAGCCCCTATTCTTGAAATTTCAGTCCTATTGGTTTAAAACAGGAAGGCAAATTGATTGTCCAGAGGGGTTGTGAGGTATACCTGACGAAAAAGTTCCGGGTATTTTTGCCGCATCAAGTCCTATGGCTCCCATGTATGCTCCTCCTGCCCATGATTGTTCCACAGAATCTTGACTAATGGAACCTTCTTCCATCGCAAGACCCGCACTGATGTATCGTCAATCCTGATAGGCTCCAAATTGACTGACCGATTTGAGGCCACCAGGCCATCTGCCGAGGGAATCAGCTGCTCAGGGCGTAGCAGCGCCCTCCGAAGTGAGGAGACGTGGAAGACGTCATGCAATCCCACTAACTCCGGCGGTAGCTCCAGTCTATAGGCTAAGGGGCCGATCCGCTCCAGGATCCTATAAGGCCCCATATATCTCGGACTGAGCTTCTTCCGCCCACGCACCCGCGAAACTCCGTGCATCGGCCGTATTTTCAAGAAAACTCGGTCC
Source organism: Platanthera zijinensis (assembly GCA_039513925.1). Lineage (NCBI taxonomy): Eukaryota > Viridiplantae > Streptophyta > Magnoliopsida > Asparagales > Orchidaceae > Platanthera > Platanthera zijinensis. Next base: position 164,013,825 of record CM077086.1, on the reverse strand, counting down.
CCTACCTAGAACTCCACTTGACGATGCCTCGCATCATAGTATTTCACCTGTCTGCTCTAGGCTTCCAACATCCTGTCCCGGATCAATCTAATCTGAGCATCTGTATCTCCCACAAACTCCAAGCCCAGTGCCTGCGGATCCTCATCTTGAACCCATGATAGTGGGGTCCTGCACCTCCTTCCGTACAGCGCCTCGTATGGAGCCATGCCTATGCTGGACTGATGAGCGTTGTTGTACGAAAATTCGACCAGTGGCAGCAATCTCTCCCAAGGCTCGCCACGGTCCAAAATACATAGTCGCAACAGATCCTCCAGTGTACGGTTGGTGCGTTCTGTCTGTCCATCGGTCTGAGTGTGAAAAGCTGTGTTGTATGTCAACCGTGAACCCAGATGGGCCTAGACTGACCTTCATTCCCTGGATGTAAACCGCCCATCCCGATCCGAAACGATAGTCTTGGGCACCCCATGATAACGCACAAACTGCTCAATGAACCTCCGTACTAATACACTGACTGGAGCGCCCTTTGCCACTGGGATGAATCTGGCCACCTTTGTCAGCCTGTCCACTATCACCCAGATCGAGTCATTCCCCGCACGGGATCGAGGTAGCCCATGTATGAAGTCCATGGCTATATCCTCAAACTTCCACTCCGGTACCGGAAGCGGCTGCAGCAAGCCTGCCGAGTTCCTACACTCCGCCTTCACGAGCTGCCAGGCCTCGCAATGCGTCACAAAATACGTAATATCTTTCTTCATACCCGACCAGTACATCGTCCTCTTTAAATCCTTTACCATCTTGGTGATCCCCGGGTGTACCGAATACCGGCTGCAGTGAGCTTCCGTCAAAATATCCTCCTGGATCCGTCCTCCTGATGGTATGTAGACTCTGCCCTGGAAACACAGAAGCCCATCCCTCAAAGAGTAATCTTATGTCGTGCCTTCCTCCAAGGCTCGGAATATCGGCTCAGCTCTCTCATCCAGCATCTTCCCATCTCTGATGCGGTCTCAAATGTCATCAGTAGTAGCCATCGACCCCAGGTACTCCATGTACAGCTCCGGGTCATCCTCAGACACTAGAGAAATCTGCATCTCCTCGAATGATCTAATCAACTCCAAGGCCACCAGCTGTGGGCCTACTCCTGTCGTACTCGCTCTCCGGCTCAGAGCATCCGCAACCACGTTCGCCTTCCCCGGATGGTAGTGCATGGTATACTGGTAGTCCGACAGAAACTCCACCCACCGTCTCTGTCTGATGTTTAACTCCTTCTGGGTGTCGACGTACTTCAGATTCTTGTGGTCGGAGAAGATATCACAATGTACTCCGTATAGATAGTGTCGCCAGATCTTAAGAGCAAAGATGACTGCCCCCATCTCCAAATCGTGCACGGGGTAGTTCTGCTCGTGCTGCTTCAACTGACGGGAGGCATATGCTATTACGTGCCCATTCTGCATCAGAACGACACCCAACCCCTGATAGGAAGCATCTGTATATACCTAGAATCCCTCCTTCCCTGATGGAAGAGCAAGGATGGGGGCCGAGGTGAGACGATCCTTCAGCTCCTGGAAGGCAGATTCGCATCGAGGCGTCCAGATAAAAAGGGACTCCTTCTTCATCAGAAATGTAAGAGGGAGGGCAATCTGAGAGAACCCCTCGACGAACTTCCGGTAGTAACCGGCAAGTCCCAAGAAACTTCGAACATCCGAGGCCGACTTTAGTGATGGCCAATCCCGTACTGCCTGGATCTTTGCCGGATCCACTGCCAGACCTGCTCCACTGATGACATGGCCCAGAAAGGCCACCTCCTTTAGCCAGAACTGGCACTTGCTGTACTTAGCATACATCTCATGCTCACGCAGCTTCTCCAAGGTCAAGGCCAGATGTCTCGCGTGCTCCTCCTCCGTCCTTGAATAGATGAGGATGTCGTCGATGAATACAATGACGAAGACGTCCAGATACTCTTCGAACACCCGATTCATCAGGGTCATGAATGCGGAGGGCCATTCGTGAGCCCGAATGGCATCACTGTAAACTTGTACAAGCCGTATCTACTGCTGAAGGTCGTCTTCGAGATGTCCTCCTCCCGAATGCGAAGCTGGTAGTACCCTGACCTCAGATCCAGCTTTGAGAACCAATGGGCTCCCTCCAGCTGATCAAATAGCTCGTCTATCTGTGGTAAGGGATAAGTATTCCGGACTATCAACCTATTCAGAGCCCGGTAATCGATGCACAGTCGAAGGGTCCCGTCCTTCTTCTTAACGAACAGCACCGGAGCTCCCCATGGTGAAGAGCTAGGCCGAACGAACCCGGCCTCCACTAATCCCTAAAGCTAGCTTCGGAATTCCACCAACTCCTTTGGGGCCATTCGATAGGGAGCTCTGGATACCGGCTTAGCCCCCGGTACGAGCTGAATCTGAAAGTCCTTCTCTCGGTGCGGGGGTAACCCTGGTAGCTTCTCTGGAAACACGTCGGCGAAGTCCCGCACTACTGGAATATCTGCAATGGAGTCCTTGGCTACGACCGCCTCAAAGACGACCTGATAAACTTCTTCCCCATGCAGGTGGGCCTTAACGGCCTGCACAGACGATAGTAAGGTACGGGGTGCCGGTATAATACCTTCGATAACAATGAAGGAGTCGCCGTGCCTCACGGTGATCCTCTTCGCCACGCAATCGATCTGGGCATGGTTCCAATAAAGCCAAGTCATGCCCAGGATCAGATCGTAATCTGGCATCTTCAGAACCGTCGCTGGTGCCTCAAACGCCTTCCCACCAATCCTTGCTTCCATATTACAATGAGCAGAGGTCAATATCTCTGATCCATCGGGTAGGCGCACCCTCATCATCTTCCTGGTGAATGGCTCCACCCCTGCCAGTCCTTTCACGAAATCCTCCGACACAAATGATTGCGACGCACTAGTGTCGAAGAGGGTGTGAGCAGGCTTGCCGCTAACGAAGACTATGCCTGGGGTAATTAAGTGTCTTAGTATTCTTATTGTAGTTTATCTTCTCTTAATTTCTAACCAGGTTATGTTTATAATAGTAGTTTATATGAAGAAAATTTGAAAAGTACTGCCATACCTGTGATAACCTGCTCCGGGTTCCGGGGCTGTGTCAGGTCTAGAGCATACACATGCTCCCTCTCTAGCCTGCGGCCACGATCCTGAAATCCTCGTCCTCGCTCCTGTCCTCGTCCGCCAAACTGTCGGGGAGGTGGAGCGCCCTGATGTGCTGGTGGGGGTGCTCGCCTCACAGGGCAGTTCCTCTTGATATGCCCCGGCTGGTTGCACTGAAAGCATACCGGTGGCTGCTCTGCCGTCCTTGGCATTTCCAGCATCTGTATAGGCTGGGGAGCCAATACCCCCTGACTCCTCTGCTCCTGCCAAAACTCTTGACGTGGCTGATCCCCGTTCCTTCTCTCTCCAATAACCTGGCCTCGAGGACGGTCTCTACGTCCTCCAATCACTGTATCATCAGCCGGTCTCTTCCGGCTCTTCACTGTAAGCTGATCCGCCTCTCTCTTCTTAGCCATCTCCAGAATCCTGGCCAAACTCCCCTCTGAGACGAAAAGGAGGGTCTGTCTCATGTCATCTTGCAGCCCCTTATAAAACCTCCGGGCATAGCCAGTATCGTCTAACTGATAAGCGTCCGCATAACGGGCCAGGTGAATGAACTCCTGATAGTACTCCACCACAGTCCTGTTCCCCTGCCTCAACCGCAGGAACCTATCCTCCAGGTCATCTCTCGCCGACTGAGGTACAAAATGTCCCAAGAGCGCTGCTCTGAACTCCTCCCAAGTAATATCAACACAGTCCATCCCTGCAAAGGTGGTGTCCAGCTGAGATTTCCACCACCTCTTTCCGTGTGACTCTAAGCAAGAGACTGCCAAAGCGACTGCCTCCTCCATGGGGCATCGAATCCCTGCCAGCGTCTCGTAAATGGTGTCCAACCACTCCTCCGTACGTACTGCAGACTCCGTCCCCTGGTAGGATGGAGGGGAGAGTCCCCGGAAGACCGTCATCCAATTGGCCCCGGGGTTTGGCTATGGGGCCGGGGCTTGCTGAGCTCTGAAGGCCTCCAGGATGGCCATCAGTGTTTGCCCCATCTCCGTCTGTTGGAACGGAACTAGAGCCGGCAGGGGCGGGACCTCATTCTGAGCCTGGGGTGTCCCCTGCTGTGGTGTAGGGTTCGTCGCAGGCTACAAGTAAAAATTCCATCTGTTAGAGAGCGAATGAATGGAATTTAAGGAGAGTTAGGATGGACTTTCACATATGATTTCCCTTATGAGCACTCCACTGCTTCCGCTGCTAGTTTGTCCGCAAACTAAGCTCGCACGGGGGTGGCCCAAGGTTTCTTGTGGACTACTTCTCTTCCGATCGAGGTTTTCCCTCTGATACCACTTGTAGGACCCCCTTTTTTTTCTTTTTCAAACACCGGGGTCTTAGCCCAGAACTGCCGCTTTGCGGTGGCACCGACTCACGGGAAGGCAACCACTACAAAACGCCAATTCTGCCGGCCCTTTTCGATCACAAGAGAGAGAAGTATTTATACAAAAAAAAAATAAACAAGTCCACAGAAACATGTAAATAAAAGCGAAATCATATCCAGTCCATCAATAGATAATAACAGGAAAATGGATAAATGGGCTCGAGCCCAGTACATCAAAGTCCTCACTACAAGTCGGTCGTCGCGGAAGCTATGAAACTACTAATCACTCACAGAGCTGGTCGCAGGTGCACCGGTGCTAGACTGTCCCACCTCCATGCGCACCGTACTCCGCTGGTGCTGGTCCCTGGACTGCTGGTCCCTGTCTCCCATCCGGAGCTCCTGTAATATTGTGGTTCGAAAACCATTAGTCATAAAGACTAAGCCCTATCATCCCCTACCCCTCCCACCACTGCTCCTAAGCACCGGGCGGAGAGGAGGAAAGGGAAGCTACAAAAGTGGAGAATATCCAAGCAGGTGACAGGGAAGCTAATCTAGTAGTTATTTAGAACGGAATAGGTCTAACAATCCTACGACAGTAAGTAATAAGGAGAGCAATTAATAAGTAGCAACTTGTATAAAAAGGCAGCTAGAGAACAGTAAGTAAACAAGCAAGTAAATAAGTATGTAACCTTAACTTATATGAATGCCCATACAAACTTATAAGTTAAGGGGTCTTCTGCAAGTCTCCCATCGTATAAAAAGTCCCATACCGATTTATACGTTGGGGTGTCGGTTGTATGCAATTATGAGTGTAGTGATATGCTATGCCATGATTCATGCAAGTGCAACTCACGCACACGACTCTATGCGCACAGACCTTTAGTTCCCCCTATTCGGGCAGCTAGCTTCACTCCCAGGAACCTCCGTAGTGGCAAACAGAGACAGTGGGTCGGGCCCCCCACTCCTAGGCGGGTATCCACACTACAAGGCCTAGCCCTTCCGTACGCCCCTAGAAGAACACAACCTAGAGTATCCGCGTACTACTGCTGGCTGTACCCACCAGACTAGCTTTGGCTAAGTGTCCCACACCGCCGAGTCAGCGTACCGATGTCGGTGTGAACGACAATCAGATACCGAACACCCACCACCTTTATTCTGTACTCCAACCCTCGAGCCCTCGGCCCCCGGACAGTCCCGTCCGTGCATCTACCTTCAGAGCTACTGTCTGAATGGCAACCAATCCTATAATTCTACTTTCCTAGCTATCGGGGAGTGTGTATGTGCAACCCTAGTTATACTAGTTGCTCTTTTAATTTATTATTCCTATGGTTTACGTTAGCCCAGGACTGCCCCCGGCATACCCCGTGAAGGGCTCTCAAGGGGCACTAGGAACCAAGACGGCGGCATTACGGCCCAAAGTTCCCTTTCGCAAGGCACTTATTATTATTGGTTGATCTCCCTTAACCCGATCCTCTTTTAGTTACTTTAGTTCTAACCCTAGAGCATTAAGACTCTTCCTCTTCTTCCCGGAATGGACGATCTTTCGTCGTTCCCGTACTCCTTTATCCTTAACCAGTCTCACACTCTACTTATCCTGACTTCCAATGATGAACTCAATCTTAACTTGCCCTACCAACCATCAACTACCAGAATTACGTGGCTTTACTATATGCAGACCATCCTAAGCTATATGAGGTACACAAGGGGAGGTACTCCAAATTGTCTTCCAAACCTCCTATAATATTTACTGGAGGTCTACCATAACATAATTTGTCTAAATCTAGAAACTTATAATTTTCCTAATTAATCTGATATTTATTTAATTTTCTCAAAAGATGGGCCATGGGTCATTTTAAACATGAACTACATGATCCTCCTAAGTAATGGCTACCCAAAAATAATGATCATTAAATAACAGCAAGATAACCTCAAATACAAGTTTTCAGAATTTTACAGAAAGTATTTAGCCTCTAAATAATTTATCTAGTATAAACACGTTAATCCTACGTAAAGAAGGAAGTACTGAAATTATTCATCGGAAAATTATAGAAAAATTACTAGTCAGTAGTATTATATAGAAAAGATCTTTGTGCAAAGAATCATAATTTTTCCAGCTTGCTAAACACCACTAAAGATTTAATCAAATATTCAAGGTAAAACATACTTAATGAAGCAAGCCTGAGAATTAGACTTCCAAAAATCCCATAAAAATTCACAGAGATTTAAAATCATAATAAACGTTCTCTGCTTAAATTTCATCAATTTCCAGGAAGTGTGTATTCCATAATAAATTTTCTAAGCAAATCATTCAAGCTTCTAAATCGTTAATGAAGTATCCAAAATAATGATCTTAAAATTCATAGAAAAAATATCCAGAGCTTGTACCATTCCTATAATTTGCTCTACCCAATTCTCATCACTTTTCAATATGATTTAGTGTCATTTCCTATATCTACAAGTTTTGCACCCTAAACTAGGGTTAGATTATTAGGTATCCCAACAGTCTCCAAATCTACTAAGATTTCATCCAGAGGACTATAATGGCCCTATGGTCCTCTTCACTAAATTTTGAGTCAATTCAAGGTCATTTGACCCCATAACCTTCACAAGCCACCAAGATCCATCCTTAGGGTTTGGCCTTGGTTCTTAGGGCCAACTTACCCCGATCCACCTCAAACTCTATGAGGCGGTGCTAGAGAATATTACTAGCCAGTGGTAAAAATCTCAGCCTCTGTTGAGGTGATCTGACCACTCAAATCTCAAAAGTGCACCTTTAACCTAAGACCCCTTATTAGGGCAAAACTTAGGTTTGATCATTTCTAATCCAAACCATCTCCAAATGAGATGACAAATTATACAGAACCTTATGGTGAACCCAGGGACCACTCACCACAATTTGGGAGGGTTTGGAAATTATTTAACCATCTAATCAAATTAAGCTAGGATTATTGAATTTTTCTAAAAACTATAGAAACATATTTCCCAAAAATCCTAATTTTTGGGCAGCATCAAGTTATAAATAAGATTAAGCCACACGCCAAATTTCAAGTCATTTTGATGACTGGTTGGGAGTGGAGAATTTTTCTAAAGTCAGGACAGCCCTACGGATAGACCTCACCAAAAAGGGTGCTGTGGTCTAACCAGGACTCCAACTGAACGAAATCAATTTTAAATTAAACTAGACTTCAAGGGCTACATTTTCTATGTTGACCACTTTTCCTGTAGAAGCCTCTAGGTATTTTCCCAAAATATCTAAAATGACAGATATTTCATTCAGAAATTGTTTTAAAAATAAAATCTAATTTAACGGCACTGTTCATCTTCTTCTACAGCCCGAAACCAGAGCCCTGGAACTTAATTTCCTGTAACTTTTCCAAGCTATTTTTCGGCCATCCAGACATCTCCCTGGCCAGCCACCACCACCACCACCTCTGTTGAGGTGAGGGCTACCGGCGTGCGGCGGCACGGCCGCCGGAGAGGCGGTTTCCGGCGAACCCGCCACCATGAAATTTTCAGAAAAGCATGGAAAACGCTCACCCGATCTGGCTCTTTTGAGCCCGATATCTCTCCTAACGATTTCTAAGATCTATCCGCAGAAGAAGAGGGAGGGGAGGACCTTGTTCACAGGCTGGAGGCGTGCAGAGCGTCGGGAAGCCATTGGCGCGGTGGTGGCGTCGCCGGAAATTCTTCAACAGCAAGGGGGAAATCTGAAACAGTTTGATGGAGAGTGTAACCTTTTCCCCTTGCTCTTAGGAGTCTTTTATAGATCAACAAGTGGGGAGGGGAAAGGATGAAACGTTCATGGCCATTAATATTTCCCTTAATGACGTTTCGGTTATGGCTAAGGCAGTTGAAACGCTGGAGATGAAGAGGTGTTTGCCAGGTGGCGATTTTCTATTGGACCAACATTTCCTTAATTATTTACATAATTAAAGTAGGAAACGACCCATAAATACTCTTGGTTTTCATTCCCATAGTCAGAATTTATTATGGCGTCGGTTACCGAAATTTCCAGTCTGGCTGACGTTTCGGCCTTGGTCACGGGCGTGACACATAGATCACGGGCGTGACAGGCCTGGTTAGCCAAGTCTGGGTTCGACGATCGTCGAACTGAGATCGACGATCGTCGAAGGGTGGTCACGGGCGTGACACCTGGGTCACGGGCATGACTGGCCCGTGTGGCCAATTCTGGGTCGACGACCGTCGAACTGAAATCGACGATCGTCGAGCGTGGTCACGCCCTATGTCACGGGCGTGACATTGCGGGTCACGGGCGTGACATGCCTGGTGACTAATTCTGGGCCGACGACCATCGAATTGAAATCGACAATCGTCGAACGTGGTCACGCCCTATGTCACGGGCGTGACTCTGTGGGTCTCGGGCGTGACAGGCCATGAGGCAAATTCCGCGCCCGACGATCGTCTACCTGAGATCGGCGATCGTCGAAGGAGTCATGCCCTAGGTCACAGGCGTGACACCTGGGTCACGGGCGTGAAAGGGCTGGGTGGAAAAATTCTGCGCCCGATGATCGTCTCCCTAAGATCGACGATCGTCGAATGAGTCATGCCCTAGGTCACGGGCATGACGGGTCGGTCATGGGCGTGACCAACCCGTGACCCGAAATCTTGGTCGATTTATTTCAATTTTTGGGCTCCCTAGGGTTCTACCACAACCAACCGACTCCTAGGGGTCTAGCCGGAAATGGGATGTTACAAATCCCAATAAACAAAACAAAGATTTCGTCCCTGAAATCAAGGTTAAGCCTACGGGACTCTAATCGGGAAAAGAAGCTTGTAACATCCCATGAGAATTAAAGAAATTACATCTCTACGTTATGTTTGCTTTGTGCGGTTTCAAATCTAAGATTAATCCGCCCAATTAACTAGGTATATACACCCCAATAAACAAAAAATTAGCCCCTATTCTTGAAATTTCAGTCCTATTGGTTTAAAACAGGAAGGCAAATTGATTGTCCAGAGGGGTTGTGAGGTATACCTGACGAAAAAGTTCCGGGTATTTTTGCCGCATCAAGTCCTGTGGCTCCCATGTATGCTCCTCCTGCCCATGATTGTTCCACAGAACCTTGACTAATGGAACCTTCTTCCATCGCAAGACCCGCACTAATGTATCGTCAATCCTGATAGGCTCCAAATTGACTGACCGATTTGAGGCCACCAGGCCATCTGCCGAGGGAATCAGCTGCTCAGGATGTAGCAGCGCCCTCCGAAGTGAGGAGACGTGGAAGACGTCATGCAATCCCGCTAACTCCGGCGGTAGCTCCAGTTTATAGGCTAAGGGGCCGATCCGCTCCAGGATCCTATAAGGCCCCATATATCTCAGACTGAGCTTCTTCCGCCCACGCACCCGCGAAACTCCGTGCATCGGCCGTATTTTCAAGAAAACTCGGTCCCCTACCTGGAACTCCACTTGACGATGCCTCGCATCATAGTATTTCGCCTGTCTGCTCTGGGCTTCCAACATCCTGTCCCGGATCAATCTAATCTGAGCATCTGTATCTCCCACAAACTCCGAGCCCAGTGCCTGCGGATCCTCATCTTGAACCCATGATAGTGGGGTCCTGCACCTCCTTCCGTACAACGCCTCGTATGGAGCCATGCCTATGCTGGACTGATGAGCGTTGTTGTACGAAAATTCGACCAGTGGCAGCAATCTCTCCCAAGGCTCGCCACGGTCCAAAATACATAGTCGCAACAGATCCTCCAGTGTACGGTTGGTGCGTTCTGTCTGTCCATCGGTCTGAGGGTGAAAAGCTGTGTTGTATGTCCACCGTGAACGCAGATGGGCCTGGACTGACCTTCATTCCCTGGATGTAAATTGCCCATCCTGATCCGAAACGATAGTCTTGGGCACCCCATGATAACGCACAAACTGCTCAATGAACCTCCGTACTAATACACTGACTAGAGCGCCCTTTGCCACTGGGATGAATCTGGCCACCTTTGTCAGCCTGTCCACTATCACCCAGATCGAGTCATTCCCCGCACGGGATCGAGGTAGCCCATGTATGAAGTCCATGGCTATATCCTCAAACTTCCACTCCGGTACCGAAAGCGGCTGCAGCAAGCCTGCCGGGTTCCTACACTTCGCCTTCACGAGCTGCCAGGCCTCGCAATGCGTCACAAAATACGTAATATCTTTCTTCATACCCGGCCAGTACATCGTCCTCTTTAAATCCTTTACCATCTTGGTGATCCCCGGGTGTACCGAATACCGGCTGGTGTGAGCTTCCGCCAAAATATCCTCCTGGATCCGTCCTCCTGCTGGTATGTAGACTCTGCCCCGGAAACAAAGAAGCCCATCCCTCAAAGAGTAATCTCCTGTCGTGCCTTCCTCCAAGGCTCGGAATATCGGCTCAGCTCTCTCATCCAGCATCTGCCCATCTCTGATGCGGTCTCAAATGTCATCAGTAGTAGCCATCGACCCCAGGTACTCCATGTACAGCTCCGGGTCATCCTCAGACACTAGCGAAATCTGCATCTCCTCGAATGATCTAATCAACTCCAAGGCCACCAGCTGTGGGCCTACTCCTGTCGTACTCGCTCTCCGGCTCAGAGCATCCGCGGCCACGTTCGCCTTCCCCGGATGGTAGTGCATGGTATACTGGTAGTCCGACAGAAACTCCACCCAGCGTCTCTGTCTGATGTTTAACTCCTTCTGGGTGTCGACGTACTTCAGATTCTTGTGGTCGGAGAAGATATCACAATGTACTCCGTATAGATAGTGTCGCCAGATCTTAAGAGCAAAGATGACTGCCCCCATCTCCAAATCGTGCACGGGGTAGTTCTGCTCGTGCTGCTTCAACTGACGGGAGGCATAGGCTATTACGTGCCCATTCTGCATCAGAACGACACCCAACCCCTGATAGGAAGCATCTGTATATACCTAAAATCCCTCCTTCCCTGATGGAAGAGCAAGGATGGGGGCCGAGGTGAGACGATCCTTCAGCTCCTGGAAGGCAGATTCGCATCGAGGCGTCCAGATAAAAGGGGACTCCTTCTTCATCAGAAATGTAAGAGGGAGGGCAATCTGAGAGAACCCCTCGACGAACTTCCGGTAGTAACCGGCAAGTCCCAAGAAACTTCGAACATCCGAGGCCGACTTTAGTGATGGCCAATCCCGTACTGCCTGGATCTTTGCCGGATCCACTGCCAGACCTGCTCCACTGATGACATGGCCCAGAAAGGCCACCTCCTTTAGCCAGAACTGGCACTTGCTGTACTTAGCATACATCTCATGCTCACGCAGCTTCTCCAAGGTCAAGGCCAGATGTCTCGCGTGCTCCTCCTCCGTCCTTGAATAGATGAGGATGTCGTCGATGAATACAATGACGAAGACGTCCAGATACTCTTCGAACACCCGATTCATCAGGGTCATGAATGCGGAGGGTGCATTCGTGAGCCCGAACGGCATCACTATATACTCGTACAAGCCGTATTTGCTGCTGAAGGCCGTCTTCGGGATGTCCTCCTCCCGAATGCGAAGCTGGTAGTACCCTGACCTCAGATCCAGCTTTGAGAACCAATGGGCTCCCTCCAGCTGATCAAATAGCTCGTCTATCCGTGGTAAGGGATAAGTATTCCGGACTATCAACCTATTCAGAGCCCGGTAATCGATGCACAGTCGAAGGGTCCCGTCCTTCTTCTTAACGAACAGCACCGGAGCTCCCCATGGTGAAGAGCTAGGCCGAACGAACCCGGCCTCCACTAATTCCTGAAGTTGGCTTCGGAATTCCACCAACTCCTTTGGGGCCATTCGATAGGGAGCTCTGGATACCGGCTTAGCCCCCGGTACGAGCTGAATCTGAAAGTCCTTCTCTCGGTGCGGGGGTAACCCTGGTAGATTCTCTGGAAACACGTCGGCGAAGTCCTGCACTACTGGAATATCTGCAATGGAGTCCTTGGCTACGACCGCCTCAAAGAGGACCTGATAAACTTCTTCCCCATGCAGGTGGGTCTTAACGGCCTGCACAGACGATAGTAAGGTACGGGGTGCCGGTATAATACCTTCGATAACAATGAAGGAGTCGCCGTGCCTCACGGTGATCCTCTTTGCCACGCAATCGATCTGGGCATGGTTCCAATAAAGCCAAGTCATGCCCAGGATCAGATCGTAATCTGGCATCTTCAGAACCGTCGCTGGTGCCTCAAACGCCTTCCCACCAATCCTTGCTTCCATATTACAATGAGCAGAGGTCAATATCTCTGATCCATCGGGTAGGCGCACCCTCATCATCTTCCCGGTGAATGGCTCCACCCCTGCCAGTCCTTTCACGAAATCCTACGACACGAATGATTGTGACGCACCATTGTCGAAGAGGGTGTGAGCGGGCTTGCCGCTAACGAAGACTATGCCTGGGGTAATTAAGTGTCTTAGTATTCTTATTGTAGTTTATCTTCTCTTAATTTCTAACCAGGTTTTGTTTAGAATAGTAGTTTATATGAAGAAAATTTGAAAAGTACTGCCATACCTGTGATAACCTGCTCCGGGTTCCGGGGCTGTGTCAGGTCTAGAGCATACACCTGCTCCCTCTCTAGCCTGCGGCCACGATCCTGAAATCCTCGTCCTCGCTCCTGTCCTCGTCCGCCAAACTGTCGGGGAGGTGGAGCGCCCTAATGTGCTAGTGGGGGTGCTCGCCTCACAGGGCAGTTCCTCTTGATATGCCCCGGCTGGTTGCACTGAAAGCATACCGGTGGCTGCTCTGCCGTCCTTGGCATTTCCAGCATCTGTATAGGCAGGGGAGCCAATACCCCCTGACTCCTCTGCTCCTGCCCAAACTCTTGACGTGGATGATCCCCGTTCCTTCTCTCTCCAATAACCTGGCCTTGAGGACGGTCTCTACGTCCTCCAATCACTGTATCATCAGCCGGTCTCTTCCGGCTCTTCACTGTAAGCTGATCTGCCTCTCTCTTCTTAGCCATCTCCAGAATCCTGGCCAAACTCCCCTCTGAGACGAAAAGGAGGGTCTGTCTCATGTCATCTTGCAGCCCCTTATAAAACCTCCGGGCATAGCCAACATCGTATAACTGATAAGCGTCCGCATAACGGGCCAGGTGAGTGAACTCCTGATAGTACTCCACCACAGTCCTGTTCCCCTGCCTCAACCGCAGGAACCTATCCTCCAGGTCATCTCTCGCCGACTGAGGTACAAAATGTCCCAAGAGCGCTGCTCTGAACTCCTCCCAAGTAATATCAACACAGTCCATCCCTGCAAAGGTGGTGTCCAGCTGAGATTTCCACCACCTCTTTCCGTGTGACTCTAAGCAAGAGACTGCCAAAGCGACTGCCTCCTCCGTGGGGCATCGAATCCCTGCCAGCGTCTCGTAAATGGTGTCCAACCACTCCTCCGTACGTACTGCAGACTCCGTCCCCTGGTAGGATGGAGGGGAGAGTCCCCGGAAGACCGTCATCCAATTGGCCCCAGGGTTTGGCTGTGGGGCCGGGGCTTGCTGAGCTCTGAAGGCCTCCAGGATGGCCATCAGTGTTTGCCCCATCTCCGTCTGTTGGAACGGAACTAGAGCCGGCAGGGGCGGGACCTCATTCTGAGCCTGGGGTGTCCCCTGCTGTGGTGTAGGGTTCGTCGCAGGCTACAAGTAAAAATTCCATCTGTTAGAGAGCGAATGAATGGAATTTAAGGAGAGTTAGGATGGACTTTCACATGTGATTTCCCTTATGGGCACACCACTGCTTCCGCTGCTAGTTTGTCCGCAAACTAAGCTCGCACGGGGGTGGCCCAAGGTTTCTTGTGGACTACTTCTCTTCCGATCGAGGTTTTCCCTCTGATACCACTTGTAGGACCCCCTTTTTTTTTCTTTTTCAAACACCGGGGTCTTAGCCCAGAACTGCCGCTTTGCGGTGGCACCGACTCACGGGAAGGCAACCACTACAAAACGCCAATTCTGCCGGCCCTTTTCGATCACAAGAGAGAGAAGTATTTATACAAAAAAAATAAACAAGTCCACAGAAACATGTAAATAAAAGCGAAATCATATCCAGTCCATCAATAGATAATAACAGGAAAATGGATAAATGGGCTCAAGCCCAGTACATCAAAGTCCTCACTACAAGTCGCTCGTCGCGGAAGCTATGAAACTACTAATCACTCACAGAGCTGGTCGCAGGTGCACCGGTGCTAGACTGTCCCACCTCCATGCGCACCGTACTCCGCTGGTGCTGGTCCCTGGACTGCTGGTCCCTGTCTCCCATCCGAAGCTCCTGTAATATTGTGGTTCGAAAACCATTAGTCATAAAGACTAAGCCCTATCATCCCCTACCCCTCCCACCACGGCTCCTAAGCACAGGGCGGAGAGGAGGAAAGGGAAGCTACAAAAGTGGAGAATATCCAAGCAGGTGATAGGGAAGCTAATCTAGTAGTTATTTAGAACGGAATAGGTCTAACAATCCTACGGCAGTAAGTAATAAGGAGAGCAATTAATAAGTAGCAACTTGTATAAAAAGGCAGCTAGAGAACAGTAAGTAAACAAGCAAGTAAATAAGTATGTAACCTTAACTTATATGAATGCCCATACAAACTTATAAGTTAAGGGGTCTTCTGCAAGGCTCCCATCGTATAAAAAGTCCCATACCGATTTATACGTTGGGGTGTCGGTTGTATGCAATTATGAGTGTAGTGATATGCTATGCCATGATTCATGCAAGTGCAACTCACGCACACGACTCAATGCGCACAGACCTTTAGTTCCCCCTATTCGGGCAGCTAGCGTCACTCCCAGGAACCTCCGTAGTGGCAAACGGAGACAGTGGGTCGGGCCCCCCACTCCTAGGCGGGTATCCACACTACCAGGCCTAGCCCTTCTGTACGCCCCTAGAAGAACACAACCTAGAGTATCCGCGTACTACTGCTGGCTGTACCCACCAGACTAGCTTTGGCTAAGTGTCCCACACCGCCGAGTCAGCGTACCGATGTCGGTGTGAACGACAATCAGATACCGAACACCCACCACCTTTATTCTGTACTCCAACCCTCGAGCCCTCGGCCCCCGGACAGTCCCGTCCGTGCATCTACCTTCAGAGCTACTGTCTGAATGGCAACCAATCCTATAATTCTACTTTCCTAGCTATCGGGGAGTGTGTATGTGCAACCCTAGTTATACTAGTTGCTCTTTTAATTTATTATTCCTATGGTTTACGTTAGCCCAGGACTGCCCCCGGCATACCCCGTGAAGGACTCTCAAGGGGCACTAGGAACCAAGACGGCGGCATTACGGCCCGAAGTTCCCTTTCGCAAGGCACTTATTATTATTGGTTGATCTCCCTTAACCTGATCCTCTTTTAGTTACTTTAGTTCTAACCCTAGAGTATTAAGACTCTTCCTCTTCTTCCCGGAATGGACGATCTTTCGTCGTTCCCGTACTCCTTTATCCTTAACCAGTCTCACACTCTACTTATCCTGACTTCCAATGATGAACTCAATCTTAACTTGCCCTACCAACCATCAACTACCAGAATTACGTGGCTTTACTATATGCAGACCATCCTAAGCTATATGAGGTACACAAGGGGAGGTACTCCAAATTGTCTTCCAAACCTCCTATAATATTTACTGGAGGTCTACCATAACATAATTTGTCTAAATCCAGAAACTTATAATTTTCCTAATTAATCTGATATTTATTTAATTTTCTCAAAAGATGGGCCATGGGTCATTTTAAACATGAACTACATGATCCTCCTAAGTAATGGCTACCCAAAAATCATGATCATTAAAAAACAGCAAGATAACCTCAAATACAAGTTTTCGGAATTTTACAGAAAGTATTTAGCCTCTAAATAATTTATCTAGTATAAACACGTTAATCCTACGTAAAGAAGGAAGTACTGAAATTATTCATCGAAAAATTATAGAAAAATTACTAGTCAGTAGTATTATATAGAAAAGATCTTTGTGCAAAGAATCATAATTTTTCCAGCTTGCTAAACACCACTAAAGATTTAATCAAATATTCAAGGTAAAATATACTTAATGAAGCAAGCCTGAGAATTAGACTTCCAAAAATCCCATAAAAATTCACAGAGATTTAAAATCATAATAAACGTTCTCTGCTTAAATTTCATTAATTTCCAGGAAGTGTGTATTCCATAATAAATTTTCTAAGCAAATCATTCAAGCTTCTAAATCGTTAATGAAGTATCCAAAATAATGATCTTAAAATTCATAGAAAAATATCCAGAGCTTGTACCATTCCTATAATTCGCTCTACCCAATTCTCATCACTTTTCAATATGATTTAGTGTCATTTCCTATATCTACAAGTTTTGCACCCTAAACTAGGGTTAGATTATTAGGTATCCCAACAGTCTCCAAATCTACTAAGATTTCATCCAGAGGACTATAATGGTCCTATGGTCCTCTTCACTAAATTTTGAGTCAATTCAAGGTCATTTGACCCCATAACCTTCACAAGCCACCAAGATCCATCCTTAGGGTTTGGCCTTGGTTCTTAGGGCCAACTTACCCCGATCCACCTCAAACTCTATGAGGCGGTGCTAGAGAATATTACTAGCCAGTGGTAAAAATCTCAGCCTCTATTGAGGTGATCTGACCACTCAAATCTCAAAAGTGCACCTTTAACCTAAGACCCCTTATTAGGGCAAAACTTAGGTTTGATCATTTCTAATCCAAACCATCTCCAAATGAGATGACAAATTATACAGAACCTTATGGTGAACCCAGGGACCACTCACCACAATTTGGGAGGGTTTGGAAATTATTTAACCATCTAATCAAATTAAGCTAGGATTATTGAATTTTTCTAAAAACAATAGAAACATATTTCCCAAAAATCCTAATTTTTGGGCAGCATCAAGTTATAAATAAGATTAAGCCACACGCCAAATTTCAAGTCATTTTGATGACTGGTTGGGAGTGGGGAATTTTTCTAAAGTCAGGACAGCCCTATGGATAGACCTCACCAAAAAGGGTGTTGTGGTCTAACCAGGACTCCAACTGAACGGAATCAATTTTAAATTAAACTAGACTTCAAGGGCTACATTTTCTATGTTGACCACTTTTCCTGTAGAAGCCTCTAGGTATTTTCCCAAAATATCTAAAATGACAGATATTTCATTCAGAAATTGTTTTAAAAATAAAATCTAATTTAACGGCACTGTTCATCTTCTTCTACAGCCCGAAACCAGAGCCCTGGAACTTAATTTCCTGTAGCTTTTCCAAGCTATATTTCGGCCATCCAGACATCTCCCTGGCCGGCCACCACCACCACCACCTCTGTTGAGGTGAGGGCTACCGGCGGGCGGCGGCACGGCCGCCGGAGAGGCGGTTTCCGGCGAACCCGCCACCATGAAATTTTCAGAAAAGCATGGAAAACGCTCACCCGATCTGGCTCTTTTGAGCCCGATATCTCTCCTAATGATTTCTAAGATCTATCCGCAGAAGAAGAGGGAGGGGAGGACCTTGTTCGCGGGCTGGAGGCGTGCAGAGCATCGGGAAGCCATTGGCGCGGTGGTGGCGTCGCCGGAAATTCTTCAACAGCAAGGGGGAAATCTGAAACAGTTTGATGGAGAGTGTAACCTTTTCCCCTTGCTCTTAGGAGTCTTTTATAGATCAGCAAGTGGGGAGGGGAAAGGATGAAACGTTCATGGCCATTAATATTTCCCTTAATGACGTTTCGGTTATGGCTAAGGCAGTTGAAACGCTGGAGATGAAGAGGTGTTTGCCAGGTGGCGATTTTCTATTGGACCAACATTTCCATAATTATTTACATAATTAAAGTAGGAAACGGCCCATAAATACTCTTGGTTTTCATTCCCATAGTCAGAATTTATTATGGCGTCGGTTACCGAAATTTCCAGTCTGGCTGACGTTTCGGCCTTGGTCACGGGCATGACACATAGATCACGGGCGTGACAGGCCCGGTTAGCCAAGTCTGGGTTCGACGATCGTCGAACTGAGATCGACGATCGTCGAAGGGTGGTCACGAGCGTGACACCCGGGTCACGGGCGTGACTGGCCCGTGTGGCCAATTCTGGGTCGACGACCGTCGAACTGAAATCGACGATCGTCGAGCGTGGTCACGCCCTATGTCACGGGCGTGACATTGCGGGTCACGGGCGTGACATGCCTGGTGACTAATTCTGGGCCGACGACCGTCGAACTGAAATCGACGATCGTCGAACGTGGTCACGCCCTATGTCACGGGCGTGACTCTGTGGGTCACGGGCGTGACAGGCCATGAGGCAAATTCCGCGCCTGACGATCGTCTACCTAAGATCGGCGATCGTCGAAGGAGTCACGCCCCAGGTCACGGGCGTGACACCTGGGTCACGGGCGTGAAAGGGATGGGTGGAAAAATTCTGCGCCCGATGATCGTCTCCCTAAGATCGACGATCGTCGAATGAGTCATGCCCTAGGTCACGGGCGTGACGGGTCGGTCACGGGCGTGACCAACCCGTGACCCGAAATCTTGGTCGATTTATTTCAATTTTTGGGCTCCCTAGGGTTCTACCACAACCAACCGACTCCTAGGGGTCTAGCCGGAAATGGGATGTTACAAATCCCAATAAACAAAACAAAGATTTCGTCCCTGAAATCAAGGTTAAGCCTACGGGACTCTAATCGGGAAAAGAAGCTTGTAACATCCCATGAGAATTAAAGAAATTACATCTCTACGTTATGTTTGCTTTGTGCGGTTTCAAATCTAAGATTAATCCGCCCAATTAACTAGGTATATACACCCCAATAAACAAAAAATTAGCCCCTATTCTTGAAATTTCAGTCCTATTGGTTTAAAACAGGAAGACAAATTGATTGTCCAGAGGGGTTGTGAGGTATACCTGACGAAAAAGTTCCGGGTATTTTTGCCGCATCAAGTCCTGTGGCTCCCATGTATGCTCCTCCTGCCCATGATTGTTCCACAGAACCTTGACTAATGGAACCTTCTTCCATCGCAAGACCCGCACTGATGTATCGTCAATCCTGATAGGCTCCAAATTGACTGACCGATTTGAGGCCACCAGGCCATCTGCCGAGGGAATCAGCTGCTCAGGGCGTAGCAGCGCCCTCCGAAGTGAGGAGACGTGGAAGACGTCATGCAATCCCGCTAACTCCGGCGGTAGCTCCAGTCTATAGGCTAAGGGGCCGATCCGCTCCAGGATCCTATAAGGCCCCATATATCTCAAACTGAGCTTCTTCCGCCCACGCACCCGCGAAACTCCGTGCATCGGCCGTATTTTCAAGAAAACTCGGTCCCCTACCTGGAACTCCACTTGACGATGCCTCGCATCATAGTATTTCGCCTGTCTGCTCTGGGCTTCCAACATCCTGTCCCGGATCAATCTAATCTGAGCATCTGTATCTCCCACAAACTCCGAGCCCAGTGCCTGCGGATCCTCATCTTGAACCCATGATAGTGGGGTCCTGCACCTCCTTCCGTACAGCGCCTCGTATGGAGCCATGCCTATGCTGGACTGATGAGCGTTGTTGTACGAAAATTCGACCAGTGGCAGCAATCTCTCCCAAGGCTCGCCACGGTCCAAAATACATAGTCGCAACAGATCCTCCAGTGTACGGTTTGTGCGTTCTGTCTGTCCATCGGTCTGAGGGTGAAAAGCTGTGTTGTATGTCAACCGTGAACCCAGATGGGCCTGGACTGACCTTCATTCCCTGGATGTAAACCGCCCATCCTGATCCGAAACGATAGTCTTGGGCACCCCATGATAACGCACAAACTGCTCAATGAACCTCCGTACTAATACACTGACTGGAGCGCCCTTTGCCACTGGGATGGATCTGGCCACCTTTGTCAGCCTGTCCACTATCACCCAGATCGAGTCATTCCCCGCACGGGATCAAGGTAGCCCATGTATGAAGTCCATGGCTATATCCTCAAACTTCCACTCCGGTACCGGAAGCGGCTGCAGCAAGCCGGCCGGGTTCCTACACTTCGCCTTCACGAGCTGCCAGGCCTCGTAATGCGTCACAAAATACGTAATATCTTTCTTCATACCCGGCCAGTACATCGTCCTCTTTAAATCCTTTACCATCTTGGTGATCCCCGGGTGTACCGAATACCGGCTGCAGTGAGCTTCCGTCAAAATATCCTCCTGGATCCGTCCTCCTGCTGGTATGTAGACTCTGCCCCGGAAACAAAGAAGCCCCTCCCTCAAAGAGTAATCTCCTGTCGTGCCTTCCTCCAAGGCTCGGAATATCGGCTCAGCTCTCTCATCCAGCATCTGCCCATCTCTCATGCGGTCTCAAATGTCATCAGTAGTAGCCATCGACCCCAGGTACTCCATGTACAGCTCCGGGTCATCCTCAGACACTAGCGAAATCTGCATCTCCTCGAATGATCTAATCAACTCCAAGGCCACCAGCTGTGGGCCTACTCCTGTCGTACTCGCTCTCCGGCTCAGAGCATCCGCGGCCACGTTCGCCTTCCCCGGATGGTAGTGCATGGTATACTGGTAGTCCGACAGAAACTCCACCCAGCGTCTCTGTCTGATGTTTAACTCCTTCTGGGTGTCGACGTACTTCAGATTCTTGTGGTCGGAGAAGATATCACAATGTACTCCATATAGATAGTGTCGCCAGATCTTAAGAGCAAAGATGACTGCCCCCATCTCCAAATCGTGCATGGGGTAGTTCTACTCATGCTGCTTCAACTGACGGGAGGCATAGGCTATTACGTGCCCATTCTGCATCAGAACGACACCCAACCCCTGATAGGAAGCATCTGTATATACCTAGAATCCCTCCTTCCCTGATGGAAGAGCAAGGATGGGGGCCGAGGTGAGACGATCCTTCAGCTACTGGAAGGCAGATTCGCATCGAGGCGTCCAGATAAAAGGGGACTCCTTCTTCATCAGAAATGTAAGAGGGAGGGCAATCTGAGAGAACCCCTTGACGAACTTCCGGTAGTAACCGGCAAGTCCCAAGAAACTTCGAACATCCGAGGCCGACTTTAGTGATGGCCAATCCCGTACTGCCTGGATCTTTGCCGGATCCACTAGCAGACCTGCTCCACTGATGACATGGCCCAGAAAGGCCACCTCCTTTAGCCAGAACTGGCACTTGCTGTACTTGGCATACATCTCATGCTCACACAGCTTCTCCAAGGTCAAGGCCAGATGTCTCGCGTGCTCCTCCTCCGTCCTTGAATAGATGAGGATGTCGTCGATGAATACAATGACGAAGACGTCCAGATACTCTTCGAACACCCGATTCATCAGGGTCATGAATGCGGAGGGTGCATTCGTGAGCCCGAACGGCATCATTGTAAACTCGTACAAGCCGTATCTGCTGCTGAAGGCCGTCTTCGGGATGTCCTCCTCCCGAATGCGAAGCTGGTAGTACCCTGACCTCAGATCCAGCTTTGAGAACCAATGGGCTCCCTCCAGCTGATCAAATAGCTTGTCTATCCGTGGTAAGGGATAAATATTCCGGACTATCAACCTATTCAGAGCCCGGTAATCGATGCACAGTCGAAGGGTCCCGTCCTTCTTCTTAACGAACAGCACCGGAGCTCCCCATGGTGAAGAGCTAGGCCGAACGAACCCGGCCTCCACTAATTCCTGAAGCTGGCTTCGGAATTCCACCAACTCCTTTGGGGCCATTCGATAGGGAGCTCTGGATACCGGCTTAGCCCCCGGTACGAGCTGAATCTGAAAGTCCTTCTCTCGGTGCGGTGGTAACCCTGGTAGATTCTCTGGAAACACGTCGGCGAAGTCCCGCACTACTGGAATATCTGCAATGGAGTCCTTGGCTACGACCGCCTCAAAGAGGACCTGATAAACTTCTTCCCCATGCAGGTGGGCCTTAACGGCCTGCACAGACGATAGTAAGGTACGGGGTGCCGGTATAATACCTTCGATAACAATGAAGGAGTCGCCGTGCCTCACGGTGATCCTCTTCGCCACGCAATCGATCTGGGCATGGTTCCAATAAAGCCAAGTCATGCCCAGGATCAGATCGTAATCTGGCATCTTCAGAACCGTCGCTGGTGCCTCAAACGCCTTCCCACCAATCCTTGCTTCCATATTACAATGAGCAGAGGTCAATATCTCTGATCCATCGGGTAGGCGCACCCTCATCATCTTCCCGGTGAATGGCTCCACCCCTGCCAGTCCTTTCACGAAATCCTCCGACACGAATGATTGCGATGCACCAGTGTCGAAGAGGGTGTGAGCGGGCTTGCCGCTAACGAAGACTATGCCTGGGGTAATTAAGTGTCTTAGTATTCTTATTGTAGTTTATCTTCTCTTAATTTCTAACCAGGTTATGTTTAGAATAGTAGTTTATATGAAGAAAATTTGAAAAGTACTGCCATACCTGTGATAACCTGCTCCGGGTTCCGGGGCTGTGTCAGGTCTAGAGCATACACCTGCTCCCTCTCTAGCCTGCGGCCACGATCCTGAAATCCTCGTCCTCGCTCCTGTCCTCGTCCGCCAAACTGTCGGGGAGGTGGAGCGCCCTGATGTGCTGGTGGGGGTGCTCGCCTCACAGGGCAGTTCCTCTTGATATGCCCCGGCTGGTTGCACTGAAAGCATACCGGTGGCTGCTCTGCCGTCCTTGGCATTTCCAGCATCTGTATAGGCTGGGGAGCCAATACCCCCTGACTCCTCTGCTCCTGCCCAAACTCTTGATGTGGCTGATCCCCGTTCCTTCTCTCTCCAATAACCTGGCCTCGAGGACGGTCTCTACGTCCTCCAATCACTGTATCATCAGCCGGTCTCTTCCGGCTCTTCACTGTAAGCTGATCCGCCTCTCTCTTCTTAGCCATCTCCAGAATCCTGGCCAAACTCCCCTCTGAGACGAAAAGGAGGGCCTGTCTCATGTCATCTTGCAGCCCCTTATAAAACCTCCGGGCATAGCCAGCATCGTCTAACTGATAAGCGTCCGCATAACGGGCCAGGTGAGTGAACTCCTGATAGTACTCCACCATAGTCCTGTTCACCTGCCTCAACCGCAGGAACCTATCCTCCAGGTCATCTCTCGCCGACTGAGGTACAAAATGTCCCAAGAGCGCTGCTCTGAACTCCTCCCAAGTAATATCAACACAGTCCATCCCTGCAAAGGTGGTGTCCAGCTGAGATTTCCACCACCTCTTTCCGTGTGACTCTAAGCAAGAGACTGCCAAAGCGACTGCCTCCTCCGTGGGGCATCGAATCCCTGCCAGCGTCTCGTAAATGGTGTCCAACCACTCCTCCGTACGTACTGCAGACTCCATCCCCTGGTAGGATGGATGGGAGAGTCCCCGGAAGACCGTCATCCAATTGGCCCCGGGGTTTGGCTGTGGGGCCGGGGCTTGTTGAGCTCTGAAGGCCTCCATGATGGCCGTCAGTGTTTGCCCCATCTCCGTCTGTTGGAACGGAACTAGATCCGGCAGGGGCGGGACCTCATTCTGAGCCTGGGGTATCCCCTGCTGTGGTGTAGGGTTCGTCGCAGGCTACAAGTAAAAATTCCATCTGTTAGAGAGCGAATGAATGGAATTTAAGGAGAGTTAGGATGGACTTTCACATGTGATTTCCCTTATGGGCACACCACTGCTTCCGCTGCTAGTTTGTCCGCAAACTAAGCTCGCACGGGGGTGGCCCAAGGTTTCTTGTGGACTACTTCTCTTCCGATCAAGGTTTTCCCTCTGATACCACTTGTAGGACCCCCCCCCCCCCCCTTTTTTTTCTTTTTCAAACACCGGGGTCTTAGCCCAGAACTGCCGCTTTGCGGTGGCACCGACTCACGGGAAGTGATAGTTTTACTTTCAAGACAACCTAAACACCTAGAGGGGGGGGGGGTGAATAGGTTCTACTTTTTTATAAAAACTTTTAGGCAGAATTCAATTCAATGGCTAACACAATAATCACAGCAATTACAGAAAGTAAAACATCACAGATTGCACAATGATTTATAGTGGTTCCCCAAGGTCTGGGTACATCCACTTTCCCCCTTCACCTATCTAGCAGTATGCTAGATTTGGCCAAACTTCCACTAATCTCAGATCAACAGATCCTACAACTCAGAACCCAACTGGTTCCTACAACTCAGGCACAACAGCCCTACCTCAGCCTTGCCCCAAGGCCTACAACTCAGAGAAGACCCTTCTCCTACACTCAGGCAAACAGCCATACCACTCAGAGTTCAACACTCCTACACTCAGCCTTTATAACACAGGCTTACAACTCAGATCTGTGTAAACAGATCCTACATAAATATATAAAAGGTTATTTAACTGTCTTTCCAAAATTGAGAGAGAAAAGGCCAAGACAATTCTTGATCAGCTGATGCAATCAACTGTATCTGAGCCTTCTTCAAAGCTTCTTGAATATGAACTTAGCTGAGTTGATTCCAAACAGCTTCTTGAGAATCCACTGATGGTTTCTTTCTTCTTCTTCTTCAAATTCTGGCTTGATCTCTCTCTATCCTGCACTTTGAATGATTCTTCTGAATTCTGATTAGAACTCTTCTTTTATCTATCCTTAGATAGTCTTCTTAGATCTCCCGGAGAAGATCTTCTTAAGTGCCTAGCACTTTCTTGAAATGAATTGGATTGTAATCCTTCTCAACTTTTTGATTCTTATCAATGTTTTCAAAAGTTACTTTCTCCTTCTGAATCTGTCTATTTATAGACTTTCTTCATGGTAACCGGCTGATCCGGTTTCTAACCGTTTTCTGATAAGTCTGACAGCTTCAGTTAACCGGTGGCAACCCACAGCTGTCAAGTTTTCAAACAAGTCCTGTGCCTTAGTCTTGAACCACAAGTTGTCGAGACAGTCTGTCAGAAAGTGTCGAGACCATCTGTCTATCTGTGTCGACACAATTGATCTTGGTGTCGACACAGTCTTCAGTGATGTCGACTAAGTTGCCTTTGAGTCGACACAGCTTCTTCTGAAAATAACTTGGTCTTGACTCTTCAGTGTGTCGACACAAGTCCTGTGTGTCGACACAGTTGTTGTAGAATCATAACTTAGTAAGTGTCGACTTAACCTTCAGGTGTCGACACAGTCTTCTTCTAACACTGCTATAATGTGTCGACTCAATCACAATGTGTCGACACATTCTGCTGGTGTCGACAAACTTGAGGTCGACTATATTCTTCTGTGTCGACACATCCAGCTGGTGTCGACAATCTTGAGATCGACTATACTCTTCTGTGTCGACACATTTTCCCAATGTTGAGGTCGACACTTTTCTTCTGTGTCGACACAAATTCCCAGTGTTGTGTCGACTTACTTCTTCTGTGTCGACACTTTTTCCCAGTGTAGTTGTAAACCAACTGCTATGTGTCGACACTGCTTCCTCTGTGTCGACACTTTTTCCCAGTGTAGTTGTAGACTAACTGCTATGTGTCGACACTGCTTCCTAGTGTTGTGTCGACTATTTTCTTCTATGTGTCGACACTGCTTCCTCTGTGTCGACACTTGGACTTAGAATTTTTTCTGCATACTTTATCAATTCTTCACCTGCACATGTCAACTTTAAAACAACATCAAATACACCTTGATGTATATCATTGAGCTAGGTTGGGCTTCTTCAAATCAGGTACACATTTTCCAATGTACCCAACAATCTCCCCCTATTTGGAGAAGTCATAACCCTTATAGCCAATGATATACACCATTTTATAAACAGTACTAAATGATGATATATGACATGACAGGAATACTTAATATAAACAAAACATAAAAAACAATCCATCACAGAATGAACATTATAATATGCCAAACAACATTTTGTTTATAACTGGGTAATGTTTGATTACATTATTTTACATTTATTGATTACATCACATCATTACAAAAACACTATGAAGGAACTTAAAACATAATCAGGATTGATCAGGCTCTCTTATGATAATCCCTTTGCCAGATTGAATTGTAGCTGTCACAGGAGCTTCTGATTCTTCAGCTATCTTCTTTCCTTTTTGATCAGCTTTCTTCTGAGCTTCTTCCTTGATCCTTTGCCTTTCAAAATAGTGAAAAGGCTTTGGGAAGTACTTGCTTGGCTCCTTAGCATCTGATGGCAGTCTTCCCAGCTTAGCTTTTCTTCTAAATTGTACTATTACTTCCTGTCTTGCCTCATACTTCTGCCATTCTATCTCATTGTACCACTTCCCTCTCTCATGAACTTTGTCTTATACAGCTTTCCATGCAGTGAGTATTATGTTCCTTGAAGTAGGACTCCACTGCTCATAATCTGGCTTGAGTGCAGCCTGCTCTCTGAATCTCTTCTTTGCTAATAGAGCATCTTGCTGTTCTTTCAGAGTAGCCTCAGGCTTATCAACCTTCCCAATGACAATATTAGTAACCTCCTTTGGAGGACTATACATGCCTTGAACCTTCTGATCAATCATGTCAAAATCTGGAGGGGGGTAAATGACTTGGGCAACCTCAGGTTGATTGCCTTCAAGTAGATTTGATTATATTCCTGACTCAGCCACCATAGCATCATCACACAATGGGGGATATCCCAAAGTGACTCGGATACTATTGGTCACCCATTTGGAGTGCTCTGAGCCTGCATGAATTAGCATCCTCTCCCCCTTTATGGCTTCTCTAGAGACATGATCTCTTAGATCTTCCTTTTGAAATCTGATTTGGCCATCCAAATAATTCACACCCTCTTTAAAAAATGGTTTTAACTTTTGAAGCTTTTCAGATATTTCTTTTTGAGAGGTTGTGATGGCAGTCTTAACAGAAGCAATAGCAGCTTGAAAATTCTTATCAAATTCTTCCCTTTCTTTGGCTCTATCTGCAGGCAGACCTGGAACAATCTTCTTTACCTCCTTAATGATCTCATTATGAGATTCAGTTAAATTCTCATTCATTCTTATCTGATTTTCCAAAACATAGCTTGCTTCAAAGCAATGTCATCCACCTTTGTAGTAATAGCCTCCTGTTGTTTAGCTAGATAAACCACAGCATTGCCACCCTTGTGGAAGCAATCTGTCATTTCCTTTTTATGCATGTTGACTTGAAACTGGATGGACTTTATATCCTGAGCTAAGTCAAACTGAAGTGACTTGCTATTTTCATCCACATACTTTTCCAGAGCCATCCTTTGTTCATCCAATTTTACCTGTAGATCTACCATAAACTTGTTATAATCAAAGGCTGGAGATACTTGTAGAGGTGTTGTCTGTAAAGCCTGCTTATAATTCTTGCTTCTTCTCTTAAATACAACAAGTTTTCTTTTCTTTGCCATCCTGGCATCTTCAGTTTCAGTTTCAGATGAAGTATCTAAATGAATTCTCTCTTGAGGAGGATTAATTGTATTTGTCCCAGTGACCTGTTGCTCAGCTTCAACAGCCAATGGCTCCCCCTCAACTTGTGCCTCAACTTCAGCTTCCTGATCAATTTCCATACCTATTGACTTCTCAATTTCTTGTCCACCTCCTACTTTATCAGTAGTAGTATCATCATCAGGGAATAACTTCTCCAGAGTAAATTCCAGTTGAGCTGTAACTTCTGCAGCAGTTAAATCTTGAGATAAGTTTAACTGTGCTTCCTCTTGCACTTGTACTTCAGTATTTATAGTATCTAGAGGAGGAGTGGACACTTGCTCCCCCTGAACCTGTGCAGTAACAAAAATATGAGCAATGTCTTTTATAGTAAAATACATTAGCTCCCCCTATACTTGTACCTTATCAGGAGTAGATACCTTTTGAGCAGGAGTGGAAACTGGCTCCCCTGCATCTGTGCAGGTGTTGACACTTGCTGGACTATATTTGAGTCAAGCTGTTCTTCAACCTGTGTCCTCAGTGGGTCTTCTTGTAGTTGTTCAGTTTCTTGATTTTGAGTAGGGGATTTCACAGGGGTGTCTGGCCTGCTCTCTTCAGGCACATCCTTGGACAGCACCCTATCCCACCTTGAGAACAGTCTCATATCCATTCTTCTCATATGATTAATCTTAGTCCCTTGCAGTTGCTGCATTACTTCAGGAATCACTCCAGTGAGGTATAAGCTCATGATCCTGGCCATGTTAGGCTTCTTGATTCCTTCTTTGATCTTGTCAAAGATCACTCCTGAACAATCAGTAGGGATTGTAAAAACAATCCTGGTCATAAGGCTGAACATATAGGCAGAAATCCTATCATGTCCACCTGTCTTGCAGAGGATCACTTTCCCAACTATTTCAGACAAGAACTTCCCTTGCTGATTCATACCCTTCCTGTTGAATGCAGCTCCAATCTTCAAGCCTGAGTCCAGTCCACACCATTGAAGGGCTTCCCTTATTTTAGAACTAGGAACTTCCTCTTCATTCTCAACTACTTGCAATTGAAAGATCTTTCTTAAACTTCTTTGAGTAATCTTCACCTTAGTCCCTTGTACATTGGACTTAATCTTGAGGCCAGTCGAGTGGACTGATGCAGAGATAAAGAACTCGTGCACCTCCTTCTTCCAGATTTTAGTTGGTTCTGAGATGAGAAATTCTAACCCTGACTCAGAGAGGAGGGTGATAACCCCTTGAACATCTGGCGGTGCCTCTGCAAAGGCCTGGCGCACCAACTCATACCCTTCATTAATGTTGTCTTCAATCCTTGGCGCCATCGATTCGTCGAGAAAGCTTGAGAGAAGAGAGAAAGATAGACTGTCGACACAGGGTTTTAGTCTCGAAAACCTTGGAAGCGTGTCGACAGAAAGAGTTTTTGACCTATTTATAGCTTCAGTTGAAAGAAGTTCAAAAGGCGCCAAAAACAGTCTAAATGTGTCGACACAGACGGAATGTGTCGACACAAACTTCTATTGACTCGACATTACTTCAGCCTACTATGTGTCGACACCAATTTGTGGTTATGTCAACACCTTGGATACATAATAGAAAGACAGAAATTCTGTGTCGACTCTAAGGATAAGTGTCGACACATATTCTGTAAGTGTCGACACCATTATCCTGGTTGAGTCAACATTACATTTCTGGTTAAGTCGACAATATAACTCTTAAGTGTCGACACATATTCTCTGTGTTGACACAATATTTCTGACTTGTCGACATTATTTCTCTGAGTCGACACATTATTACTGAATGTGTCGACACATTCTTACTTAGCCAATTTCTATTGTTATTACTTAACTTACTTAAATCCCACTTTAATTGCATTGTTAATGATTTTGTTAATACATTAATCAATGGTTAACATACCTAATTCAATTTTGAATTTATTGAATTTGGTTTCATCTAAAGGCTTAGTAAATACATCTGCTATTTGATAATCTGTTTTTACAAATTCCAATGAGATGTCTCCTTTTTCTACATGTTCTCTAAGAAAATGGTATTTGATTTCTATATGCTTAGTTCTACTATGAGAAACTGGATTATTAGCAATAGAAATAGCACTCTTAGAATCACATAAAAGGGGTGTTCTACTTACCTGAATACCATAATCCTTAAGCTGATGCTGCATCCATAATAGCTGTGCACAGCAGCTTCCAACAGCAACATACTCTGACTCAGCTGTGGAAATTGCCACACTAGTCTGCTTCTTACTACTTATAAAATTTTCCAGAGGTGTATGATGTCCTACTAAGGCTTGTGAAAGAGTTTTAGATTTTATAATATTAATTGGCCCTATCTTCAAATTTTATTTCCAAATGGAAATAATTTACAATAATTCCATTTAATGCGATTTTTGATCCCAAAAATCTCATCCTTTCTATAGGAGGTTTATTTCATCCCTATAAGCATCTGTCCAAAATTTCAAGGACATGCATTGTGACAAATGGGCTAAACTCCCATTTTTTTCGATTTCTATTATTGGCACACCAAATTTTAACATACCTTCATCATGCATGTTGGATTTCTCAAACATGCAGAGGTCACAATGGCCTAAAATTTTTAATATGGTCATCTAATGAATAAATGGCCATGCCACCCATATTTAGGGGCATTTGGAGTTATAGATCTCAAAAAATTCAATTAATTTAATAAATGATATTTTTCCAAAAACTATGAAAAAACACTTTCCAAAAATTCTCATTTTTGGTCTGTACCTAAGTATGATCTAGTCACATGCATGACCAAAATCTCAGGTCATATGAACCTAGGGTTTGGCTTGGGCGCTCATTTAAAAAAGATGCCCTAGCCTAGTACCAGTCTTGGTAGAATGGCCCTATAGTGAGCTACTATGCTCCAAATTACAACTTTATGGTTGAAAATTAACGGTAAGACATAGAGCTACAATTTTTATGTTGGTGACCAGTTCTAGATTTTCCTCTAAGAGGCCAAAAATTAGCACGTAAGGTACAAAAATTAATGTTACAGAAATGAAATTAAATTAAATAAGCTATAGTTTAACACACATGAAATGGATGACATCCATTAATCTTCTCCATCAAGCCGATGGCTCAGATTGATCCCTCCTGTAGCACCTTGATCCGATGTTTCTCAGCCATCCAGCCACCTCCGTGGGCTGCCACCACCACCACAACCTTTAATGAGGTGAGGGCAAGCGTTTGGTGGCGACTTGGCCGCAGGAGGCGGCGATATCCAGCGAACATGAACTGCATTAAAAATCTGAAAATCCATGAAATGTTCACATTGGATTGGGCTCAATTGAGCCCGATGTCTCTCCTATTTGATCTAGAAAGCTAGCACGGGGTGAGGTGAGGTGAAAAGTACCTTGATCGGAGCCCGACGGCGGCGACGGCGGCGGTTGGCCATTGAATTTCTCCTTTCCGGCGAGCTTGCTTCCGGACCAAATTCTCCACCAAAAGCTTCAATCCAGGTATAAAATTCCACTCCTTTGGACCTTCTAAAGCTAATGGGAGGGTTTGTTTTGGCTGATATGAGCTGTATACAGAGATGCCATGATGGGGATTTCGGCCATGAGCTTTTGTTTCTCCTCCTTGGCTCCAAGTGGCATGAAATTGGGTTGGAAAGGTTGATAATTGATGTGTGGGTTCAGATGTGTGCTTGGGAAGAGAGGAGGAGGGCCACATTGCCTCAATCCTAATTTTTCTCCATTTTCTCTCTCCTTTACATGGGTAAATTCCCAAAATACCCCCTTGCATGTTACTACCTTCCAAAACCAGAGGGTAGGGGTTGTAAATGAGCACTTGGGCTGATCATGGGCCTTGGCTCATGGGCTTAGCCCATTGGAAATGAGTTCGGCTCTCATTTTCTCTCTTTAGGCCTTATGTTGACCAAGTTGACTTTTAGGGTTCACTTGGTCAACTTGATGAGTGGGCTGGCCCCACTTTATGGTCATGAACCCCATGTCATCACCCAACATGTGTTGGTCCATGGCTCAAGGCCTTAGACCATTAGGGATGAGCTTGGTCTTCAAATTTAGTTAAATAGGCCTAAGGTTGACCAAGTTGACTTTTAGGGTCGACCTGGTGAACTTGATGAGTGGGTTGACCCCACTTGATTATCATGAGCCCTATGGATTCACCCAACATGGGATGGGCCATGGTGATGCCCCACTTGGGCTAATTGGGCATATATGTGTGGATTTGACCACATTAGGGTTATGGTTGACTTAGGTCAACTTGGGTCAATGGTTGACCCAATGATGTGGCTTTTGGTTCACTTAGATTGCTTTTAGGGTTAGGAGCATAATGGTGGGGTCAATGTGTACCTATGATTCCATTTTGGGCTAGTTTGACCTAATTTGACTTGAACCCTATAGTAGGCCCTATGTAAATCCACCGTAACTCCATGGGTAAAAACCTAGCCTAATCCCATTCATCCACCACATGTCCTAACCTAGTCTAAGTTTAGGGGTCTAGTAGGAAATAGGATGTTATAAATCCCAATAAACAAAAAAATATTTTGTCCCCGAAATTCAAGTTTGGGTCTACGGGGTTTCTGTGCACAAGAATTTTAAAAAAACTTAAACATAATTAAAGTATACCTGAGGTGAAAAGCACCAGGTACTATTCTCACATCAGATCCATCGACTCCTAGGTGTGCTCCTCCCATCCTTGGTTGGACAATAATACCTTTACCAAGGGGAACCTTCTTCTTCTACAACACTGGAATGGTTGTATCATCGGTCCGGACCAGCTCTAAACGAAATGATCGATCGGGCACTATTGGCCTGTTGTAACTATAATGTGCTGCTCTGGTTGTAGTAAGGCTCTCTGAAGTGAGGAGACGTGCAAGATGTCGTTCAGGTTCCCTAACTCTGGCGGCAGCTCTAGCCGGTAAACCAAAGGACCGATCCGCTCCTAGATCAAGCATGGTCACATTAATCGATGGTTGAGCTTCTTGTGCCTCCGCACCCGCGAGACACCGTACACCAGACGTATCTTCAAGAATAACCTATCTCAAACCTGGAACTCTACCTTTCGATACCCCGCATCGTAATACTTGTCCTGTCAACTCTGATCCCTAACATCTGAACCCTGATCCGTCGTATTTGAGTATATGTATCCTCAAGATAATCTGATATGATTGACCTTGGACCCTCATCCTAGACCCAAGATAGCGGCGTAAAATAATTCCTACCCTATAGGCCTCGTGGTTATTTCTATCAGAGGTAACAGTCCCCTCCCAAATGTACTTTCATTATATTTTGGGATATTCATAATCAAGATTACGTAAGCATATTTTCAAGTCTTCCAACATATTATCATTAAATAAACCTTAATCATACATTGGTTCAGAGTACCTTACGATCACATCAAGTACGTGAAAATTAATAATCTTATATATAGAATTGTGAACAAAAACCTTAGATTTATCTTCTGGAATCGTCTCATGCCTTATAGCTTATACCATATCGAATCTTCAAATATATGTTATCATCGTTTTATTTATGAAGAAGGTCCAACTTATGCATAGTAATTGACTAACCTCCAAACTTAAGATTTGATGAAAAGATTATCACCCTCCTCTTTTCTTTTCCCTCTTTTTTTCTTTCAAATTCATGACATATTACACCTGTACTTAAGTAAAAATACATAATTTTTAGAGTGAACTCTTCAAATATACATCGAGCGATCATTATTAATATTGATGTTAACAACATGACACTCAATCGCTTTTCTAATTGGATTCTGATTGATAAGATATAAGGAATTCTTGCAAAATAATAAGATTCGTGACGAGTCGATTTCATCATAAAAAAGAATCTGATTAAACACTCATTAATTCTTGTGCAATTTCACCGTGTACACCTTTGATAGTCAAAATCTATATTTTATAGTCATGAATCCTCTTAATGGTGGTTATAAGGTTATCAACTTATGTGCCCCGGTTCTTGACGTCATCATAATCAAGAGACCATACATATGCGCACCACTTATATATACCCAAAAATACATAATTCGCACTATCTAATATATGAGGGGTTTAATTTATTTGTTACTTTGTTTGTAGGATGGGCTTGCATTGCCTACTCATGATCAAATTTACTAAGTTCACTAAACATATATGATAGTGCGTTTGCCCGCAAGGTGGCCATTTCAAATCCTTCAAACTATTATAATGTTTGATTCTAAGAAAAATAACATGTTCATAATCATAAGTTGCTCTATAAATTCCAAATCTTTCTGAAGGCAATTATTATATCATCAATCAATTTTATTATGATTCTTGTGATCATCAGAGCCACATCCAAAGGATCGTACTTATAATATACATCTTCCAATTCAGTATAGTTTTTCACCTCATTTTAAATTTTCTGGGGGCATTATACCCCCAATGTCATAAAAAAAAGTATTCAAACATTTTGAATTCTCACTTTATGGGCTCTAATCATATAACAGTTAAGATCCGCAAAAACTCCTTCATATTACCTTGACGTTACCCTATCCCAATCTGTATGTTTCCAACTTAATGACCTGGGTATGTCAGGTGGATGCGGGTAGCAGTGATCAATCACTGTGTTTACCTCCCAATTATACCCATTTAATATGTGATAGTTATAGTCACTTTCCTAAGAGCCCTAACTATGCAAAATTTTCAATTGTTCTTCTGACTTCTACTGAATTCTCAATTCACATTGGCTCTCTCTTGCAATATATCTTAGTTCATTAATCAAATCCTTAACCTATAATATATTCATTAATCGTGTGTTACATCGATTGGGTTAAGGTTTTAGAGCATCTAGGAACATGCTTTGTCGAGGTAACACATTTCTTTAATTATCATAAAACCATTGTGTCGTCGAAACTACTTCGATTTTGGTTTTTTTTTCGGATAGCCAGATTTTCGAATTCTTATGGATTGTACATAACTTGTTTTGTTCTTTGGATATAACATATCATTATGCATCAATATCTTTAAGTTGTGTCAAGTAATTATCTAATTCATAAGCCCGAGAAAATTTTTAACGTCTCATGATGACTTTCCTTATTCTAGGGTTGTGATATATCCAAGTGGGCAACCCTCTACGTATATCCCAAATTCGAGGGAGGGTTGATCATCTTACCAATTATCGGTACATAAGTCTTGATTTTCATATGGGTAATGTTCAAATACCAATTCTCCAAGATCAATATATTTGTGACACAACGTTTTATAAATAGGGTCTAGGGAAATCGAAGTCATTATTAACAATTTAGCCCAATAAACAAAAGGATAAGCCCTCGTACATTTTTGGATAAATTTCTTTAATATACATAGTGTAATCATCCTATATATGCCTCAATCCTTAGGGCTAACAGTCTTAGATTTGGTGTTCCACCTACAGACTTATTGATAGGCTACATGCCTTAAGCCCTTAAGATTACTATTTACGACAATCTTCTCAAGATCAACATGTGACCCAAACAAAAATTGGTCTCTTCTGAAACTTGAATTTTTTTGACCTTTGGTGTTTATCACTGTGGTTGTCTCAACGTAATCAAGTCATCGATACAAGAGTTAAGTTTACGAGTACCCTACAATTCCATTAATATACTATAGGTACCAATTCTTCTTGAGGTGGTCCTATCAGCTTGGGTAAGAATTGATAATATCACTCGATAAGTGTGAAAGTCTCTAATGTCGACTAAATCCATCTATGGGGGGGGGGGGGAATAGGTGTCGTGCGGTCTTTTGCGGAATTAAATTAACCTGCACAAATTAACAAACACAGCACAGAAAACACACAAAGATTTATAGTGGTTCCCCGATTTGGGTACGTCCACTTTCCCCCTTCAACCTATCTCCCACCAAGGGATGACTCGGTCACTTCTCCAATCGGATTGAAATTCAATCCTCACACAACGGAAGGAACCCTTCCAACAAAGGAGTCACAACTCCACCACCCCGGGTTGCACCCAACCCTTACAACTAGGAATAAAAATTCCTTACAACAAATCAAAATTGAATGTAAAAGAAAATACAAACAAAGCTTTTGGAGATTCTGAGGTCCTTCTTCGTTCGTTGAAGCTTTCTTGAAAGTTACAAAGAGTCCACAACCGGATTTCTCTCTTGGAGTGGATATTGTTAAGATAGTCAGCGGAAAGTGATTGCGGCAGCGATACTTTGTAGATCCAAACTTCATGACGAAGCAAGCATGGTCTACCAACGATCTCAGACGGATCAATCGTCTGAACCGATTCGGAATGGAGAACAAGTCTCGTTCTACGAATTGGAAGACAAGAGATCTCAAGAAAGATACGTGAGACACTCGGCTTGCCTTGATACTTTCGTTGGAAGATCAGAGATGATCGGAGATTATCAGCGACGACTTCCTTGCGAGCGGCTACAGGCGATCGACGCTTTTCGCGATCCGCTAGGTCACGCTCGGCCTCCTTTTTGATTTCTGAGAATGGATTACTGTAGAAGTTCAAAATACGCGAGTATAAATACTAGAGCCAACCTTAATGACCGTTGTGGGGCCCACAAGGAGAAACCCTAACCCCAGCCTAAACAGCGCTTGGCAAGGTGGTTCGGTCCAACGAGCGAGAAAAATTGCCAAGGAAAAATCGGCGGGAATCATTGGTGATTCCCGTCGATGTCGGCGGGAATCACTCACGATTTCTGTCGATTCTACCTTGGCTGAATTCTTTTTGGAAAACTGTCAGCTGGAAGAAGTCGGCGGGAATGCAGACAGATTCTCGTCGAAGTCGGCGGGAATCACTCACGATTCCCGTCGATTCTGCCTTGGGAGAATTACTGTTCGAAAACTGTGTGTCGGAAGAAGTCGGCAGGAATGCAGACTGATTCTCGTCGAATCGGCGGGAATCACTAACGATTCCCGTCAAAGTCGGCGAGAATCACTTACTAATTCCCATCGATTTTGACTTAGAAGAATTTTATCTTCCTTCCTTTGATGACTTGGTCTTTGACCCATCTTTGCTCCTTCTTCTGCTCTTGATCTGCCTTAACCCTGTACTTGAAAATAAGTACACTCCAATAGAGAGAGCACACATGAGTCAACACACTTATCTACTCAACGAGGGATTACGTTGCGCAGACCAGTGTATATTGACCCATTGCACCCTGACATTGGTGTGTACTTAGCATGGAATAGCTGCTAGCACAACTTGATAGAAGATCGTCAAATACATTGTGAATCCATCTTAGCTTGACTGGAGTCTTCTTCAAATCCAGGTAATTGTGGATACAATACCCAATAATCTCCCTCTATTTGAAGAAGCCAAAATCCTACTAGCTAAGATGAATTACACCAACCAAAAAGATATATATAAAAGTATGCGAGATAAGAAGTCAAAATAATAAAATTTAACGCATTCAAAACAAAAATTGAATCAGCATATGATCAAATATATATATATATATATATATATATATATATATATATATATATATCCAAAGAGTTGTTCATTTATAATTACAAGAATAGACGTACACGCAGATTAAAAATAAAAAGTTTAGATTTCAAGTCTATCCCTCCTTTGCCTCAACATCTCTTAGTTGTTTAGCCAGGTACTTCTTGCTTTGCCTTTCAAAAAATTCCTTTGGCTTCGGGTAGTACTGGGGGGGAGGAGCTTTGTTCTCCACTGTGTTTGACCTGAATAAAATGTTTCTTTTAGCCTCATATTCCATGAGCTTTTCCCACTCATACTGACTATATACTTAATTTCTATTAAGCTCTCCCCACTATTGTAGCATGAATGTATCGAGTATGATGTTCCTAGACACAGGACTCCATCGTTCATTCTTAACTTCACTTTCCTTCTTCCTTAATTTCTTCTCTGCTGGAGTTTCTTTAGAAGTTCCTTCTTGAAGTTTTCTTTTCCCATTCGCAATCGCTTCTTGATCAAACATTGCACTGTGAGCAGCTTTGGAAGCGGCTTTAGCAGCCTTTCTGGCATCAGCTTCACTTACGGGAAATTCCTCAGTAATAGAAACCTCATCAGCGGTAGCAGTAACATCATCAGTAGGATTAACAGGAATATATATACCTGAAGCTTGCTGAGCTAGCCAATGACAACTTTCAAAAACATACTCATTTGATTGCTTAAAGTTGTCGACTATGATTTGCTCTAAACCTGCCAGCTTAGCTACATAATCCTTCTCCCCCTTTTTGGCTCTGAAGGCAATTGAGTTTGCATAAGAATGCAGTGACTCATCTATATACTTTATATTCTGATTAAAATCGATCAGCAGGGTATTCTTATTCGTGTTGAGTGTGACCATGTTGGCATCGAACAATTTGATGTTGTGTGCAACAACATGAGCATTTTGATTTACCACTGCCAGGTCAGCTGTATTTTTCTGTAGCCCTTGCATCAGAAGATTGATGGCAGTGCCGGCCTCAGCATACTTAGCTTCAAACTTTTGTTCCATCTTATCCAGCTTGTGATTTATCTCCACAATATTCTTTAACATCAAATCCTCTGATTGCTTAATTCATTTAAGTACCCTGTTGTGAGATCGTTTAAAGGAGGTCTTCAGTTCATCTATTATACCTTGAATGATATTTACAGTATGATTTGCCAGGCTAGATCCTAACAGATGATCCAGATGTATGGCCTTGTCGTGCTCTGGGGGGGGGGGGGGGGTAGGACTCTGTGAGTCAGGATTCTCTTCTTCAGATACACTTGTGGAGCTTGATAAATTTACAGTCTCTAGTGGAGGGATAGAGGCAGCATCTGCCAAGTTTCCATGTATACTCATCACCCCCTTCAGCATAGTATCATGTTGTTCCAGAGGCCGGGAGGTCTCCCACTCAACTGATGTGCCAGATACATCAGGAACTTTTAACTGAATTTGTTCCTTAGAAGGGAGGTCAACATCAATCTCCCTCATGGCCATACCACTTCCAGCTTGCTCATCATCAAGTTCCTCAGCAACCTGTTTTTCAGGGGAATCCACATCATCCTCACTAGCAGCAATATTCTCTAAATCATCCTCTTCTTCCTCCTCGTCAGTCTGATCAGTAGCGAGAGTCTCCACTGCCTCCTTAGCGATGAGGGTGATGTCAGTAACAACGTTTACTTGTCCTATTACTGAGGTTTCCATCCTGATAGCAGCAGAAGGACTGGGTAACGACTCCCCCTCAGTTCCTGCATTCAGTAGATCAGGAACTTCACTGGGCTGATTCGAAGGATTTGTGAACTCTGGTGCTCTGTCTTCTTTATCAACAAATGTTCCAGATGCACCCCCCTTGGACAATTCTTCTTTCCCACCTATTAAAGACGCTGGAGTCCATCTTCTTTAGGTAGTGAAGGGGAACTCCCTTAGTCATATCAAATCTATCTCCATCCATCTGATTCTAGTAGAGACTGATGATTCTCCCAAAGTTAGGAGTACGTAGGGTATCTTTTATTTTCTCAAATAACATGGCCCCCCAGTTAAATTTCTTTCTGCACACTATGGCGATCAGGATCTTAAACTTGTTCCCACAGATGTGATCGTGTGAGCCAGGCTTGCAAATCAGAACCTTCCCTATGATATCTGAGATTAGAATTCATTCTTCGTTCATGTCCTTGCGTTTAATAGCCCTGGTCCCTCTAGCCAATCCACAGAAAAGAAGTGTCCTCGTACGATCATCTTCATCTAGATAGTCCTCTTGTTCAAAGCTGGAGAGCTGGAGATGATGTGATAGTTTGGCAGCCGTCATCTTTATCCTTAGTCCTACTTTCTTACTCTTTATCAGGGTATCATCGTGTCGAAGCTTGGAGTTTGCGTATAACTCAATAACTTCCTTGTCTAGAACCTTGCACGGGTGATCAAGAATGAAGGAGTGCCCGTCTTCTTCCAGCATCAAGATGATGTTTCTTAATTCGTCTGAAGCATGGGCAAAGCCTGTCCTAACCAACTCACTTCCAGTGAGGAGCCCGACCGTTATTCGAGGAGCCATTATGAACCTAAATGAGTTACACTCAAGGAATTAACTCTATCTAAATCTAGAGTTTGTAGGAACTGAACTAGAAGGAGGGATCATCCTTGAAAATGAAGAATCTCAAGGAAGCAACTGAAGTTACCTTTCACACGGAGGGTGCAAGGAAGGAGACGCGTAGCAAGAGGTGAGAGGAGAGTAGCCCTAGGCCGATGAGAAGCTTGAGTTCAGACTGAAGGCTGGCGGAGGAACGGCGTGACACGTGCGTCGAGCTGATGCTAATGACGGGAACATTGAGTCGACGGGTTACGATCGACGGGAGATGACTGCGGGCTACGATCGACGGGAGCAACGGACGGTAGACTCGAGGGTTGCGGAAGTCGATGAACTACGGCTGGGGAGCAACGGGAGGCTCGTTTCCGTGAGATCTACTGAAGGGATTCGGCGAGGTTTCTGTAGGGTCGACGGGAAATGGCGAGGTTTCCACTGCTTTCTACAGGAAGCTGAAGGGTCGACAGGAAGGTGAAGGGTTTCTGCTGCTTTCCATTCTATTAAACAAGCTTCCTTCACGACGGGAAAATAGTAACGTTAAGCACTCGCTATTTCTTGTACATTTAAACCTTTGAGGTCAGAATTCCTGTACATTTAAACCTTTTTGTACATTTAAACCTTCTTTCACGGTCAGGAGATTTCCGCTCATCGACGGGAATTCCTGTACATTTAAACCTTTGAGGCGACGAGAATTCCTACTAAGTTGAAACTTTTCCCTTTTAAATAATGGGTAATAATTTTTAGGTCAGAATAGCTATGCCGAGTCGATGGAAGGATAACACTAGAAATAATCAGTGGCTATTTCTTGGTGAGTCAAGATTTAAAAAATATTAGTTGCAATTACTGTTACAAGTCCCTTTGAGATTCATCGGACCAATTGACACCCACTCTCACACATTATCAAGATATAGAAAATTTTATCAGATTCTAAAATAAGGATCATACGATTATTGGCTTGCGTGTCCTTCCATTTCAGGTGTGTAGATATATATCTTGAAAGAAAATCTACAAATATGTCTATATATATATATATATATGTATATCTATGTAATGCGATTCAATTTTTGAAACTGAATGCGCGTACCTTGAATTACTAGGTTGATCATTCAGATCCACTATTTGAAGTATGAAGGGTATCATGCACAAGTAGGACACTGTGGTTAGCATTATCTCTTATCCCATATACTTGTTCCATAGCAAGCCTGAAACATCTCTTGTCTAGTTCCCATCAGGTTCATGGGTACCTAGACTATCCTGCAAGAAAGAATTACCTTACCTAAGGAACCCAATAGGTATTGGGTCCTAGGTTCTTGTCAGCATAAAATACAGCATGCCTTCCTACAGGATTTCTGTCAGGAAAGCTGTTTCTTGCCAAAGGATGTGGACATACCCTTGCCCTTGGCACAGAAGGATTGTGTCAATAATCTATAGCAAAGTGACCCACTCTGCCACAGCACCAACACTCATGAATATTGTACCTCCTTTTCTGACCAGGTTTATTAAAGGAGTTAGTCATGAACCTAGGTCTATAAGAGGCAAAGCTGGAACTGCTCTCAGATTTACCCTTTCCACCGAGACTCGAGGGGGTGTGATGGTGGACATGTGGTGAGTATCATGAAGCCTGGGGGATGGTGCTTTCTTTTCAGCCAGCAAACATACGGGGGCCCCAGTGATGCTTGCTACATGTTTGCCAACTCCCTTTTCCATTGTCCTAGGGTGGGAAGAAGTTCTACGAGAGTTGGTTCCAGCAATGTCATGAGGTGAGGTGGCTGAGGCCGCAAATACAAACAGTTCATGATGAGCCATGTGTATTTTCTCATGGGTAGCCATAACAGCACTTGCACTAAGGGTATTTCCACATGAGGGTCGATCATTCCTGCAGTGACCATAGTTGTTCTTATGGTCATACCTTAAGGAATGATGAGTGCCCCTCCTACTCGGTGTGGGGGGTCTATAAACAGTTTCCCCATTTCTCCATGATTTTATAATTCGCGAGATCCACCCGTTTTCTCCCTTTCTCTTATTAGCATCTATCTTGGAAAAATTAGATACTATCCTTTTCTCAGTCTCTAGATGAAACTCTAGATCCGAGATCTTTGAGTCCTTCACCTTGATGGATTCCAATTGGAGGTCCATCATGGTCCTCAGTTGAGCAATTTCCTGAGCTTGTTCCTCAACAAGCAAGTTACTTTTCTGAAGGGCTCTACGAAGGGAATCAAGAGTTTCAATATTTTGATTGAAGCTGTCAATTTCCCTTGCCTCAAAACATGGACAAACCTCTGAACTTCTCCTGTCTTCAGGAGATACAAGAGGAAGGGAGCAATAAGAGGAAGATACCTGATCCTGATTATACTGATCAGGGCTAGAGTTATGGTCTGCAGAGACTGATGTTTCAGCTTCATCACAACTTCATTCCTCAATCTCTTCTTCAGTCTCAGATAGAGACACTGGAGCCCTGATATTGAGAGGTTGTTATTGACTTTCATCTTTAGAGATGAGGACCCCCACATATGCTTCATCCTCTTGCCGATATTGAGTCCCGGCAGTCTTCGTTCCATCCATGAGGTCAGAGATAGTTTGCCACATGGACTTTAAAGTCTTACACTTATCCAATCTTGTAAGAGATGATCCAAACCAAATATCAGAAATGATCTGTCGAACCAGCTTGTCCAAGTTGAATAGTGAGAGCTCAGTCTCAGACATCTCTGCGGTACTCTTAGGGATTTGGAGATCTTTTCCAGAACCAGAAGCCTTCATGGGAATGAAGGGACCCTCTTCCATAATTAATAACACACGAGGGTCAATGGCTTCTAGATGAAACTGAACTCTCATTTTCCAGATGGGATAATATTCTTTTGTGCAGCCAGGGAGTCTCAGAGGAGAGACATCAGTGTGTAGCTCCATGCTTGAGTCTTGTTTTCTTCTTTACATTAGATACAGGATCTTACTAAAGGTGTTAACCTTATTTATGAGTAACCTCCCTCTGAAACCACATGAAAGTCTCTAGTGTCAACTAAATCCACCTATGGGGGGGGGGGGGGAATAGGTGTTGTGCGGTCTTTTGCGGAATTAAATTAACCCGCACAAATTAACAAACACAGCACAAGAAAACACACAAAGAGTTATAGTGGTTCCCCGATTTGGGTACGTCAACTTTCCCCCTTCGACCTATCTCCCACCAAGGGACGACTCGGTCACTTTTCCAATCAGATTGAAATCCAATCCTCACACTACGGAAGGAACCCTTCCAACAAAGGAGTCACTACTCCACCACCACGGGTTGCACCCAACCCTTACAACTAGGAATAAAAATTCCTTTACAACAAATAAAAATTGAATGTAAAAGAAAATACAAACAAAGCTTTTGGAGATTCTGAGGTCCTTCTTCGTTCGTTGAAGCTTTCTTGAAAGTTACGAAGAGTCCACAACCAGATTTCTCTCTTGGAGTGGATCTTGTCAAGATCGACAGCGGCAAGTGATTTCGGCGGCGATACTTTGTAGATCCAAACATCTTGACGAAGCAAGCAAGGTCTAATAACGATCTCAGTCAAATCAATCGTCTCAACTGATTCGGAATGGAGAACAAGTCTCATTCAATGAATCAGAAGACAAGAGATCTCAATAGAGATACATGAGACGCTCGGCTTGCCTCGATACTGTCGTCGGAAGATCAGAGATGATTGGAGATTATCGGCGACAGCTTCCTTGCGAGCGGCTACAGGCGATCGGCGCTTTTCGCGATCCGTTAGGTCACGCTCGGCCTCCTTTTTGATTTCTGAGAATGGATTACTGTAGAAGTTCAAAATATGCGAGTATAAATACTAGAGCCAACACTAATGACCGTTGTGGGGCCCACAAGGAGAAACCCTAGCCCCGGCCTAAACAGCGCTTGGCAAGGTGGTTCGGTCCAGCGAGCAAGAAAAATTGCCAAGACAAAATCGGCGGGAATCGTTGGTGATTCCCGTCGATGTCTGCGGGAATCACTCACGATTCCCGTCGATTCTGCCTTGGCTGAATTCTTGTTGGAAAACTGTCAGCCGGAA
Organism: Platanthera zijinensis; assembly: GCA_039513925.1. Lineage (NCBI taxonomy): Eukaryota > Viridiplantae > Streptophyta > Magnoliopsida > Asparagales > Orchidaceae > Platanthera > Platanthera zijinensis. Next base: position 163,970,135 of record CM077086.1, on the reverse strand, counting down.
TAAGTCGGCGGGAATGCAGACTTATTATTGTCGAAGTCAGCGGGAATCACTCACGATTCTCGTCAATTCTGCCTTGGCAGAATTCCTATTTGAAAACTGTCTGTCGGAAGAAGTCGGCGGGAATGTAGATAGATTCCCGTCAAATCGGCGGGAATCACTAACGATTCCTGTTGAAGTTGGCGAGAATCACTTAGTGATTCCCGTCGATTTTGACTTAGAAGAATTTTCTCTTCCTTCCTTTGATGACTTGGTCTTTGACCCATCTTTGCTCTTTCTTCTGCTCTTGATCTGCCTTAACCCTGTACTTGAAAATAAGTACACTCAAATAGAGAGAGCACATATGAGTCAACACACTGATCTACTCAACGAGGGATTACGTTGCGCAGACCCGTATATATTGACCCACTGCACCCTGACATTGGTGTGTACTTAGCATGGAATAGCTGCAAGCACAACTTGATAGAAGATCGTCAAATACATTGTGAATCCATCTTAGCTTGACTTGAGTCTTCTTCAAATATAGGTAATTGTGGATACAATACCCAACAAGGTGGAGTAGGGACATCAAAGTTTAAGCCTTAAGTAGTCACTCTTACGTTAAATTCTTCCTTAGTCAATTTAGGTATCCTCGTACCTTAACTAATCTATATCTGAGGTCGATTTAGACTAAGGTATGACTCAAAATCCTCTTTGTAAGTCAAACTAAAGTTGTGTCTTAATTGGATTGGCCAAACTCATTGTTTAAATGGACTATTTTATGTGACTTTTTTTACACATGGGCACACCATTTCTTCCGCTTCATAGTTTTTCCGTAAACTAATGCTTGAGCGGGGTGACCCAGTGTTGTGGAGTTATTCTCTTATGATCATTTGTTCAAGTGATACCAGTTTGTAAGGCCCCTCTCCCCTTACCAAGGAGGTAACCTGGTATTATGCCCAGAACCGCTGCCTTATGGTGACAACTCACAGGTTAGTCGACACCGCAAGATACCGATCCTGCCGGCATGTACGATCATTCAACCAATTTCGGCCAATCGAGAATAGAAGTAAAATAATTAGTAATAACTAACAAGTCTACAAAGATCACAGTACATATCATATATATATGAAAATGAAAGTACAATAGTAGTCCACAATGAGTACAGAAAGAGAAAAGGGCTTATTCCCTATACATATCCATCAAATCTCTCTCTCACAAAGTAAACAAAGTGGAAGCTAATCTATCATCAGTACACTCGTCATCACCTGACGCTGGGCTGCAGTAGTGGTAGTAGGTGGTGGTATCAGCTCCTCAAGTCCTGCCACCTCATTCTGATGGTCGTTCTGGTGCTCCATCTCCTCGAGCTCCTAAAATGATACAGTCACAACCGACCGTTAGTCATAAAGACTAAGCCATTTCCTACACACCTAACCCCCGCGGCTCCTAGGCACCATGCGGGAGGACAAAGATGAGGACAACAAGGGGTATAAAATAGAAAGCAAGTGACAGTGGAACTAATATATCAAGATTATGTAGTAGCAAGTATATCTCTATTCTAGCAGTTCTATATAGTACAAGTAAAGTAAGAAAGAACTGTAACAAGTAAAGAACGAAGTAGAAAGTAAACTATCTACTACTAAACTGTCATCACAGAAGTACCATAACTTCTATGAATGCCCATACAAACTTATAATTTAATGTTTCCAAATGTAACTTATCATATAAAAGATCCCATACTAATTTATATGATAAGGATCTATACTGCGTATGACAAAAATATGTATGTATATTATGTATGCAGGTTATGATTCATGCAAGTGCAACTCATACATATGACTCTGTGATCACAGAACTTTAGTTCCTGCTTTTTGGAGCTAGAATCACTCGCTGGTACCACCATTGTGGCTACAGCAGAAGCGGAACGGGCGCTTCCGCTTCCTTGGCAGGTATACACACTACCAAGCCCAGACCCTTCGTACGCCTTTGTACACATCCTAGGTGCACTCTAGAGTCTTTTTATACTAATGCTGGCCAAGTTCCAGACTTTCATGGTCGGGAGTGCGTTTTCGGGGATTGTCCTCCAGACTATAGTATAAACAACCTACTAGCTACTCAAACCTTCACACCTCACCAGAGTCACCATACTGCCATCGGTGCGAAGATTGGCCCAGTACCGCATGACCCACCACTAGTTTTATTTCTATGCACATGCAAGGTATCTCAACCCGAGCCTCCAGCTCGCAGGACAACCCTGTCCTGAAACCCTCCAACCCTTCACGGGTGAGATTGCACATTGTTCTCTTAATACTGAATCCCTCCAACTCTTCACGGGTTAGATTATCATAAGTTCTCTTAGCCTATTTAACTACTCTTGTTTAATTTTTATTACACTTAGCAATTATGGTTAATCTCAGGACTGCCTAGGGAAAGACCGGTGAAGGGGTCTTGGGGGAACTAGGAACCAAGATGGGAATGAAAGCCCAAAGTTCCCTTTCACAAGGATACTTACTTTTATTAATGTCTATGCATGATCCATACCCAGCCCTCGTTGTTACTCTGGAACGATCCTAATGACTTAGGATATTATTGGGGAATCGGCGGTCTTCCGCCAGTCTCCGTTCTAGCTACAGTGCTTGGGGTTTTGCACTCTATCACTCGATACTATGAAGTGACCTACTAGACACCAACCAGCATTTATCTTCCCAATATAGTTATCAAATCAACCTTCTATCTTATCCCCTGTGGGTCCCAGTAATATCTATTACTTTTGCTAAGCGCAACCCATGACCTAATACTAACCCATATAATGGGACTTCCAATTCCTTGGGCCAAATGCCCCTAATTAATTATCATGGGTTGGTATGGTGTATGATGTTGACCATTTAAGATTTCATCTTTTTTATAAGTAATTAAGACCCTAAATTAAATCTTTTAATTAAGTGACCTAAGTCACTTTGTACATGATGTACTAAATACAATGATTCCACAGATCTAAAAAATTTACCTGGTGTTCAATGAGGTTAAATATGACAGCCTACTAGAGTTCATAATTTTCCAATGTAAATTTCTATATAATTTTCATTTAAGATTAAAATCACAATTTGGACATTTTCCAAATGAAGTACCTCAACCATACAACCATAAATACTAGGAAAATTACTGGAGGCCAATATTGATATATAAAACATCATACAAAAATTGATGACACTAAACAGTGATTTGACATAACAAAATTCCATAATAATAATATTACAAAAATGCCACTACTTGAGTTTTCAACATACAAATTCACACATAAATTCTTAAATAATTACAAAGGGTTTTAATCACAGAATTAAGATGCTATGAATTTTTCCATAATTTTCCAGTAATAATTTCTTTTACTTTTAATTACTTTCCAAAAAGGGACAATAGGATAATTCTACTAAAAACTAAAGGTAAAGTTTCCAAACAAGCTTATAAAATTTTCCAGAGGTGTATGATATCCTACTAGGGCTTGTGGCTTGTGACAGAGTTTTAGAGTTTATAAAATTAATTATCCCAATCTTCAAATTTTATTTCCAAATGGACATAAGTTTCAATAATTCCATTTAATGGGATTTTTTATCCCAAAAATCTCATCCTTCCTATGGGAGGTGTATTTCATCCCTATAAGCCTCTGTCCAGAATTTCATGGACATGTATTGGTCCAAATGGGCTAAACTCTCATTTTCCATTTCTACTATAGGCACACCAAATTTTAACATACCTTCATCATGCATGTTGGATTTCCCAACATGTAGAAGCCATAATGGCCTAAAATTTCTACTATGGTCATCTAATGACTCAATGGTCATGCCATCAGAATTTTGGGGCATTTGTAGTTGTACATCTTAAAAAATTCAATTAATTCAATAAATGATATTTCTCCAAAAACTATGGAAAAACCCTTTCCAAAAATTCCCATTTTTGGTCAGTACCTAAGTATTACCTAGTCACATGCATGACCAAAATCTCAGGTCTTATGAACCTAGGGTTTGGCTTGGGCACTCATTTAAACAATCTTCCCTAGCATAGGACCAGTCTTGGTAGAATGTCCATACAGTGAGCTACAATGCTCCAAATTACAACTTTATGGTGGAAAATTTAAGGTAAGACATAGAGAAAAATTTTTTATGTTGGTAACCAGTTCTGGATTTGCCTCTAAAAGGCCTAAAATTAGCCAATAAGGTACAAAAATTAATGTGATAGAAATGAAATAAAATTAAATAAGCTTTAGTTTAACACACATAAAATGGACTGCATGCATTCATCTTCTCCATCAAGCCGATATCTCGGATTAATCCCGCCTGTAGCACCTTGATCTGATGTTTCCCGACCATCCAGCCACCTCCCTGGCCGGCCACCACCACCACCTACGTTGAGGTGAGGGAAAGCGTTTGGTAGCGACTTGGCCGCCGGAGGCGGTGGTTTCCAGCGAACTTGAACATATTTAAAAATCTGAAAATCCATGAAATGCTTACATTGGATCGGGCTCAATTGAGCCTGATGTCTCTCTTATTTGATCTAGAAAGCTAGCATGGGGTAAGGTGAGGTGAAACAGACCTTGATCGGAGCCTGACGGTGGCGGTGGCGGCGGTTGGCCATGGAATTTCTCCTTTCCGGCGAGCTTGCTTCGATCCGGGTATCGAATTCCACTCATTTGGACCTTCTGAAGCTAATGGAAGGGATCATTTTGGCTGATATGGGCTGTATATAGAGATTTCATGATGGGGATTTCGGCAAAGAGCTTTGGTTTCTCCTCCTTGGCTCCAAGTGGCATGAATTTGGGATTGAAAGGTTGATAATTAATGTGTGGGTTCAGATGTGGGCATGGGAAGAGAGGAGGAGAGCCATATGGCGCCTCCATCCCAATTTTCCTCCATTTTCTCTCACCTTTACTTGGGTAAATTCCCAAAATACCCCCTTGTATGTTACTGCCTTCCAAAACCAGAGGGTAGGGGTTGTAAATGAGCACTAGGGCTGATCATGGGCCTTCACTCATGTGCATAGCCTATTGGAAATGAACTTGGCTCTCATTTTCTCTCTTTAGGCCTTATGTTGACCAAGTTGACTTTTATGTTTTGCTTGGTCAACTTGATGAGTGGGCTAGCCCCACTTTATGGTCATGGACCCCATATCATCACCCAACATGGGTTGGGCCAAGGCTCAAGGCCTTAGCCTATTAGGAATGAGCTTGGTCTTCAAATTTAATTAAATAGACCTAAGGTTGACAAGGTTGACTTTTAGGGTTGACCTGATAAACTTGAGGAGTGGGCTGACCCCACTTGATGATCATGAGCCCTATGGGATCACCCAACATGGGTTGGGCCATGGTGATGCCCCACTTGCGCTAATTGGGCCTATATGTGTGGATTTGACCAAATTAGGGTTATGGTTGACTTGGGTCAACTTGGGTCAATGGTTGACCCAATGATGTGGCTTTGGTTCACTTAGATTGCTTTTAGGGTTAGGGGCATAGTGGTGGGGTAAATTTTTACCTATGATTCCATTATGAGCTAGTTTGACCTGATTAGACTTGAACCCTATAGTGGGCCCTATATAAATCCTGTAACACCCCAAAATGTTGTAGGAGTGACGGGGATCGAATTTGGCCAAGACAGGGTTTTGGTGCAGGTGACACGGCCCCCGACACGGGCGTGTCGAAGGCCGTGTCTGGCGTGTCGAGCTCGAGCCGTGTCGTCGACCAGTTCAGGTCGACGATGGTCGTGTGGTGGAACACGGCCAAGGACACGGGTGTGTCCCAGGCCGTGTCACACCTGTGCTGTGCGGTTGGGTACACGGGTAATGACTCGGGCACAAACACGGGCGTGTCTAGTTTGACACGGGCGTGTCTGATGCCGTGTCACCAAGCCGTGTACCTCTCTGACTGCGAAGTGTTGATTTATTGCACACGGGGGGCATGGCACGGGTCCCGACACGGGCGTGTCGCAGGCGACACGGGCGTGTCGCAGGCGACACGGGCGTGTCGGAGGCCGTGTCACATGCCGTGTTGCTGGTTTTCAATTTTGGTCGAGACGGCGAATGAGCTACACGGCCAGGCACACGGCCGTGTGTGAACCCGTGTTCGGCCCAGTTTTTGGGATTTTAGATCTAATCCTGGTCGTTCGTTTCCTTGGCTTTGGATCCGACGGTGGGGGGCTGCTCCTGGGTGGTTTTAGCTGGGAATAGGGTTTTGAAACCCTTATTTCACTTGGGTACTCTCTCTCTAAAACCTAGAGAGAAGGGAGAGCTTGGAGGAGGAAGAAGTAGGTCAACTCCGGCGGCCGGTGGAGATTCGGAGCTCCAAATCGCGAGCCGTCTTTGGATCCGCGGAGGCAAGGAGATTGCGGTGCTTTTCATCCGTATAGATTTTCATGGCGCCGCGGAAGAACGCAAGAGTAATGATTTCTCATCCTTGGGCATGTGAAGCCCTCTTTTCCTTTGCATAGGAAGCCCTCTCTCGCGAGTGAGCGAAGAGTTGGAGCGTTCCTTGGGGTAGATATGTGAAGTCCCCCTTGTGTAGAGTCCGTATGCGTAAACGGACATAGGCATTGTGTGTGAAGCCTATTCGGACATGTTGGTACGGATCGGTGATGTTGCATTGCATATGAACCGGGCAAGAATCCGGGTGTTTGGGTGTTTTCGGGTTTTCTACATGGTAGATTGCATCAGGGAGCCTTGGAGATAAACTCCAAGGTGCACCCGGAAAACTGGCCAAAAGCGTGTTTTGCCAACACGGTGGCCGGGGAACCAACGTGAACATAACCGGGTTATGTGATTGTTGTGGTGGGAACGGGACTCGGTGAGTCTTGACCTGCGCATATGGCTTAAATTGCCGTTGCGGTGTGAGCACGGGTCAGGCGGAACCGTACCCGGTCTATGTCATTCGGTAGGACCGTTGGCATGGATGAGGGTCTTCGGCGTTCTATGACTTAAATTGTCGTGACCAAGGCCAGGAAGACAAAATGCTCATATGGATGACCGTCCAAGAGGCGGTGGTGGATTGGGAACGTCTATGGCTTGAATTGATGTGACGTTGGCCGGTTCGCCGAGAATGTGCCCTGAGTGCACGGGGTGTGTGGCCATGCGAGCCTACGCCTGTGGTGAAGTGCAAATACGTTATATAATTGCCTATGCTAATAAAGTGTAGGGAAAGAGCATTGTCGCCCCGATTGTGGGGGCGGGATCGTTATAATTTGGTCAGCATTGCTGACCGTTGCTATTGTTTGCCACCGGGCGGTGGTTTGTGGCTTGCAGGTGCTGCGGAGCAGAGCGGGAAATAGCGGGCTAAAGCCCTTGTTGCGGTGCCAGCCCTCGAAGGCCTAATTGCTTATGTTCCCGTTTTCATGTATGGCCGGCCTGCGTGCCGAAGTTTGGAAAACACTCCTTTTGTTAAGTGAACAGTGTAAGGCCTTAAGGCCATTTCTCTTTTGATGTATGTATACATTCCTGGGTTTGTAGTGGACATTCATGCTGTTGTGGCTGGGTTCTTATTTCTTTTGCAACCTAATAAATTGCTTCCGCTAGGTGTTGTGTAGGACGACATGATTGGTTGAATGGTTTCAACGCGTAACCAACCGGTCTGTCCGTAGTATATGGCGTCGGGCCCCGGCCGGACCTACTGTTATATGCTATGTGACGGATAGGGGTGTTTCAAATTGGTATCAGACTTCTGGTTTCGGTCAAGCTTAAATGAATTCGTGGACGAATTCACTTTAAGGGGTGGTGAGAACATGTGTGCGTCATCGTTATAACATGAAAAGAACCCATGAATGTCCACTTAGGAATGAAAATATACATGTTTGAGGAACCTGCGTGTTCCTATAATTGCTGTTTGCAGTAATTTTTGGTCGCTTATCGGTGTTTTGCACGATTATAGGTGACCAGAAGTGGTGCTGGGCTGTCTGAACGGCCAGGTTCTGAGGCGAGCAGTGCGCCAAGTGAAGCGCCTGCAACACCTCCGTCTGCCGAGACCATTAGGTTGGTGGCAGAAGCGGTCATGGCAATGATCAATGTGCAGCCTACAAGGCAGGTGCAGCAGCCTGCTCCTGCTGTGGAGCAAGTACCGCTTCAGAAGGCAGAGCAAAGGAGGGTTGAGCAAGTAGTTTTGGAGCCAGAGTTGCCTCGGAGAGCAACTGAAAGACAACTGAAGAACGTGATGGGCTTTCATCCACCGGTATTCACGGGGGCAGAAACCCCGACCCAAGCAGAGGATTGGCTCTCAAGGGTCAACAGGGTAATGACTGCGATGGAAACGGAAGAGTGGCAGAAGACCAAAATAGCGACGTTCCTGTTGGATGGGGACGCAAGACTATGGTGGGAAGTCCTAGAGCTACATCAGTTGCGGGGAAGGCCGTTGGCCGAAGTTTCGAGGGAGGAGTTTACGAGACTATTCATGGCTCGATACCTCCCCTCCCTTCGACATGGTGCAAGGGTATTGCACCGTTGATGAGTACCTCCACGAGTTTACTCGGTTGGGGAGATATGCCGGCGCTACCTTCGCAGACGAGGAGCGCAAGACGAGCCGCTTCTACGAAGGGCTAAGAGATGATTTAAGGTTGCTACTGTCGGGGCCCAAGGCGCAGGGTTTCATGACCCTGGTCAATTCGGCCCGGTCCTTGGAGAAGGACATGAAGAATGTCCAAGCAAAGAAGGAATCCGGTAGTAAGAAAGCGGAGTTCAAGGCACCGACTACGTAGAAGTCGGGCTACCGTAGATTCTATAAGAAAGCTAAGACGTCGGGTCCAGTGTCTTCAGGTGCCTCGGGGGAAACTACCAATCGAACCCCGGGCGCTTGTTTCACGTGTGGAAAGACGGGGAACTTTGCCCGTGATTGCTGGAGTGGACGCTCAAAGTCCGAAAGGAAACAAGGAGCTACCTACGAGGAGAAGGGCAAAGCGGTGGAGTCGACCGCGTCCCACTATGCTCCGACTCAGCCTAGAGTCTATAACTTGGGCCATCAGGAGGCCATCAAGCAAGCGGATGTGGTGACAGGTATGAGTTAATTTATAGCAAGTTAGCTTTAATATTGTTATCTATTGCTTGTTAGCCTAATATTGTTTGAATAGGCTTTGTTGTGATTAGTGATAGTCCGGCACGGGCACTGTTCGACACGGGAGCTTCACATTCCTTCTTGTCCAAAAGTTTCATATCGCGCATCGGAGTCCCTTCTTCGATGGTGAAGGACAAGTTGGATGTGCTGCTACCAAATGGGTGCTCGATACGTGCGGACAGGGTGTGCGCCGTAAAGGTTCACATTGGGAGCCAAGAGTTCGACTTGCTAGCGTCATTGTTGCCGCTAGTTGAGTTCGACGTTATCTTTGGAATGGATTGGCTTTCGGAGCAGAAAGCTTGGATTGACTGTGACCGGAAGGAGGTCAAGCTGGGTGTAGGGCGGGAGACTACATTCGAGGGGCTAAAGAGGTCGAGCAAGACACTGATGTCTGCTCTTCAGGTGGTGAAGGCGGTTCGTGCTGGTGCAGAGATGTTCTTCGCAATAGTGGGGGCTGTAGTGACAAAGTCCACATTGGATAGCATTCCCGTGGTTTGCGAATACCCCGATGTGTTCCCGGATAGTCTTCCCGGAGCCCCACCGCAGCGGGAGATCGATTTCACCATCGAGCTCGTGCCGGGTGCCAAGCTCGTGTCACGTGCTCCTTATAGGTTGGCGCCAAAGGAGATGGCGGAGTTGAAGGTTCAGCTGGAGGAGCTGATGGAGCAAGGGTATGTGCGTCCAAGCTCGTCGCCTTGGAGCGCACCGGTCCTCTTCGTTAAGAAGAAGGATGGGAGTATGCGGCTGTGTATCGACTACAGAGAGTTGAACAAGATGACGGAGAAGAATAAGTACCCGATCCCGAGGATTGATGATCTCTTTGATCAGTTAGTCGGATCGTCGGTATACTCCAAGTTGGACTTGAAGTCGGGATACTATCAGCTGAGGATCAGGGAGTGTGATATCCCGAAGACGGCGTTCAGCACAAGGTATGGGCATTTCGAGTTCACGGTCATGCCATTTGGACTGACGAATGCGCCATCGATATTTATGGACTTGATGAACAGGACGTTCCGAGATTTCCTGGATCGCTTTGTGATCGTCTTTATTGATGATATTCTAGTGTACTCGCAGTGCGAGGAAGACCACTTCAAGCATTTGCACCTGGTGTTGGAAACTCTGAGAAGCAATGAGCTTTACGCAAAGTTCTCCAAGTGCGAGTTCTGGCTACCCTCGGTAGCGTTTCTTGGTCATATAGTGAGTGGGGAAGGTATAGCGGTGGATCCGGCGAAGATTGTTGCGATACGGGAGTGGCCTGCATTGTCTTTTGTCGCGGAAGTTCGTAGTTTTCTCGGGCTTGCCGGATATTACAGGCGCTTCGTAGAGAACTTCTCGCGGTTAGCATTACCTCTCACGAAGTTGACAAGGAAGGATCAGAAATTCTTGTGGATGCAAGAGTGCGTGCAAGCTTTTGAGGAGCTGAAGAGACGGTTGACCACGGCGCCAGTGCTTAGTTCGCCGAGTGGGACCGAGGGCTTCGAGGTGTATAGCGACGCTTCGGGTAGTGGCTTGGGCTGCGTGTTGTTGCAGCATGGGAGCGTGATAGCGTATGGATCACGTTAGTTGAAGGTGCATGAAAGAAATTATCCGGTGCACGACTTGGAGTTGGCGGTCGTGATATTTGCACTCAAGTTGTGGAGACACTACCTTTACGGCGTAAGGGTCGATATATACACCGATCACAAGAGCCTAAAATACTTGTTGGATCAGAAGGACCTTAATATGAGGCAGAGGAGGTGGATGGAGTTCCTAGGGGACTACACCTTCAAAATACATTATGTACCCGGGAAGGGCAACGCAGTTCCGGATGCGCTGAGCCGCAGGGCTCCCGCCCAAGCCAACTGGTTGTCAGTGCATGATGAGCGGCTAGTACGGGAGTTGGAGGAGCTTGAGATCTGTTGCGTTAACAAGCAGACGAGCGCCAAAGCAATGTTAAACTGGACAGAGGTGTAGTATGACCTGGCTGACCGGGTTCGGCAGGCATTGGAGTTAGATGACTCCATGAAGGAGCTTATGGAGGCCGCTCTGGATGGGTCAAATTCCCAGTTCTCGGTGGAAGATGGTTTATTAAGGAAGGATCATCGGTTGTGCGTCCCAAGCGGGGGTAACCTCCAGGCGGAGTTGATGTACGAGGCTCATCATACCAAGTACTCAATCCACCCAGGGAGCACGAAGATATATCGTGATCTCAAGAAGTTGTTTTGGTGGCCGGGGCTCAAGAAAGATGTGGCGTTGTACGTAGCTAAATGCCAAACATGCACCTTGGTGAAGGCGGAATGCCAAAAGCCGGGAGGATTTCTGAAGTCCTTGCCTATACCGGAGTGGAAATTCAACGATATATCTATGGACTTTGTGCACGGGTTGCCAAGGTCGCAGAAGGGGAACGATGCCATCTGGGTGATCGTAGATCGGCTAACCAAGGTGTCGCATTTCATTCCGCATAGGAAGGATGACTCGGTGGAGAAGTTGGCGAAGCTATACGTGGACAATATTGTTAGGCTGCATGGTGTGCCCCGTAGCATTGTGAGTGATCGCGATGGGCGGTTCACGTCAAATGATTGGAGGTTGGTGCAGCAGATGTTGGGAACAAAGTTAAAGTTCAGCACAGCTTTCCATCCGCAGACGGATGGGCAGATCGAGAGGGTCAATAGAACGATGGAGGACATGCTACGTATGTGTGTTCTGGATTTCGGTAAGCATTGAGAAGACCACCTGTATTTGGTGGAGTTCGCGTACAACAACAGCTACCAAGCGAGTATACAAATGGCGCCCTTCGAGGCCCTGTATGGTAGGAAGTGTCGCACGCCGTTATCGTGGCTTGAAGCGGGTGAGGCAAGGTTGTACAAGAAGCAGGAGGTGGAGAGTGCTACCTCGTTAGTGCGGATCATTCGGGAGCGCTTGTTGATCGCTCAGGACCGACAGGCGAAGTATTACAATGCCAAGCACCGGAACGTGGAGTTCGTGGTAGGCGATTGGGTATACCTTAAAGTGAAGCCGTTCAAAGGGGTTTCGCGGGTGAGGCGCTTGAAGAAGCTGAGCCCAAGATACCTTGGACCTTTTGAGGTTCTGGAGCGAGTCGGCGAAGCTGCATACCGTTTGAAGCTATCGATGGAGTTAGGTGGTTTACATGATGTGTTCCACATTTCTGTGTTGCGGAAGGCGGTGCAAGAGCCTTCGCAGGTGATCGCAGTTGACCAAGTGCCAGTGGACGAAGGGTTGACGACTAGGGTCAAGCCCATTCGTATTGAAGATGTTGAGGTCAAGAGGCTTCGTAATAAGGAGATCCAGATGGTTAAGGTCCGGTGGGATAATTGCGGGCGTGAGGAGCTCTCTTGGGAACGGGAGCAGACTATGCTCGAGGAGTACCCGGAATTGTTCCGCTCAGGTACTGTTTTACGTTAAGTCCTGTTTTTCCTTTATTAATTTCGTGGGCGAAATTCTTTAAGGGGACTAGAATTGTAACACCCCAAAATGTTGTAGGAGCGACAGGGATCGAATTTGGCCAAGACGGGGTTTTGGTGCAGGTCACACGGCCCCCGACACGGGCGTGTCGAAGGCCGTGTCGGGCGTGTCAAGCTCGGGCCGTGTCGTCGACCAGTTCAGGTCGACGATGGTCGTGTGGTGGAATACGGCCTAGGACACGGGCGTGTCCCAGGCCGTGTCACACCTGTGCTGTGCGGTTGGGTACACGGGTAATGACCCGGGCACGAACACGGGCGTATCTAGTTTGACATGGGCGTGTCCGATGCCGTGTCACCAAGCCGTGTACCTCTCTGACTGCGAAGTGTTGATTTATTACACACGGGGGGCATGACACGGGTCCCGACACGGGCGTGTCGCAGGCGACACGGGAGTGTCGGAGGCCGTGTCACATGCCGTGTTGCTGGTTTTCAATTTTGGTCGAGACGGCGAATGAGCTACACGGCCAGGCACACGGCCGTGTGTGAACCCGTGTTCGGCCCAGTTTTTGGGATTTTAGATCTAATCCTGGCCGTTCGTTTCCTTGGCTTTGGATCCGACGGTGGGGGGATGCTCCTGGGTGGTTTTAGCCGGGAATAGGGTTTTGAAACCCTTATTTCACTTGGGTACTCTCTCTCTAAAACCTAGAGAGAAGGGAGAGCTTGGAGGAGGAAGAAGGAGGTCAACTCCGGCGGCCGGTGGAGATTCGGAGCTCCAAATCGCGAGCCGTCTTCGGATCCACGGAGGCAAGGAGATTGCGGTGCTTTTCATCCGCATAGATTTTCATGGCGCCGCGGAAGAACGCAAGGGTAACGATTTCTCATCCTTGGGCATGTGAAGCCCTCTTTTCCTTTGCATAGGAAGCCCTCTCTCGCGAGTGAGCGAAGAGTTGGAGAGTTCCTTGGGGTAGATATGTGAAGTCCCCCTTGTGTAGAGTCCGTTTGCGTAAACGAACATAGGCATTGTGTGTGAAGCCTATTCGGACATGTTGGTCCGGATCGGTGATTTTGCATTCCATATGAACCGGGCAAGAATCCGGGTGTTTGGGTGTTTTCGGGTTTTCTACATGGTAGATTGCATCAGGGAGCCTTGGAGATTAACTCCAAGGTGAACCCGGAAAACTGGGCAAAAGCGTGTTTTGCCAACACGGTGGCCAGGGAGCCAACGTGAACATAACCGGGTTATGTGATTGTTGTGGTGGGAACGGGACTCGATGAGTCTTGACCTGCGCATATGGCTTAAATTGCCATTGTGGTGTGAGCACGGGTCAGGCGGAACCGTACCCGGTCTATGTCGTTCGGTAGGACCGTTGGCATGGATGAGGGTCTTCGGCGGTCTATGGCTTAAATTGCCGTGACCAAGGCCAGGAAGACAAAATGCTCATATGGATGACCGTCCAAGAGGCGGTGGTGGATTGGGAACGTCTATGGCTTGAATTGACGTGACGTTGGCCGGTTCGCCGAGAATGTGCCCTGAGTGCACGGGGTGTGTGGCCGTGCGAGCCTACGCCTGTGGTGAAGTGCCAATACGTTATATAATTGCCTATGCTAATAAAGTGCAGGGAAAGAGCATTGTCGCCCCGATTGTGGGGGCGGGATCGTTATAATTTGGTCAGCATTGCTGACCGTTGCTATTGTTTGCCACCGGGCGGTGGTTTGTGGCTTGCAGGTGCTGCGGAGCAGAGCGGGAAATAGCGGGCTAAAGCCCTTGTTGCGGTGCCGGCCCTCGAAGGCCTAATTGCTTATGTTTCTTTCCCGTTTTCATGTATGGCCGGCCTGCATGCCGAAGTTTGGAAAACACTCCTTTTGTTAAGTGAACAGTGTAAGGCCTTAAGGCCATTTCTCTTTTGATGTATGTATACATTCCTGGGTTTGTAGTGGACATTCATGCTGTTGTTGCTGGATTCTTATTTCTTTTGCAACCTAATAAATTGCTTCCGCTAGGTGTTGTGTAGGACGACATGATTGGTTGAATGGTTTCAACGCGTAACCAACCGGTCTGTCCGTAGTATATGGCGTCGGGCCCCAGCCGGACCTACTGCTATATGCTATGTGACGGATAGGGGTATTACAAATCCACCCTAACTCAATGGGTCAAACCTTGCCTAACCCCATTCATTCACTACATGTCCTAACCTAACCTAAGTTTAGGGGTCTAGTAGGAAATGGGATGTTACATCGGGAGGGTATTGTTATTCCCAGTTTGTGCTTATGTGGTGGGTCACTCGGTACTAGTTCAGTCGGCATACCGACGGAAGTACGATGACTATGGTGCGGAGTGAAGAACTTTAGGGAGACTTGTAGGATGTTTATATCTTGGTCTGGAAGACTTTGTTCCCTAAGAGCGCACCCGACCATAGAAAACTAGTAGTTGCAAGTAAGAGTACGCAGGGGCTCCGCTGTTGTGTTCTTAACGTTGATGCGTACGAGAGGTCTATGCCTGATAGTGTGTATGCCTGCCTAAGAGTGGAGACACCCGCTCCACTACCACCGTGAGCCACGATGATTGGTACCTGAGAGGTTGGCCACCTCAAAAAAGTGGGGATGCATGAAAGGTCTCTGCATAGAGTCGTGTGTGTGAGTTACATAATCATTGCAATGCATAACATGGCATAGCATACGCACTTGCAGATCCTCATCATATAAATTAGTATGGATCTTTTATATGATGTGTTACTTTTCAGAAACCTTAACTTATATGTTTGTTTGGGCATTCATATAAGTTTGGGTATGCTTCTGTGATGGTAGTGTAGTTGTTTTACTTTACTTGTTTTACTCAGCTCCTCTTACTGTACTTTTATACTGTACTAGTTGTTACTTTTCTTTACTACTCATACTGATATAGAACTGCTAGAGAATTATACATACATAACACTATCACCTTCTTGTACATTCTATTACTATTGGTCCTCCTCTTTCTTTCTCCAACACAGTGCCTAGGAGTTGTGTTGGTGAGGTGGGGACAAAACAACTGAGTCTAGTTTGACTCACGATCATTTGACCATATCATTTTAAGGACACATGGAGACATCCCCACAGTTCGACCAGGAGCAGCCCGATATTGATACACCAGGATCTGAGGATCCGGAGCCACACACTACTACTACCCATCGTCAGGTTGATGGTCATGTTGTTTAGCTTCCACGTTGTTAGTTGAGGGAGAGTGATATTTAATGATATTTATGTACTGGGCATAAGCCCTTTTTCTTGTTCCCTTTTTTTATCTCATGTGAACCTTTTGATTAGAAGTTTATTATATCTATGATGTCATATATGGATTTACTTCTTATTTTGTTAACTGTGTGAATGATCGTGTTTGCTGGCATGGTCACTATATTGTGGTGGCAACAAACTCGTAGTTGGAGTCATTGTAAGGCGACGGTCCTGGGCATAAAATCTCTCCTCGACCGTGCCCAATTCTCGGGTGGAGGGATTTTATAGTTGGTATCACCGTACCACGATCATAAGCAAAACCAAACCACAAACCATTAGGTCACCCCGCTCGAGCTTCAGTTTGCAGACAAACTAAGCAGCGGAAGCTATGGTGTGCCAATGTGAGAAAATCACATCTTTTGTCAACATAAATGAGATGAGGCCAACCTTATTAAACAATTGAAGTGTTTCAAACTATAGGCTATGGTTCCCCCTTTACCAGCAGATGTTCTTTTTCAGCAGTCAGAATTGGGCAAGACTCGCATGACCATCTGGGATTCCTTTAGAGCTCGGCAGGTTTCGGCACCGCAGTCGAACCCGAACTAAAACTGGTCGACTACCATCATAGGCCTCTCCCCTCTGACTTACTATGGGACAAAGACGACTGACAAGAAGGAGGACAAGCATGACACTATCTAGGAGTTGCTAGCGAGGATCCTTTACCCGGGCAACCAGGCAGTAGCCATGGTAGTTACGACACTAGCAGGCCATGCCAAGAGGTTGTGGAAGTCCCTTATGGACTCCACAATTGCTGATTATGAGTATTCCCAGATTAGCTGGAACCAGATTAGAGAGTCCTTGTTGGAGCATTTTGTATCCTCGGTGGACAGAGATGCGATGGAGGATCGGTTTCTGCACATCAGGCAGGGAAACAGGTCAGTGTTGGAGTACTAGCGGGATTTTTGACACTTGGCCGGATTCGCTAGTCCCCTGAGTGAGAAGAACTATGCAAAGAAATTTTATAGATGGCTTCAAGACTCGCTCATGCAGAATCTTTATTCATCTCAGAGGCTAGTTTTGCAAAGATTATCGAGACAGCGAAGAAATGGGAGGCGGATCATCTAATGGCGCAGGGCAGACAGAAGAGACCGCCTAAGGAGTTGTATCATGGTGAGAGCAGTAGAGGGCCGTAGCGGGGCAGTTTCATGAGGCACAAGGGAGGTAGTGGATGTGCATATCCTTGTGTTAGGCCAGAGGAACGACCTCCCGCATTGCTAGCCCCACCACCACACTTCCAGCAGCCATGGAGATTTGATGATAGAGGATGCCCTCTAGTTGTATGCTTTAGATATCACCAGCCTGGGCACATCAGAGCCCACTACCCACAACTTTTCCCTCCACCTCCTCCACCTCTAGTAGTCCCTCAGGCACAACGGGGTAGAGGTGGAGGACGAGGTCATGGACGAGGAACTCATGGTGGTGGCCGAAGGTCAGATCAGATGTATTTGCTGGATATGGCCTAGCCTAGGAACCCTGACTAGGTCATCACATGTACTTTATAATTTTGTACTTTGAATTGTTTATATAGTACCTTAGTAATCATTTATATAGATAATAGATAAATATCGAAACAAACAACCGCAGGCATAAAACATGTGTGTGGTAGGCCCGCCCTCACCTTTTTTGACACGGGAGCATCACACTCTTTCATCTCAGAAGATTTTGTGAAGGATTTAGATGGATGACAACGTTTCCCTAAACTCCTCAGGATAGTCTGAATTCCAGACAGATCAGAGGTGCGGTCTACTACAAAGTGCAATGTGTCCATAGACATTGGCGGGAAGCTATTTGACACGCCAACGACGATTTTACTGCTACCAGACTATGATCTGATTCTATGCATGACGTGGCTACACCGGCACCATGCCAAGATTGACTGCCCATCTAAGAGGATCATATTAAAACACAAAAACTCGGAGGTGGTCTTCGAAGGTATTATGCCTATCTCCCAATTATTATTATCATCTGTAAAGGTTGTTAAGGCCCATTAGCAGAGAGACGAGGTATACATGGTTTGTTTCGAGATTCCGGAGGCAGAGGCCTCCTTTGGTGATATTCTGGTGGTTTGGGATTTCCCAGACGTATTTCGGGAGAAGTTGCCCGGACTACCCCCACATAGAGGGGTACACTTCCATATATAGTTAGTACTCGGTACGAGGCCCGTCTCTCGAGCACCTTCTTGGATGGCACCGAAGGAGCTTGCGGAGTTCCGGACTCAGCTACGAGAGCTGGTGGATGCAGGATTTATTAGACCGCATTCTTCACTACGGGGAGCTCCTGTCTTGTTTGTGAATAAGAAGTACGGAATGCTCCGACTTTGCATTGTTTATCAAGTGCTCAACCGATTGACTGTGAGGAACACTTATCTGTTACTAAGGATCGATGAGATGTTTGATTAGCTAGAGGGAGCGCACTGGTTCTCTAAACTTGACCTTAGATCGGGCTACTATAAGCTGCGGATTCCGGAGGAGGATATACTGAAGACGGCATTCAGCTCATGCTACGATTTGTTTGAGTTCACAGTGATGCCCTTCAGGCTCACGAATTCCCCCTCAGCATTCATGAGTTTGATGAACCGGGTGTTTGAGCCGTTCCTGGATGAGTTTGTCATAGTCTTTATAGACAATATCTTAGTCTAATCTAGGACCGAGGAGGACCATACCTGTCACTTAGCATTAATCTTGGGGAAGCTGCGAGAGTACCATCTATATGCAAAGTTTTTGAAGTGCCAATTTTGGCTGCAAGAGGTGGCATTCCTCGGGCACATTATTAGTGGTGCTGGGTTGGTTGTGGACTCGGCCAAGGTGCAGGCTATGAGTGATTGGCCGCAGTCAAAGTCGGCTTCGGATATTCGTAGCTTCTTTGGACTTGCAGGTTATTGCCTCAAGTTTGTGCAGGGGTTTCGAAGATAGGTATTCCCCTCACATCCTTTATGAAGGACACAATATTCACTTGGACTGAGGAGTACGAGTCTGCATTCCGCGAGCTGAAGGGTAGAATAACCTCGGCTCCCATCCTTGCCCTTGCTTCAGGAAAGGAAAGATTCCGGATTTATACAGATGCATCATACCATGGCATGGGTGCTGTACTGATGCATCACAGGCATGTTAGAATGTATTCTTCAAGGTAGTTGAAGAAGCACGAGCAGAACTACCTAGTGCATGATTTAGAGCTCGGGGCTGTAGTCTTCGCCTTGAAGGTCTAGAGGCACTACCTGTATGGGGTTCATTGTGAGATCTTCTCGGATCACAAGAACCTCAAGTACATTTGCACGCAGAAGGACCTGAATCTATGCTAGCGGAGGTGGTTAGTGTTCCTATGTGACTATGATTATACCATGAACTATCACCCGGGAAAGGCGAACAACGTAGCGGATGATTTGAGCAGGAGAGCCGATACTACTAGACTGGAGTCCTGGGTGATGGCCATGGAGATAGTGCGGATGATGGAAGAAATACATATTACTTTGTTATCGAGGGCTGATCTAGAGGTGTATATGAAGTACTTGTAGCTCTGAGCATGGAGTGCGATATCAGAGACCACATCAGGGTAGAGCAGAAGAAGGATGCAGTGCTGGAGCATATATTTATAGTCTTGGGAGAGGGCAAGTTAGAGGGGTATTCACTACGTGGTGACCTCATTCATTTTTGGGGCCGTGTTTATATACCCGTAGGAGGTGTGATCTTCTGAGACATACTCAGGGAGGCAGATTGTACACAGTATTCAGTATACCAAAAATTCACAAATATGATGGAGGATTAGCAGAATAACATGTTTTGGCTCGGGATGAAGAGGGATATCGTTGATTTTGTGACACACTGTGAGGTATGGCAGTGAGTGAAGGTCAAGTGCAAGAGTCCTTGAGGATTACTACAGCCATTGCAAGTTCCAGAGTAGAAGTTCGAGGATATTTCGATGGATTTTGTACACGGGTTGCCTCACTCTCACTCCGAGCACGATTCTATATGGGTCGTCGCGGACTGATTGACCATGGTAGCCAAGTTCATCCGCTCGGAAAGGATGCTCTAGTTGTTGTTTTGGTGAGGCTGTTTGTGGAGCAGTTTGTGAGGTACCATGGCGTACCCAAGACAATTATATTTAATCAAGACGGTCGATTTACTTCCAGAGAATGGAAGAAGGTGCAGGAGTACTTAGGTTCCCAGCTTACATTTAGCACTACCTGTCATCCACAGATTGATGGGCAGATCGAGCGGACCAACATGACCATGGAGGATCTACTACGATTGTGTATACCTGATACGTGGAAGCCCTATGAGCAGCTGTTGTCATTGATTGAGTTCTCTTACAATAACATCCATCAGGCCAGCTATGACATGTCTCCCTATAAGGCATTGTATGCGAGAAAGTGTCGTACACCACTATCTTGGGTTTACGAAAAGCACCCAATGGCGCTTGGATCAGATTATGTCGTGGGCACGAACGCGCTCATTTGGCCGATCAGAGAAAGGATGTTAGAGGCTCATAGTCGGCAGACGAAGTATTACGATGCGGGGCATCGTAAGGTATAGTTTCAGGTGGGGGACAAGGTGTTTTTGAAGATACGTCTGATGCATGGTGTTTCGCGGGTGCGTATGAACAAGAAGCTAGGCCCTAGGTATATGGGGCCTTATACGGTCCTGGAGCGGGTCAGCCCCTTAAATTATAGGCTGGAGCTACTGTCAGAGTTGGAGAACCTACATGACATCTTTCATGTCATAGCAGGGATAGGATGTTGAAGAAGAGGAGGTGAGCCTAGGGGAGGCGATGAAGGAGAGCGCAGAGGAGCAGAGAGAGGTTGAGAAGGAGATCCTAGAGGAGGCGATGGAGGTGGAGGAATAGCGAGCAGCAGGAGTTGAGCAGGAGAGCCTGGAGGAGGCGATGGAGGTGGTGGAAGAGCGAGCAGCAGGAGCAGAGCAGGAGAGGCCGGAGGAGGCAGCGGAGGTTGAAGTAGGAAGGGAGGAGGAGTTGGAGCTAGAAGAAGAAGCAAGGGTCGGCTGGGAGCAGTCACGACTAGAGCCGGCCGAAGAAGTGGTAGAAATGGAGGTATTCACCGGCACAGGATAGGTGCAGAGGGTGCGGATCAGCGGGGTCTTAAGTCCCAAGGACTAGGAGCAGATGAGAGCTTGCATCCAGAGCAGTGTCGACATCTTCGCCTAGAGCGCGACGGACATGCCAGGCATTAACACGGATGTGTCTTTCCATCGCCTGAACCTGGACCCCCGGACTCGCCCATACACCAGAAGATGAGGGCCATCGCCACCAAGCTGGAGGAGCCCATCCGCGAGGAGGTCAGGAAGCTCCTGGAAGTCGGCTTCATCTCAGAGATCCAGTATCCAGGCTGGATCTCCAACGTGGTAATGGTTAAAAAAGGGGGCAGGAACTGGCGAATGTGTATCGATTTCTCTTTGTTAAATAAATCATACCCTAAGGATTGCTACCCCAAGCCTCGAATCGGCGCGCTGGTTGATTCAGCCGTCAGTTTTTCTAATATGAGTTTTTTGGATGCTTTTTCATGTTACAAACAGATCCGGATGTACCTTCATGATATCAAGGACGTCTCCTTCATCACTAGGGAGGGGTGCTTCAGCTATAAAATGATTCCCTTTGGGTTAAAAAATACAAGGGCTACCTACAACGCATGATGGATCTAGTCTTTCGGGGGGAAAAGGGGGAGGAACTTGGAGGTCTATGTCAACGACTTGATGGTGAAAAGCAAATGTGTGAACTCACACCTGCAGGACATAGAAGAGACCTTCGCCACCCTGTGGAGATTCAGGATGAGGCTGAACCGCTTGAAGTGTGTCTTCGGGGCCAGCCGCGGGAAGTTCCTTGGGCATCTCTTGACCCCGATAGGGGTAGATCCTAACCCGGATAAGGTGAAGGTCATCCTAGACTTGGAATCACCTTGCGATGCCAAGGAGGTCCAACGCTTGACTGGCAAGTTGGCCGGTCTAAGCAGGTTCCTCTCAAGATCAGGGGATAAGTGTTCATCATTCTTCACGGTGTTGAGGGGGTAACCAAAGGTTTGAGTGGACCGCTGAATGTGAAGAGGCCTTCAAAGGACTGAAGAGACAGCTCTCCCATGCTCCTCTACTTCAAAGCCCGAAAGAAGGAGAGGACCTGGCCATGTATCTAGGAGTAGGAGTGGAGGTCATGAGCTCTATTCTAGTCAAGGAAGAGGGGAAGAAGCAGCTACCCATCTATTACGTGAGCCGGATTTTGAAGAAGACGGAGCTCCGTTACCCCATCTTGGAAAAGCTGGCATACGCTCTGATCATCTCGACGAGGAAGCTTCGACCATATTTTCAAGCGTTCTCGATTAGGGTGGTGACCGACCATCCTCTTCGCAGGATCTTTGAAGGGGTATAGCACTCGGGAAGGATTGTCAAGTGGTCCATCGAACTAAGTGAGTTCGACATCTCTTTCGTTCCAAGACTCTCCATCAAGGCACAAGCGGTGGCGGATTTTCTGGCAAACTATGTTGTTGAAGTTGGGGAATAGGAGCCGCAGCTGCAGGGAGCGTGGAAGATGATGGTTGATGGGTCCTCGGGGAAGCATTCCCTTGGGGGAGGAGTGGTGTTGATAAGCCCCTAGGGGGTCGCTATAAAGCAGGCGGTGGCCTACCACTTTCCAGTGACCAGCAACCAAGCAGAGTACGAGGTTGTGATAGCCGACCTTTATTTGGAGAAGGAGCTTGAGATACAGGACGTTGAGGCCTTCACATACTCGATGGTGGTAGCATCACAGATCCGAGGGGAGTTTGAAGCTCGGGAGCCTACCCTCGTAAAGTACTTATCCAAGGTAAGGGCGATCATTAGAGGGTTTCGATCGTTCTCAATCAAGCATGTCCCCAGGGAGGAGAGCATAGCCGCCGATCGATTGGCAAAGTTTTGACATCGGGGGGAGGGACCCTCACTGAACTATTTCGGCCAGCAATCGAGGAAGGGGTATTGATGGAGGTATATCAGCGACCCTCATTGATGGACCCCTTGGTGACCTTCCTGACCACGGGTGAGCATCCGAAAGGGACTAAGGAAGCCAAAAGATTCAGGCATAAGGCGGCCCACTACCTATAATTATAAGGTAGGTTGCATCGAAAGATGTTGTCAGGGCTCCTGGCGAGATGTGTAACATAAGAAGAGATCCCGAGGATCCTAGGAGAGGTACACTCTGGCGAGTGTGGCAGCCACTCAAGTGGAAGGATGTTGGAGGCAAGAAGGGTAAGGCAAGGGTACTTCTGGCAGACCCTGAGGAAGGATACAACAAAATTCGCAAGGAGATGCCACAAGTGTCAGCTATATGCCCCCTCCATCTCTTGCCCGCTCAAAGGCTCAGGAGCATTGCGTAACCATGGCCTTTCTCCATCTAGGGGATGGACTTGGTCGGGCCTTTCCCTCCAGCTAGTGGGCAGAGGAGGTTCCTCCTAGTCATGGTCGATTACTTCTCAAAGTGGCTGGAGGTTAAAGCCTTGGCCAAAGTCACCTCGCAAGTTATAAGGAACATCGTCTGGGGGGAGATTGTATGCAGCAACAGACTACCCCAAACGATAGTGATGGACAATGGTCCCCAGTTTGCCAGCTAAGAGTTCATCAACTTCTGTGCCCAACTGGGGATAGACCTAAGGTTTGCCTCTATCCACCACCCTCGGAGCAATGGCCAGGTGGAAGCGTCAAATAAAATCATTGTGAACTTACTTAAGAAAAAAGTGGAGAACTTGAGGGGGAATTGGGTGGAGCAGCTCCCCTCAGTCCTGTGTGCCTTGCGAACGACCCCGAACACGTCCACCGGCAAGAACCCCTTCAAGCTTTCTCATGGATGTGAGGTGGTCCTGCCAGTAGAGTTCGAGGTCCGGTCTCCGCGGGTCTAGGCTGCGTGTGAAGGGGATGAGACTTGGAGGTTGGAGAATAAGGAGGGGATATGCCTCTGGCTAGACATGGTGGAGGAATTGAGGGATTTTGCAACCATCAGACAAGAGGAGATCAAACGGTGGATGGCCATGTATTTTGATAGGCATATCAGGATCAAGCAGTACGCCAAAGGAGATCTCGTGCTGAAAAAGATTGACGCGGCGGGAAGGTCAGCTTCCGTGGGCAAGCTCAACCCAATTTGGGAAGGGCCTTACATTATAAAGGAGGTCCTTGGAACTGGAGGTTATTACCTCCAGGATGTGGAGGGAAGGACCTTGAGCCACACTTGGAGTGGTGATGATCTAAAATGCTTCTACCCGTAAGAGGGGGAAGGTGATTGCATTAATACTTTTGGGTCCTATCGTAATATATCCCTTATCTTTAATCCATTGTCTACTCTTTTATCTTAAAGTTAGAATAGGGTTTGAAAACTTCATCGACACCTCGAGCTCGGCTAGGCCCCAGGTAGACCCGCTACGCAGGCTCTCATCTATCTGGCAGGTCCGAATGCTCGCCGTTGGGGGAGAGGTTTTGTTTTGAGAACTTCAGCGATACCCTGAGCTCGGCTCGACCCCAGGTAGACCCACTGCGCAGGCTCTCATCTAGCTTGCAGGTCCGAAGGCTTGCCTGTGAGGGAGAGGTTTTGTTTTTATAACTTCATCGACACCACGAGCCCGGCTCGGCCCCAGGTATACCTGATGCGCAGGCTCCCATCTAGCTGGCAGGTCCGAAGGCTCGCCTGTGGGGGAGAGGTCTTGTTTGTGAAAACTTCATCGACACCCTGAGCTCGGCTCGGCCCTAGGTAGACCCGCTGCGCAGGCTCCCATCTAGCTTTCAGGTCCAAAGGCTCGCCTGTGGGGGAGAGGTCTTGTTTGTGAAAACTTTAGCAACACCCCAAGCTCGGCTCCGCCCCAGGTAGACCCACTGCGCAGGCTCCCATCTAGCTGGCAGGTCCGAAGGCTTGCCTGTGGGGGAGAGGTCTTGTTTGTGAAAACTTTATCGACACCCCGAGCTCGGCTCAGCCCCAGGTAGACCCGCTGCGCAGGCTCCTATCTAGCTGGCAAGTCCGAAGGCTCGCTTGTGGGGTAGAGGTCTTATTTGTGAAAACTTCAGCAACACCCCGAGCTCGGCTCGACCCCAGGTAGACCCGCTGCGCAGGCTCCCATCTAGCTGGCAGGTCCAAAGGCTCGCCTGTGGGGGAGAGGTCATGTTTGTGAAAACTTCAGCAACACCCCGAGCTCGGCTCTACCCCAGGTAGACCCGCTGCGCAGGCTCCCATCAAGCTGGCTGGTCCAAAGGCTCGCCTGTGGGGGAGATGATTTGTTTTGAGAACTTCAGCGACACTCCGAGCTCAGCTCGGCCCTAGGTAGACCCACTACGCAGGCTCTCATCTAGCTGGCAGTTCTGAAGGCTCGCCTGTGGGCGAGAGGTTTTGTTTTGAGAACTTCATCGACACCCCTATCTCGGCTCGGGCCTAGTTAGACCCACTGCGCAGACTCCCATCTAGCTAGCAGGTCCAAAGGCTCGGCTGTGGGGGAGATGTCTTGTTTATGAAAACTTCATCGACACCCCGAGCTCGGCTCGGCCCCTGGTAGACCCACTGCGCGGTCTCCCATCTAGCTGGCAGGTCCGAAGGCTCGCCTGTGGGGGAGAGGTCTTGTTTATAAAAAATTCAGCAACACCTCGAACTCTGCTCGACCCCAGGTAGACCCACTGCGCAGGCTCCCATCTAGCTGGCAGGTCTGAAGGCTCACCTGTGGGGGAGAGGTCTTGTTTGCTAAAACTTCATCGACACCCCGAGCTCGACTCGGCCCCAGGTAGACCCGATGCACGGGCTCTCATCTAGCTGGCAGGTCCAAACACTCGCCTGTGGGGGTGGAGGTTTTGTCCTTGGAAATAATTCCACTTGGACGTTCTTAACTGGACAAGAGACACACCCAGAAGGAAGAAAAAAGTGGTTAAGGAACTCCTCGGTCGAGAAAGGTCTCGACCAGGAAAGGCCTTGCCGGAAAAAATTCCCGGCAGGAAGGCCTTTTTGCGAGGGATCCTTGGCCAGATAGTGGGAAGATCTAGGCGATAAGTTTCGCCCGTTCGCACAATGTATAGAGGGGCGGTCTTCCCTTAAAAGGGCCTACGAACGACGCTCCTGGCAAACGGTTCTCGACAGAGCGCGGAAACGACATGTCTAAGCCTTGAGCTCTCGGTAGGTTCCCACCTATTGATCGCTAAGGGAGATTACCCTAGGGGGGCCAAGGGCCTCGGCAGAAGCGTGCTTGAGAAGCATTAGGCTTCAATAGTTAAAAAAGATAAAAAAAGAGGAGAAGAAAAGGAGGGAACCTAATACGAAAACTTACAATATATATATATATATATATATATATATATATATATATATATATATATATATATTGTAAGTTTTCGTATTATTTTATATATATATATATATATATATTCTCTCAATGTAATTACAAAATGGGAGCATCTCGCTCATTACAGGAAAAATCGAAAAAAAAGTGGGAGGGGGAGAACCCATCAGGGAGAAGCGTTGTATCCACTGGTGCTCCCGCTTGAGCTCCCGCGGTAGCTCTCGCCTGAGTCAACCCTGGATGTCTCGCCAGCAGCCATGGGAGATTTTGGGACATCCGAGGGAGGGGAGTCGGGTTCGCCTGGGGGCTTCGGGAT
Source organism: Platanthera zijinensis (assembly GCA_039513925.1). Taxonomy (NCBI): domain Eukaryota; kingdom Viridiplantae; phylum Streptophyta; class Magnoliopsida; order Asparagales; family Orchidaceae; genus Platanthera; species Platanthera zijinensis. Next base: position 163,943,823 of record CM077086.1, on the reverse strand, counting down.
AGGCTCGAAAAGCCAGGGAATGAGCTGGGGAGCGTTAACGATCTTGCCACCCTCATTCAAGCATCCCACATCTCGCAACATATCAAGGGTCAGCCTGACCGTTGCTTGAGCGTTGGTCTACAAGAGTTTGACGATGTCGTACTCCGAGAAATGTAAGCTACTCAGCCACTCGTCCAGCGAGGGAGGAGGCGCGACCGCGGCCGCCACTACCTCCATTCGCCGGAGCTGGTCCCTCAACAGGACGTTCTCGCACCTTATCACGGCCAGCTCCGCGCGAAGTACCATGCTCTGGGCAGAATCCAGCGTGAGGGAGAACCCGATCAAATATAGGAAACGACGAGCAAAGGATTACAGGGGCGAGAGCAACTGCTTGAAATATCTCGCTTACCTCCTCTACTGGGCGCAAGAAAAGCAGTCCCATAGCATCTGCCAGCTGTGTGTTCATGGCCGCCACCTGGGCCACGGCCTGGTCCCGCGCCTTAAGCATCTCGCCAAAGTTTCTGTCGATGGTGATGCACCGGCACGCACACATGTGTGTAAGCTCGAAACCACGCATCAGGGCCCGGGTTGAGTCGAAGGCCAAGAGCTGAGTAGGAAGCTTATCGTAAAGGTCAGCGTTCTCCCGGCTGTAAAGGTCGTAGCCCAATGTGAAGGCCTCGTCGGTGACCTAGTTGCGCTCCGCCCAGTTGGGGAGAAGGATTGAGACGGAGACTTGGTTGGTCTTAGGGTCCCACAGCAGCAGGGGTCTCCCTTCCCCGTCAAGGCACTTCACGCCGATACACAAATTCCTGTGCCCATTTGGAACCTCCTTGGGCGGGGATCGAATGGAGGTCTCGGTGGCTGCCCCCTCCCCACTAGCCCCGCTTACGGCTGGAAGGTTCTCGGCAGGGGCCCCGTCGCTATCCCTGGGGGCAGCGGTCATCTCGCTGGCCTCCAGAAGGATTTACTCGAAGGACCGACCTGATTTGAGAGGTCAAACGGGCACAGTCGCCACAAATTTCCCTTTATCGACAGCGGTTGGCTTTGGTCTTTTCAGTAGCCGAGAAGAAAAGGCGCAGGGCTTTCGCTTCCTGGCAATGGTCGAAGGAGGCGGGGTCGGCTCATCCCGACAAGCTTGAGCCGCAGATTTTGCGAGAGCCAGCGGATCTCTCACAGCCTGGCCCTCAGCGCCCTTAGTCTCGGCAAAGGGTTGGTGCAGAGGAATTTCTCGCCCTCCTGCATAGGCGATAAGGCTCAGCGTTTATGTTTAGAACGGGAATGCCGAGTAAAAGGCGAGACCGTACCTTCGCTAGGAAGGACGGCGGGAGTGAATCGACGTCCCTCCTAAGAAATTGGACGTCAAACTCCTTCGTCCCGAAGAACTCCAAAAGGGCGCTCTCGCGCGACCCCAAGGCGGGCGGCTTTTAAGCGACATCCTCATATTTTACGGGCACGAGAGGAACGTTGCCGAAGTCACCGGCAACGAAGACGAATTTCTCGCCCCAGTGGTGGTGCTTGTTGGCGAGACCGGTGGTCTTGAGCAGCTGGGCGGAGAAGAAGACCACCCCTCCCTTTGTGCGGAAGGTGAACAGCTTCCGGAAGATAGGTAGGCTAAACTCAATCCTCTCGGATCGCATGTAGAAGATGAAAGCTACAAGGATGGCAACCGAGATTGGATTGAGTTGAGCGGGAACGACGTCATTGTAGCGGAGGGCCTGGCGCATCTCGGGCCAGAGGGGAAGGCGTAATCCCACCCCAAAATGCTCGAGGGGGATGGCGAGCTCTCCCTCTCTTGCACTATTGAACCGATCATCGTTGCCCGGGTTTCTCGCAGTGAATCCATCGGGAATGTAACAGGAGGCGATTAGCTGGTACTCCTCATGGTTAGGCGGCAAGAGGGGAACTGGTGCTTTCGAAAGGCTTCCGTGCATTTGGAGCGTCCCTCGCCTTCGCCTGGCATCGTGTTTAGGGGATTGAGTGCGAGGTCTCAAGGAAGGAGGTGAGAGCGAAAATTAGGCGAGAACGAGAGAAGAAGGAGGAAGCAGGGGGAAATTCTCGGCAAAGCGCAAGAACAACAAGGAGGAAAGCGAGGGTTCTAGGTCGGAGAAATAAATGCATTTGGTGGACTCCTCTATTTATAAGAAATTGTGGTAATGTTGACTTTTCTAAAAAAGAAAATAAAAATAGCGGCGGCGGTACAGGTGCCAAGCCCCAAGTCAACGATGCATCGGATTCTGACCTGGGATGACAACGACCGGCCGACAGTTCAGATTGGTGCAAGTGTCTCGAGATGACCATGTAAAATAGAGGAAAAGAAAAGCAGAGATTGCTCTCGCCGGGCGAGAGCTAAATAACAAATAATAATTGAAAGGTTACAGATAAACAGTCCAAAACAAAACGAAATGGGGTACATCGCGAGAAGAAAAGGCCAAGGGGAAAGAGGTGGCGAGACTTCTTTAAGTCACTACGGTTCCAAGCACCATCGTCCTCGCTCCTACCGTCTAGTCCTCGGGGGCACCAGCGGGTTGTAGTAGGAAGACAGGGTTGTGCACCCTAGGTTGATCCGGCGAGTCTTGTCTTAAATCCGCGCGATACACCTCTCGGGGGAAGACTCGGAGGTAAACCCACCCGGCCGCTCCGTCTTGCCAAAGAAATAGTCGCGCTCAACGGACTCCAGCCTCTGCTCCACCATCTCATGAAATTCTTTCGTCGTAGTGACACTGGCCCGATCCCTCCGCACAAGCTTTTATAGGAGGGCAACCATCTTCTTACCTCGCCTCTTCGCGCTCCCGGCGTCATTCAGGATGTCCTCCATCTCGTTAGAATAAGGAATGGGGGAGCTCTCGCCGTCCTCCCTCTCTCTGTCTTCGTCATCGTCTTCATCATCTTCTTCGGCCCCTGTCGGCGAGTCTGGGTCCTCTGAGAAAATAGTTTCATGTTTACGGCGAGAGCTGAGTAAAAGCTATGGTAATGTTTCGCCTACCTGCAACATGGAGAGAGCCACTGGCCGGCAGCAGGCGAGAAGGCTCGGGCCTCCCCTCAGTCCCATAGAGCAGGTGGATCGGCTTTCCATGCCCCGAGCGAAAGGTCTCGCGCACAGTGATCTCGGCCTGGCCGGAAGCAGGGGGAAGTCATCCTCTCTCACGAGACGACTGGCCTCCTTTGGAGCTATGAAGGGGTCGAAAGACACCCCTCCTGCAAGTACGGCGGGATTAGCCACTTGGCCTAGCAAGTTAGCAGCCACTATTTTGTTCTCCCGGGTGGCGATACCCGGGTTGGCGGAAGCTGATGCTATGGGAAATCAATTTGAAAGAAGGGGAGGCTATAATTGAAAGTTAGGAGTGACATGGAGAAAAGTATACCTGTAGTTCTTAGAGGGGAAGCCGGAGGAGTGGCCTCTATAACCCGTGGTCGATCCTCGGAAGGGTGAGACAACGAGTCTTGAGGCACCAATGGGGACCCAACGTCGTCGTCTCCAGCCGCTTCCTACGAGAAGTATTCCATCAGGTGCCGACCCTTTCGAGTGATCATCTCTCCATTTTGACGATAAGTAGGTTAGAGAGACATACCTTCTGCGGAGGCGAAGCAACATTCGCACGATCGGGAGTTGGGGTGGGTGAGTTCCTATTCTCGCGAGAAAGGTCCCGCTGGACCACCTTCGCATATTTCTTCTTCTCCTCTTTCTTCTTCTTTAGCGGGGAAGAGTTAGCGGCTGGCAACTTTCTCTTTAGCCAAGGAGCAACCAAAGCACTGTTTGCCAGAGCTCGTGCCTTAGCCGCATTAATACGGTCTTGGAGGTCTTGCAGGAGCGGTTTGTTAACATATTTGGAACGCATTGTGAAATCACGTGAAAGCTCAGTGAGGAAGCAATAATTCAGGGGCAGACTTAGGCTGTCTATTAACACACGTATATAAAGAGCTATGGGATGGCCCACCAAAAAGATTCTCTTTTTTGAGGTGACACGTGCCTAGCGAATATTTATGGGTTGGGCGTGTCCTTTTGAGCGCAGATCTTGCTCAAAAAGAGAAGGGATTGTGTACAACCCCATATTCACTGAAGGGAACCCAGAGACACCAACAGTCAGGATTGGACTAGCTTCTGGCTAGCTTTGGCCTTTAGACCAGAACCGCTTGCGCCTTGGAATAGCTCCCGCCTACGAGCAGGCGGGATCGTTTGTGCCAAGCATTAGCCAAGACCAACTAATGACCAGAGGTGGGCGAGAAGGCGTTAAGTCCACTCAACACCATAATCCAAGCAGCAAAGGAATCGAGTCCACTCGACGCCGCGTTTAGTAAGCTCCACTGACTCAACGCCGCGTTCAGCAGTAACGGCGTTGAGTCCACTCGACGCCGTATTGAGTAAGCTCAACTCACTCAACGCTGTGCTTGGCAGCAAAGGCATCGAGCCCACTCAACGCCGTGTTGAGTGGAGGCAGGAAGGTTCTCTGAGAGCACTAAGTTGTCAACCTAAATCACCTAGAGGGGAGTGAATAGGTGAATTTAGTGTCAAATGTGGAATAAAAAAATATAACACCGCACAGATCCGTAATCAAGCAATCACATAGACGACAAGAGATTTATAGTGGTTCCCCAATCTTGGGTACGTCCACTTTTCTCACCGATCTAGCAAATCATTAGACTCGGCTACTCCACTATCTCGGATTGCAAAAACAATCCTACACCTCGGAACCACGTTCCTACAAAACTCGATCCCAAAAGGATCTACACTCGGAAGATAAAGCTTCCTACCACTCGGAGAAAGATCTCCTACAATGAAATTTGTTTAAATAAAGTTTACAAACAAGAATGTCACAGATCTGGATCTTTGACGTAATCTTCTTCTGAGAGCTTTTCGGTTTGAACAGAAATAGTTGAAGAAGACTTGACTGAGATCCACGATTCTGAGATCTGGAATCATCACGATCAAGAAAGTAAATCAGAGACGATGAAGCACGGAAAGATCGGATGATTCTTCTTGAGTCTGGATCGCTAGAGAAACTGAGATCGATAGCAGCGGCGTGATAAAAGACGATCCAGAGCTTCTTCCAAAAACGATAATGGCGGCGGATGAGAAAATTAGGGTTTTCGGGATTTTCTCTTTCTTAAAAGATAATCTCTGTAAACGCGTATTTAGTCAAATCTGAAAAGACCTATTTATAGGCTATCTCCAACGGTCATAATCGTAATTAAGATTGACACGTGGACCAATCAGGAAAAGGTTAATTTCAAATCTCCGTCAATTCTCGACTTAACGATTTCTGGAATTCTGAGCCAACATACTCGGGTTAGATAAGATACTCGAGTATAAAGGTCTGCTACTCGAGTAGATAAGAGAAACATGTACTCGAGTAATAGAAATGACTACTCGAGTGCCTTGGAAGAACTACCCGAGTTACTCTAGACAGATTACTCGAGTAAGTAGAAACATCTACTCGAGTACTAATCCAAACTACTCGAGTATAAGAAAAATCTACTCGAGTGCTAAGCCAGTCTACTCAAGTATAAGAAGGATCTACTCGAGTGCTAAGCCACTTACTCGAGTATATGAGTGAAGTTACTCAAGTATGTGGACTTAGAAATATTTAGACTGAACAGTTAGCCCTACTCGAGTATAACTAAGAGACTACTCGAGTATGACTAAGGCTCTACTCGAGTATACAAATACCTACTCGAGTAAGGAAAAGAGGTACTCGAGTATATGAATGGATTTACTCGAGTATATGGACTTAGAAACTTTCTGAGATGAGAAGTCCAGATCAACTCGAGTACGATCAGAACACTTACTCGAGTAACTTGAGAACTACTCGAGTATGTAATCCAATCTACTCGAGTACTAAGTCACTTACTCGAGTATATAGAAGATACAACTCGAGTATGTGGACTTAGAAAAAATTTCTTCTGAGAAAGTTTTCAATACTCCAGAGTCCAGTAGTCCAAGTGCATGGAAACAAAGTGTACCCCAATAGAGAGGCTATACATGAGTCAACACCTTGGATCACACAATAAGGAATTACATTGTATGGTCCTGTGTTTGATGACCCACTATAGACTGACATTGGTTTACACTTGGCAATAGAGTCAAGCATGCACAACTTAAAAACAACATCAATACAACTTAATTCATCTTAGTTTCAGGTCTGACTTCCCACAAATCTGGGGTATTGTGAAGACAATTCCCAACAATCTCCCCCTATTTGTAAAAGTCAGCACCCTTTGCACTAAGATGAATTTCTAGAAAAGAAATGATCATCTATAACAACAAGCAATAGAAAATGACTAAAACAGAGAATAATAGCAAATAAGGGAACCATAATCAGAATTAGATATATTAAATAGAAAGATTTTCCAGTTCCACAAAACACTTTCAGGGGTAATTCTCTCTGTGAAGTTTAGCTTTCTTCAGCTCTTGCCTTTCCAAATAACTGAAGGGTTTAGGAAAATAAGTCTTTGGCCTTGGAGGAGCTGCTGGATTGTTGAATCCCCATTACCTGTCATGTAATCTGATCTTGATTTGAGATGCGTCATAGGCTTTCCATTCTGAGTAGCTGTAGAATTTGTCTTTATTTTCCCCAAAATCAGTTACCAGCTTTAGAGTGTCAAAGATTAAAGATTTGGAGGTTGGACTCCAAACTTCTGAATGTACTGACTCTGATCTGCCCTCTGAAGCTTGAGCTTGCTCTCTCTTAGGTGCAGAACGGCTAGCAGAAGCGTCGTCACCATATTTTCTTTTCTTGCTGGGGCCACCTTGATCAGCATGTCTTCTAGAGGAGGAAGTACCTCGATCAAAGTGCCCCTGAGAGCTGGCAGGGACATCCTCTTTCCACACATCAGAATATGAAAGAGGAGGCTCAGACATCTCTCCAGCAGGTCTGGGAGAGAAGGCTGGCACTGCCTCTGGAATGGTAGCATGAACCTGGGCATCAGATGGAGGATGTTCCTCAAGAGGATCTATGCTTTTAGGAATGATGGAGGGGTCGAGCTGGAATTCTGGAAAATTCTGATTATGTACCCAAACTGCAGTGTCATAAATGTAGAATTTGACAGACTGTAGCTGGGCTAGAATATCTGCTTTCATGGTGTTTACTAATCCATCCAGGGTCTCTTTAGACTTGGTAGAGATTTCAGCAGAAATTTTCTCAACTTGTTCTTTCACGATTTTCTCCCCCTTGCTGATTTCTACAGATAGCTTTTCAATAGCTTCATCTCTGAATGTGCCTACTTCTTCACAAACTTTCATCACATTGGCTTCAGCTCTTTGGTCTAGCTGAATCTGGTTATGTGCCACTGTTTTAGCTTGATTTCTGACTTCACCCATGCTGGTGATGGTGTGATCTATCGCTTTTCCACCTATTTTGAAGAGTTGTTTAAGTTCATCAGTGTTGGCTTGAATTTCTGCAAAGCCTCTGCTCATCTCAGTTTCAAGAGCAGAGACCTTGTTGTTAACTGATTTCAGAGACTCATCAAAGTAATTTCTTTGTTCTTGGAGCATCTTCTCAATCTTACTGATGATGTCTGAGGAGCTGAGGGAAGCAGAAGATGGAGCACTGGTAGAAGTAGAGACCTGAGGGAGCTGAGAGATTGGGGGAGCCCAAGGAGGGATTTCTTTCACAACCATTGAGCTAGCAGTTCTCTTGGTGTGAGTGATTTCTACTGAATCCAGGGGATCTGTGAAGGAGGGGAGAGTGAAGGCTAATGTCCTTAGAGGAGGCTCAACAGGTTCTGGGGATAACTCCTCTTCATCGGACAGGATGATATTATCATGTTGTTCTGCTTCTTCAATGGGAGACTGAGCTGAGGATGGAGAGGGTTCCTTGAGAGGGATCTGTTCATCTTGTACCTGAACCTCAGTAGTACTAACAACTGGATCTGCTGGAGGTAGGGGAAAGTCTGACCTTAGTTCTTCAATGAGTTTATCAATCTCTGCAGCTGTGGACAGAAGGTCTTATTGAACTTGAATCTCTTGGGAAACTTGATTATCTGCTGGACTTTTTACATCTATTGGAATATCTTCTGGAGGAGGAGGAGGAGGAGGAGAGGGATGTCTGACTTTCTGGGAGGGAAGTTCTATAAGCAGAATCTGGGAGCTAGATGAGGCAGGCTCCCCCTCAACTACTGCACCCAGGGTGTCAGTAGCTTGATGTAGAGGAGGAGATGGAGTCCTGTCATCAGCAACATGCTGAGGGCTGGGGACATCTTCATCCATAATGACTTTGGAGGCTTGGGCAGTGTTCTTGAGTTGGATTTCATATCTTTGGATGGAAGAGATGGATACCTTTTTCATGTGATGGAGGGGAGTTCCTTTGGAGAAATCAAACACTGTAGGATTAATCTCATGGAGGAGGAGGGAGATAATCCTGGCATAGCTGGGTTTTTTCACACTTTCTTTGATCTTATCCAGTATCATCATTCCAAACTAGAATTTCTTCCGGCATACGATGGCTTGCATAACATCAAAAATGTTTTGGGAAATTTCTCTGAGGGAATAGGTTTTGCAGAGAAGACTTTGGCAATGACATCCACAAGAAATTTGCCCTCTAAAATAAAATCTGCACGTCGGAACGAATATCCTTCATACGGGTCTATTCCACAGAAGAAATTGGTTCTCTCGGAATCTTCAGAAGTCAGATCATCTTCTTCATCCACCACTGGCAGTTTTAACAGAGTAGTTAATGAAGTTTTGTCCAGACGGATCTTTTTCCCACTGACCTTGGTTTTGAGAACTGTACCATTTCGCTTGACCATCAGATTCTTGTAGAACTCTTCCACTACAGAAAATAGGATCTTACACGGCGTCTGTAACAAGAACGACAGCCCGGCTATGTCAAGGAGAATGAGAAGGTTTTGGAAGTCATCAGAGAGGTCCGCGATTCCATCTATAACCAATTCGGACCCGATTCCGATCTTGGATAGAGGAGCCATCGAGTTCTGGAGTAACGGATTCTGGAGAAGACAGCGCTCTGCGGTTCTGGAAGGCGAAGCGCCGACGAGTACTCGAGAAAGGTTTCGTGGAAATGGATTACGGGAACATTCTATTTATATGCATAACCCTAATTAGGTTTAAGATTAGATTTTAAAATAAAACATACCTTTTGGGGGCGGCAAAAATCGAGGTGTGCGAAAAGAGAAAAATGAAATTTTCAAAGTTCTGGAATTTCCAGGTACTCGAGTATATATCGGCATACACGAGTAATCTGTTGTAACCTACACGAGTAAGTCGAAGACCAAGTAGATCATGAAGTACTCGAGTGAGTTACTAAGTACTCGAGTATGAAGAATATGTACTCGAGTGAATTTTTACCTACACGAGTAGATACTTTGAGTTACTCGAGTATATTGTAATGTACTCGAGTGTAGTCGTGTAACTACTCGTGATTGTTTCCAAGTACTCGAGTATGTGAGTACACTTACTCGAGTAAGTCACTTTTACAAAATATTTTTCTCGAAGCACTGATTTTTACCTCCACCAACTTTTAACTCTGAGACTTTGAAAGAGACCACTAATCTTCTTTGTTGAGCATCCCAAGTTCAGTTTTGAAGAATGAGAACTTGGTCTCATCTAGCGGCTTCGTGAATATATCTGCAACTTGCCTATCTGTGGAGACGTATTGTAGATCTATGTCTCCATTCTCCACATGCTCTTGGATGAAGTGATATCGAAGCTCTATGTGCTTTGTCCGGCTATGGGAGACTGGGTTGTTGGCGATTGCTATTGCACTGGAAGAGTCGTAAAGCAGAGGGATGTTCTGGAACTTCATGTTATAGTCTTCAAATTGATTCTTGATCCATAGAAGCTGTGCACAACAGCTGCCTGCAGAGATGTACTCTGATTAAGCCATTGAGATGGCTACACAGTTCTGCTTCTTACTACTCCAGGAAATAAGTCTCCTTTCGAGAAATTGGCAAGTCCCGGAAGTACTTTTCCTGTCGTCTTTGCTTCCTGCAAAATCTGCATCTGAAAATCCAATTAGTTCACTATCATTACTTCTTGGGTACCATAAGCCAAGATTTGGTGTACCTTTGAGGTATCTCAAGATTCGCTTTGCAGCAATGTAGTGAGATTCCTTAGAGTTCACCTGAAATCTAGCACATACACATGTGGAAAACATTATGTCTGGTCTACTTGCGGTAAGGTAGAGCAAGTACCCAATTATGCTTCTGTACTTGGTTTCATCAAAAGGTTTCTCTTTCTCATTCTTGTCCAGAGACATAGCTGAGGCCATTGGAGTCCTCATAGAGGTTGCGTTCTCCATTCCGAATTTTTTAAGTAGCTCTTTGGTGAATTTGGTATGTGAGATGAAAATTCCATCCTCAGATTGTTTCACTTGAAGCCCTAAGAAATACTTCAGCTCTCCCATACTGCTCATTTCAAACTTCCCTTGCATAAGTTTAGAAAACTTCTTGCAGAGGTTGTCATCCGTAGAGCCAAAAATAATGTCGTCAACATATATTTGTACCAGCAAAATCTTGCCTTTTTTTCCCTAAGAAATAATTTCTTGTCTATCTTTCCTCTTGTGAACTTGCTCTCAAGAAGGAAGCTAGACAGCATCTCATACCAAGCTCGGGGAGCTTATTTAAGACCATATAAAGCTTTTTGCAGTAAATAAACATGATTAGGAAAAGTTGAGTCAACAAAACCTGGCGGTTGCTCTACATACACTTCTTCCTTTATGTCACCATTCAGGAAGGCGGACTTGACGTCCATCTGATAGACGGTAAAGCCCTTAAGTGCAGCGTAAGCAAGAAATAACCTGATCGCCTCCAGTCTTGCCACTGGAGCATATGTTTGGTCAAAGTCGATTCCTTCTTCTTGACGATAGCCCTTGGCGACAAGTCTTGCTTTATTCTTTATAATTGTTCCATCTTCTTCCATCTTATTCCGGTAGACCCATTTTGTCCCAATGACATTCTTACTCTTGGGTCTAGGAACAAGTGTCCAAACTTTGCAACGTTTGAACTGATTCAACTCTTCTTCCATGGCTAGTATTCAGGATGCATCCGAGTTTGCTTCCTCAAACTTCTTAGGTTCAACCTGTGATAGAAAGCTCAAGAATAAATTCTCGTTAGTTGTACCTCTCCGGGTTATGACACCATCCTGAGGATCTCCTATGATTTGATCTAAGGGATGATCCTTCAAGTGTCTGAACTCTAGAGTCCTTGCATCTGGGATCTCTTCAGCCACTGGTGTTGCATCTTCAGCTGGGATGTGTTCTTCATCTTGATCATCTACCTCTCCAATAGGGGTTGTAGAGGTGATCTTGATGAACGTCTCATCTTTATCTTGAGTAGGCTCATCCAAGCTAAGTTCCTTCATCTTGGTACCTGCATCTTCAATGAGCACACTAGAAGAGTTGCTTTGCAGCAAACTCGTCTCATCAAATACAAGGTGTATCGACTCTTCTACCACCAGAGTTTTTCTATTAAATACTCTATAGGCCTTACTATGGCTACTATAACCTACAAAAATACCTTCAAAGCTTTTCTCGCTAAACTTGGTAGTGCGATACTTGCCGTTGTTAAGTACGAAGCACTTACAGCCAAAGATTCTAAAATATGAAATGGTTGGTTTCCTGCCTTTTAGAAGTTCGTAAGGAGTCTTATCATGGTTCTTGTTGATGAGAGCTCGATTTTGCACGTGACAAGCGGTGTTGACGGCTTCAGCCCAGAAATACTCTGGAAGTGAGGCATCACTCAACATAGTCCGGCAAGCCTCTATGAGTGTTCTGTTCCTTCTCTCAGCTACTCCATTTTGCTGTGGAGTGCGAGGAGAGGAAAACTCATGAAAGATACCTTGACTTTCGCAGAATTCTGTCATGGCTCCAGACTTGAATTCCGTTCCATTGCCACTTCTGATTTTGACTACGGAATAGTTGTATTCATTCTGGATTTGCCTAACAAAACTAGTGAAGTTACTGAAGGTGTCTGACTTGTGTTTCAGAAAGAACACCCACGCAAAGCGCGAGTAATCATCCACAATAACCAACGTATATTCCTTACCTCCCAAACTTCTAACTTGCAGTGGACCAAACAAGTCCATATGGAGAAGTTGTAAGCTTCTAATGGAATCCTTGCCTATTATGCTTTTAAATGAACTCCTTGTTTGCTTGCCTTTGATACAAGCGTGACAAAGACTGTCCATAACGCACTTGACACTTGGTGCATCACGTACTAAGTTTTGAGAGAATAGTTTTTTAATAGTTTTGAGATTAATATGTGCTAGTCTCTTGTGCCATTTGTCAGCAAGAGATGCACTATTTTTTACTAAAAGATACACTGGTGTAGACGAGTCTATACAAATGAAGTCTAAACAGAAAATATTTCTGCTTCGAGTGCCTGATAAAACAGTTTCCATGTTGTCAACCGATTTTATCAAACACTTGTCAGCATGAAATTCAACCACGTATCCATTGTCACATAGTTGGCTTATACTGATGAGATTGTGTTCCAATCCTTCAACATAGGCTACATCCGAAAGGGATACGCTACCGTTAGTAATCATACCGTAGCCTTTAGTTATTCCTCGATCTGAACCTCCAAAGATGACCTTTGGTCCGTTGCAGACTGAGGTGAAATTCTGGAGTAGGCTTCTTGTCCCGGTCATATGCCGAGAGCATCCACTGTCCAAGTACCAGATTGGCATTTTGGTGGTCTTTGGACATACCTGCAATTACAATCACTTAGCCTTAGGAACCTGATAAGTAAAGTTTGTTTTAAAGAAGATAGATTTGGTTTTATATAATCTTTTACGTATATAAGTCTATCTCTTTGTTTACTTACTTATATCCTGTGGATTAAGGCAAGTGTACCTATCGCAAAGGAGTATAGTATTTTGTAGAAAATATCAAGATCGTATTTTTCCTGGGATCGGTGTTAATTATTCTACTTTTTAGAACTGACTATTATTTTATCGAAAGAACGGAGTTGGGTTTATGTTTAAAAACTAAAGATAGAAAAATATATATACGTGATTTTATTAAGATAGGGACTTAGAATTTAGTCCTTGATTTCAGAATCAATTTGAGTGGATATTAATTTGCCTATTAAAGAACAATTTTATTTCTTAATTATCTAACTTAACGAGAGGGTTCCTTTGGTAGCATCACTGACTCGAAAGTACGATCGGGAAGGCTTGCGTTTAAACGGGTTAACGTAAACGTAGTGTCTCGTCACCTGGTATATGATCAATTAAGAAAACCCTAGTTAGGATAACTAGAAAGTAGAGTTGAAATAGTTGAAAATAGTATCCAGCCCAGAGCTCATCTTGACCAAGTGCTAAGGGTTCTTAGCCTCTTCTCAGGATGGGGGCGGTATAAAGTACAGAAAATAATATCTACCTATCTATCTCAATCCAGGATTTAAGCTTTCGCTTCACCTTTGTTTTTGGGATAGGGTAGTAAAATTTTGCAGCGCTTCCGCACTATCTTAATCCAGGACTTAGGCTTTCGCCTCGCCTTTCATTCGGGATAGTATGAAAGAATAGGGTTTTGAAAATAGATTTGAAAGCAGTTTTACACTATCTTAATCCAGGACATAAGCAGAGCTTCGCCTTTCATTCGGGATAGTATAAAAAAATAAAGTAAAAGAAAGCAGTAAAGTACTCAGAATTGAAATTGAAAGAGTCTATTTTATAAAGTCCGAAAATATTACAACTTTCTAAAAAGCTGAAAATAAAGCTGAAAAATTACAACTTACAGAACTTTAGAATACTTGAAAGCTACTACCAGTTCCTTGTCAGAGAGCTGGGGAGTCCTAACAGTTCTTAAGGAATCTGCTGGAGTTCAATTGAATTTACAAATCCCTGCCGGCCTATTTATAGAAAAAAATTTCAGGTGACACGCCCCCTGACACGGGCGTGTCGGGTGGGGCGTGACAGGGTCACGGGCGTGACATCCAGGCTGTCGGGACAGGTGGCAAGCCAGCTGGAGATTTGGATAGACTTGAACTGGTCACGGGCGTGTCAAAATAGGTCACGGGCGTGTCATGCATGTACTTCAACAGGCGGCACGGGGCGTGGCGACAGCGCGGCAGCTTGCTGGACTTCTGGATAGAACTTGGTTAGGTCACGGGCGTGTCGCCTTTGGCACGGGCGTGTCCAGCAGGCGTGACCAACGATTTCCTGAGTTTGAGCTGTCCAGCAAAATAGCAGAAAACGGAATTAAAAAGAGCTGTCACGCCCTAGGTCACGGGCGTGACCTAGGGGCGTGACCTAAGAAAAATTACAAAATTTCAGAAAAAACTTAAAATTTAATTTTAAAACAAAAAATACAATATAATAAAAATAGTTAGTTTTATATAATAAAAACTAAGGTTTTATTTATAAATATGTATATTTAATATGAAATAAAATTGTATATTTTTATACTCATCAAATACCCCCATACTTAGATTTTGCTATTCCAGAGCAATAATAGAGTTGAGTATTTTTACAAGGTTAATAAATTTTCTATTTACTATCAATTTAATTCGTCAAGATAAAATAGGTATAAACATCCGGTGAATAAAGATTTGAATGTTATCGTACATATCATTGATACCAGAGTTAGAATTTATAGCCATAAAAGTTTTTGAAAACAAATAGTAAGCATATATTAAAATCAGATATAACAAGGATAGATTGGCTTTATGATTACTATGTCTTTATACGAGATATATTGGAAATATGCATTCTATTATTTATGCTCTCTCAAAATTTTAAACAAAAATAGAATATCAACTTTGGAAGGGTGGAATTTTACCTATACAATAGGTTTTTGTAGAAGTGATAGATTTTTGTATTCTATCATCTTTTTATCTAAGTTATGCGTTGTTATAACTACTAAGGAATGTAATTCCAAAGTGGCAAAAAATTACAAAGCATACTTGAGTTTTTAATTGAATCCAATGTATATTTAGAGGAGCACATACTCCTTTCCATATAATCTTTTCATATTTATTGGATGCCTATGTGTACGGAATGAAATCTTATTCCCATTGACATAAGATCTTTTCTTTTACTAGGAGCACATACTCCTAGATACTTGCTTGCGTAAGAAAACATGCCAAGTAAAAAATAAATAAATATTCAAGAGTTGGATAAAAAATTTTGAGAGCAACTATAATAGTTTGTATTTCTTATATTTCGTTAAGAATGGAGTAAGGATAATTACAGTCTATAATTGTTTGGTGAACATAATATGTTTGCTTCTATTGTATATATATGTATTTCTTTTGATATTGAAAGCAGGCTTGCTAAAATAATAACTCTGATTGTAATGAAATTTACAAGATAAGATTTTACAAATTTATTCCGGATATTTATATCTATCTAGTTATGAGAAGGAGTAGTAAAATTGAAAATTGAATAATTTGCATTTTCAATCAACTCAGATTTTTGGAATATATTTACATAGTATGGTTTTGAAAATTTTGAATTGTTTTGGTGAGTACTAAAATAAACAATACTTTTATTGAAAACATATAAGAAATATCATAAAAGTGAAAATAACTTGCAGCTAAAAAGCACCCCCATACTTATGTTAGGCATATGTATGAAGTGAAAAATATGTACAGAATATACAAAAGCATAAAAGATGGAAATATACAAAGGAATTTATATTTCGAGGTTATGGAGTAGTGTTAGGGTTTCAGGTTCTTTTTGAAGAGGGTCCCCAGTAAAATATAGTTTTAAACGGTGCCCGTTTACTTTGAAAGTTCCTAGTTCAGGGTGAGAAATAAGAACGGTCCCATATGGCCAGGTTTGTTTAACAGTATAGGGTCCGGTCCATCGGGATTTTAATTTTCCTGGAAATAATTTAAGGCGTGAGTTATATAGTAGGACAAGATCACCTGGTGAAAAAGATTTTGGAAATTTAATTTTCCTATCATGATAAAACTTAGATCGCTCTTTATAAAATTTATTATTTTCATAGGCGTTTGCACGCCATTCCTCAAGTTCATTGAGTTGAAATTTACGTTGTTCGGCGGCTAAGTTTGTATCTAAGTTAAGAAATTTTAGCGCCCAGTATGCGCGATGTTCTAATTCTACAGGTAGGTGACATGCTTTTCCATATACTAAACGATAAGGTGTACAACCGATCGCAGTTTTGAATGCTGTACGGTAGGCCCAAAGTGCATCATCTAATTTGAGGGACCAATCTTTTCGATTGGTATCTACAGTTTTTTCTAATATGTGCTTTAGTTCTCTATTGACTACCTCCACTTGGCCGCTTGTTTGGGGGTGATAAGCGGTAGCGAGTTTATGAGTAACTCCATATTTGGCTAATACTTTAGCCATCTGGGTGTTACAAAAGTGAGTACCTCGGTCGCTAACTATTGCCCTAGGCGTGCCAAAACGTGAAAATAAGGTTTTCAGAAATTTAACGACGACTCTTGAGTCAGCGGTGGGTAAAGCTTGCGCTTCAGCCCATCGTGAAACGTAATCGACCGCTACTAAGATATAACGATTTTAAAAGAAGGAGGTAAAGGGCCTACAAAATCTATGCCCCACAGATCAAAAATTTCACATTCTAAGTAAAAGTTTTGGGGCATTTCGTCCCGACGGGAAAGGTTACCTGACCGTTGGCAGCGGTTGCAAATGCTTACCAATTTTTGAGCGTCCTTGAATAAAGTAGGCCAAAAGAAACCTGCTTCAAGGGCTTTACGTGCAATCCGGTTGGATTGATAATGTCCGCCGGTTGGTCCTTCGTGGCAGTGCCGTAGTATTTTTAGTCCTTCCTCGTTCGAAATACATCTTCGAATTACTTGGTCGGCACAGACTCGGAATAAATACGGGTCTTCCCAAAAGTAGTTTTTCAAGTCAGAAAAGAATTTCTTCTTTTCTTGAAATGAAAAAGCTTTTGGAAGGACTCGGGCTACTAAATAGTTAGCCAAGTCTGCGAACCAAGGAGTAGAAGAGTTTGTTACCTTTTCGAGGGTGAGGAGACTTTCTTCAGGGAATTTATCTTCGATGTCGGCTTCCACGAGTGTATCTGTTGCAGCATTCTCTAGTCGAGAAAGATGATCGGCTGCTAAATTCTCTGCTCCTTTCTTATCCCGGATCTCTAAATCAAATTCTTGTAATAAGAGAATCCAACGTAATAAACGGGGTTTGGCATCTGCTTTTGTTAGTAAATATTTTAAAGCAGAATGATCCGTAAAAACTATAACTTTCGATAGTGTAATATAAGATCTAAACTTATCAAATGCAAATACAATCGCCAGTAGTTCTTTTTCCGTGGTCGTGTAATTGGTTTGTGTAGATGTGAGAGTTTTACTTGCATAATAGATAGGATGAAAATATTTGTCTACTCGTTGTCCTAAGACAGCTCCTACCGCATAATCACTCGCATCACACATGATCTCAAAAGGAAAGGACCAGTCTGGGGCAACTAAAATAGGAGAGTTGATAAGTTTATCTTTAATAAAATTGAATGCTACTAAGCATTCACTATCAAATATAAATGGGGCTTCTTTTTCTAATAAATGAGTTAACGGTTTTGTTATTTTAGAGAAATTTTGAATGAACCGTCTATAGAAACCTGCATGGCCTAAGAAACTTCGAATAGATTTTACATTTGTTGGAGGAGGAAGTTTTTCAATTATTTCTATTTTGGCCTTATCTACCTCGATTCCCTGGGAAGAAATTTTATGACCGAGAACTAAACCTTCGCGGACCATAAAATGGCATTTCTCCCAGTTTAACACTAAATTCGTGTCTTCACAGCGTTGAAGAACACGAGCGAGGTTATCTAAACACGTATGGAATGAGTCTCCAAATACGGAGAAGTCATCCATAAACACTTCCATAACGTCCTCTACTAACTTGCCAAAAATAGCTAGCATACATCTTTGAAATGTAGCTGGCGCATTACAAAGTCCAAATGGCATTCGCCTATAGGCGAAAGTACCAAAGGGGCAAGTGAACGTAGTTTTCTCTTGATCTTCAGGGGCTATAGGAATTTGTAAATACCCTGAATAACCATCGAGAAAACAATAATATGAGTGACCCGAGAGTCGCTCTAATATTTGATCTATAAACGGTAGTGGAAAGTGATCTTTACGGGTGGCATCATTTAATTTTCGATAATCGATGCACATCCTCCAACCCGTAACAGTACGTGTTGGAATTAGTTCATTATTAGCGTTTGGCACTACCGTTATGCCGCCCTTCTTAGGGACGACTTGTACGGGACTAACCCATGTGCTATCTGAGATTGGATAGATAATTCCTGCGTCTAATAATTTCATTACTTCAGCTTTTACGACATCCTTCATATTAGGATTTAAACGTCGTTGGGGCTGGATAGATTTACGAGGGTTATCTTCCAAAAATATTTTATGCGTACAAAAAGATGGGTTGAGTCCTTGGATATCAGAAATTTGCCATGCTAATGCACGGCGATGTTGTTTTAACACTTCTATTAATTCAGACGTTTTCTTATCATTTAATTCGGCAGAAATGATAACAGGGAGTTTAGATTCGGCTTCAAGGAAAACGTATTTTAAATGTGCAGGAAGTGTTTTCAGCTCGAGGGTTGGTGGTTTTTCATATGAAGTTGGAGTTTTTAAAGTTGTAGAAGTTAAAGATATAAAAGGTTCTAAAGGGTCATCGGTAGGCATTTCATTTGAAATGGGTAAGTCTGCCAAGTCCGATTCTTCTACAGTTATTGAAAATAAATCAGAATAGGGAAAACCATTTTCCTCAAAAGAGGCTTCCGCAAGATAGCAGGAATCGTCATTTATTAAAGAGTTTTTCATAGAGGGATCTATATCGATAGTAACTTCGTCATCTCCTACTCGTAAGAGAAGTCTACCGTTACTTACATCTATTATCGCGCGAGAGGTTGCGAGAAAAGGACGACCGAGAATTATGGGAACATCGGCGTCTTCCTCTATGTCAAGAATAACAAAGTCTACCGGGAAGATAAACTTGTCTATTTTGACCAGAACATCCTCTACTATCCCTACTGGATATTTAATAGAACGATCTGCTAATTGGATGCTCATTTTAGTTGGGCTGGGGTTACCTAATCCTAGTTTTTGAAAGAGCGAGTAGGGCATTAAATTTATGCTAGCACCTAAATCTGCTAACGCATCTTTTATTAATAGATTATCGAAAAGACACGGGATGGAAAATCGTCCCGGATCGTTTAATTTTGGGGGTAATTTATGTAATAAAACGGCTGAACATTCGGCGTTAAGAAAACTCTCGAAATATCTTCGAGTTTCTTTTTATTTGAAAATAACGCTTTTAAATATTTTGCGTATTTAGGCATTTGTACAATTGCCTCGCAGAAAGGTATATTGATTTGAATTTGTTTTAGCATTTTTAGAAAATTTTTATATTGTTCATCTTCTCGCTCATCTTTTAGTTTAGATGGATAAGGTAAAACAACATGTGTGGAAGAAATTCGCGGGGGTTGAGGATGCAGAGTCGTAACGGGAAGTGGTGTAGGAAGGCTAACCTTAGCTTCTTTTTCTACCCTAACGGGTGGTGGTAGCTCCCTGCCACTTCGTAGTTGAACGGCTTGTCAACTTGGGTTACTGGAATGGCCAGTATCCCGCGGATTTGGTTCCGTATTTCCTGGCAAATTACCAGGTTGGCGTTCCGATAGCATTTTTGATATTTGTCCAATTTGTGTTTCTAAATTTTTAATTGATCCGGTCAGGTTCCGGATATTGGACTCATTAATACTGACATATTTCGTGAATATGTCTTCTATCGGGGTTGGCCTATATTGGTTCTGTGGTGGTGGTGGTGTTTGTGGTTGTGGGGGTTGCGGTGCAAATCCAATTGGATTTGCAGTCGGTGGGCGTTGAGCATTATTGGGGTTGCTCCACGAAAAATTAGGATGGTTCCTATATCCTGGATTATAAGAATTATTATTTAAGTTCATGTTAGGATTATAGGAAGGTCTATAAGAGTTCCCCATATAATCGATTTCTTCAATTATATTATTATTCGGATTCCAAGTAGTGGCGGAGGAAGCAGATATTCCAGCCAATTGTTTAGTTAGATTTTCTACTTGGAGTGCTAAAGTAGAAGAAGTGTCGAGCTCATATATCCCAGCTTGTTTAGGGTGTGATCTTGGCACGTTCCACTGGTACGCGTTCATGGCCATTTCCTCAAAGAGGGTTTGAGCGGCCTCAGGGGTTTTGTTATTGAGCGTGCCCCCAGCGGCAGCATCAATGGCTTGTCTGGTTTGAATATTCAAACCATTATAGAATATTTGTACCTGGAGCCAAGTTGGCAGTGCGTGATGTGGACACCGACGTAGATATTCCTTAAAACGTTCCCAAGTCTCATAAAGAGACTCAGACTCGCCTTGCACAAAGGACGAAATATCCGCACGCAGACGTGCGGTTTTTGCAGGTGGAAAATACTTTGTAAGGAATTTTTCGGTCATTTCAGCCCAAGTGGTAATAGATCCTCTGGGGAGAGAACCTAGCCACTGCTTGGCTTTCGTTCGTAGCGAAAAAGGAAATAAGCGAAGATGGATGGCATCATCAGTGACGCCATTTATCTTAAATGTGTCGCAGATTTCTAAGAAATTTGACAAGTGCGTATTTGGATCTTCATCGGGCAATCCATCGAATTGAACGGAATTTTGAATCATTTGGATTATACTCGATTTAATCTCGAAGTTATTATTAGCAATTGGTGGACGAACGATACTAGACCCGGTGTCATCTAAATTAGGTCGTGCATAATAAGACATGGTCCTTTGGGGGACCACCTCTGGCATTTGTTGTTGCTCTGCTGCCATTTATTAAACGTGTGCGGTGCCTACAGACTCTTCCAGATTTAATACGAGCTCTTGATTCAGAGATCGGAGGCGCCTGCGAAAGGTGCGTTCGATTTCAGGATCAAGTCCAAGAGTTAAATTAGATGGAGTTCTGCGGGTCATACACTAAAAAAGACTTTTGTATAAAAATAAAAAAAAACTAAGTAAAAAAAAACTAAGTAAAAAAAAACACAAATACAAACACACAAAAAAGGCTTAAAAACGGAAAATAACTAAAAACAGGTTATTTTTATTTTATATAAAACAAGTTTTTTTATACAAGAAGTTTTATAATAAAAGCAGGTTTTTTATTATAAACTACTTTTTATTTAATTTTTCACGTTTTATGTAAAATACGTTAAATAGTAGGTTAGGTTTTTCTGTTAGAATTCGTTAGTGGTTAATAAACTTGTTAATAAAAAATTAGGTTTTATAAAAACAAAGTTTTAAATTCAGGGAATTTTATGTTTGTTTTATTTTTATAAAAACTAAGGTTTTTAAATAACAAGAAAAAGAAAAGATAAAATTAATAGCGTTCTTTTATTTTCAAATATTAACACAAATAAACAAATCCCCGGCAACGGCGCCAAAAAGCTTGATAAGTAAAGTTTGTTTTAAAGAAGATAGATTTGGTTTTATATAATCTTTTACGTATATAAGTCTATCTCTTTGTTTACTTACTTATATCCTGTGGATTAAGGCAAGTGTACCTATCGCAAAGGAGTATAGTATTTTGTAGAAAATATCAAGGTCGTATTTTTCCTGGGATCGGTGTTAATTATTCTACTTTTAGAACTGACTATTATTTTATCGAAAGAACGGAGTTGGGTTTATGTTTAAAAACTAAAGATAGAAAAATATATATACGTGATTTTATTAAGATAGGGACTTAGAATTTAGTCCTTGATTTCAAAATCAATTTGAGTGGATATTAATTTGCCTATTAAAGAACAACTTTATTTCTTAATTATCTAACTTAACGAGAGGGTTCCTTTGGTAGCATCACTGACTCGAAAGTACGACCGGGAAGGCTTGCGTTTAAACGGGTTAACGTAAACGTAATGTCTCGTCACCTGGTATATGATCAATTAAGAAAACCCTAGTTAGGATAACTAGAAAGTAGAGTTGAAATAGTTGAAAATAGTATCCAGCCCAGAGCTCATCTTGACCAAGTGCTAAGGGTTCTTAGCCTCTTCTCAGGATGGGGGCGGTATAAAGTACAGAAAATAATATCTACCTATCTATCTCAATCCAGGATTTAAGCTTTCGCTTCACCTTTGTTTTTGGGATAGGGTAGTAAAATTTTGCAGCGCTTCCGCACTATCTTAATCCAGGACTTAGGCTTTCGCCTCGCCTTTCATTCGGGATAGTATGAAAGAATAGGGTTTTGAAAATAGATTTGAAAGCAGTTTTACACTATCTTAATCCAGGACATAAGCAGAGCTTCGCCTTTCATTCGGGATAGTATAAAAAAATAAAGTAAAAGAAAGCAGTAAAGTACTCAGAATTGAAATTGAAAGAGTCTATTTTATAAAGTCCGAAAATATTACAACTTTCTAAAAAGCTGAAAATAAAGCTGAAAAATTACAACTTACAGAACTTTAGAATACTTGAAAGCTACTACCAGTTCCTTGTCAGAGAGCTGGGGAGTCCTAACAGTTCTTAAGGAATCTGCTGGAGTTCAATTGAATTTACAAATCCCTGCCGGCCTATTTATAGAAAAAAATTTCAGGTGACACGCCCCCTGACACGGGCGTGTCGGGTGGGGCGTGACAGGGTCACGGGCGTGACATCCAGGCTGTCGGGACAGGTGGCAAGCCAGCTGGAGATTTGGATAGACTTGAACTGGTCACGGGCGTGTCAAAATAGGTCACGGGCGTGTCATGCATATACTTCAACAGGCGGCACGGGGCGTGGCGACAGCGCGGCAGCTTGTTGGACTTCTGGATAGAACTTGGTTAGGTCACGGGCGTGTCGCCTTTGGCACGGGCGTGTCCAGCAGGCGTGACCAACGATTTCCTGAGTTTGAGCTGTCCAGCAAAATAGCAGAAAACGGAATTAAAAAGAGCTGTCACGCCCTAGGTCACGGGCGTGACCTAGGGGCGTGACCTAAGAAAAATTACAAAATTTCAGAAAAAACTTAAAATTTAATTTTAAAACAAAAAATACAATATAATAAAAATAGTTAGTTTTATATAATAAAAACTAAGGTTTCTATTTATAAATATGTATATTTAATATGAAATAAAATTGTATATTTTTATACTCATCAGAACCCAAACAAGTTTGGGTCCTTGGTATCGAGTTAGAATACTCCCCCTACGAGCATTAGCCTCATGAGTGGTCATTCTCACGTTGCTAACTTGAGGGGTTGCAACATTTCTTGTATTGAACTAACAATCGATGCCAAAATGACCAATTTTGCCACAGCACCAACAGTCGAACCTGTTGTATCTTTGCCTAGTGTATTCCTGCTTGATTTTCTTAAGTGATGGTCTAGCAGGAACTTCACTCTTGGAGGAAGAAGCTTCATGATGATGGCAGCTACATGAAGTCTTCTCCTTCATAGGATTTTCCACAATAGGCTTTACCTTTGGTGTCTTCTTGATGTTATGACCTTGAGCATAAGGTCCATAGCTTTGAAGTTGAACCTCTTCATAAGGGGCCTTAAAGACACTCTCTCCAAAGTTACGAGGACGAGTCCAACCTTGGTATCTTGACTTAGGCTTCTTGGGGATCGGCCTAGAGAAGTGTCCATAGGTGGACTCATAGTCGTATTCGTTCGTAGGAAAGATAACTTTCTTGAACAAAACTTGTTCCAAGGGAGCTTTCCCTTTATCTTCAGCTAGAGCCTTCTGGGCAGCCTTATTCTTTCTCTTGGCCTTGTTTCTCCTAGAAGATTTACTAGAAGCACCAATGTGGCCTAAACCAGCACCCTTGGCCTTAGTTGAGAACTCAGCAACGAGTGGAAGAACTGTCTTAGGCTTGGAGAAACTCTCAACAAGTTTCTTCTCAGCCTCGAGTTATTGTTCCAATTCTTTGATGATTTCATCTTTAAGGTTGAGGTGCTTGAGAGCTTGATTGTATTCTTCCATAGCAGCATTGAAGTTCTCTTGAAGAGAATTAGTCTTGGTGACTTCTTCCCTCAAGCTGCTCTCACTAGCCTGTAGAGATTTTATTTCTTTGGCTTGAGTTTTCACGACTCTGAGACATTTTTCGTAAGCCGTGAGTAACTCCTTATACTGTCCCATGAGTTCAGATTCATCTTCAGAGGAATAGCCCTCTTGCTCATTATCATCATTAGATTCAGAGAGAGGAGTGTGAGATTTTACCTCCCCAGTGAACTGGGGGACTTGTTCATCATCAGAGTGAGCCATGAGCCCAAAGTAAGCTTCCTCTTCTTCACTCGACTCAGATGAGTCGGAGTCGCTGAGAGTTTTGCTCTTCTTGGCTAATAAGCTCTTCTCTGTCCTCTTCTTGTGCTATGAGGATTTCTTTTCCTCTCTTCTTCCACCCACTTTCTTCTTGTGAGGGCAGTCCGCGATGACGTGACCTGGCTTATTACAACAATAACAAATGATGTCAGTTGAAATTTGTTTGTTCTGTTTGGAGTTATACCTGTCATGGCTGCTCGAGCCATTCTTTCGCTGATCACCGTTATGTCGTGATCTTCTATATGAGGTATCTTTGCCTCTTCATTGCTTCTTCTTATTCAAGAACTTCTTGAACTGCCACGAGAGTAATGAGAACTCTCCTTCAGATAGTTCTGAGCCTGAGGTGCTTGGCTCGGAGCCTTCTTCTTCACTTACTTCTTGAGGAGGTGCTGGTGAGGCAGCTTTGCCCTTCCTTAAACTGTCAGCCTTTAAAGCAACCGACTTCTCTTTTGAGGAGAAGCGACTTATCTCTTCTTCGGCTTTTCTGGAGTTGAATTGCAGTTCATAGGACATTAGCTTGCCAAATAGGTTCTGTGGATCTGTCTCTGCTAGTCTGCCAAACTCTCGGATGGCACAAACTTTATTGTCCCATTCTTTGGTGAGAGATCTCAGAAACTTATCATTCAGCTCCCCATTAGTAAAGACTCGACCATACACTCTCAGTCCATTGACTATCTTAAAGAAGTTTTCAAATGTGTCAGCTATGGGTTCCTTGTGACCTTGTCGGAAGGCTTCATACTTCTGATTTAAGAGGGATCTCCGATCATCCCTAACTTCCTCAGTCCCTTCCATCAGAGTCACCAGGGATTGCCACATCTCCTTGGCAGATTGGCTATGTATAAGATTTTGCAGCATTGAGTCATCGACTGTACTTGCGATAATATTTTTAGCTTTCTTGTCTAGGGAGACAAGTGCAATCTCGTCCCTATCCAAGTCCATCAACTTCTTTGGGGCCTTTTTGGTTGGGTCTATTGTTGATGCAGTCATAGGAACATGCGGACCTTCTTCCACAATCATGAAGATCCGAGGGTCTACTGCTTCCATGAAGAACTTAACTCTTTCCTTCCACATAGGAAACTTGTTCTTGGTGCAGATAGGGAGCTTAGCAAAATCCTTGGTCTTACTCATGCTTGATACTTATCTTGAGACAACTTGATGAGGATTAGATCAAGGTGTTAACCTTTTAACGATCAACCTCCCTCTGATACCAATTGAGAGCGCTAAGTTGTCAACCTAAATCACCTAGAGGGGGGTGAATAGGTGAATTTCGTGTCAAATGCGGAATAAAAAAATAAAACACAGTACATATACGTAATCAAGCAATCACACAGACGACAAGAGATTTATAGTGGTTCCCAAATCTTGGGTACGTCCACTTTTCTCACCGATCTAGCAAATCACTAGACTCGGCTACTCCACTATCTCGGATTGCAAAAACAATCCTACACCTCGGAACCACGTTCCTACAAAACTCGATCCCAAACGGATCTACACTCGGAAGATAAAACTTCCTACCACTCAAAGAAAGATCTCCTACAATGAAATTTGTTTAAATAAAGTTTACAAACAAGAATATCACAGATCTGGATCTTTGACGTAATCTTCTTCTTGAGAGCTTTTCGGTTTGAACAGAAACAGTTGAAGAAGACTTGACTGAGATCCACGATTCTGAGATCTGGAATCACCACGATCAAGAAAGTAAATCAGAGACGATGAAGCACGGAGAGATCGGATGATTCTTCTTGAGTCTGGATCGCTAGAGAAACTGAGATCGATAGCAGCGGCGTGAGAAAAGACGATCCAGAGCTTCTTCCGAAAACGTTAATGGCGGCGGATGAGAAAATTAGGGTTTTAGGGATTTTCTCTTTCCTAAAAGATAATCTCTGTAAACGCGTATTTAGTCAAATCTGAAAAGACCTATTTATAGGCTATCTCCAACGGTCATAATCGTAATTAAGATTGACACGTGGACCAATCAGAAAAAGGTTAATTTCAAATCTCCGTCAATTCTGGACTTAACGATTTCTGGAATTCTAAGCCAACATACTCGGGTTAGATAAGATACTCGAGTATAAAGGTCTGCTACTCGAGTAGATAAGAGAAACATGTACTCGAGTAATAGAAATGACTACTCGAGTGCCTTGGAAGAACTACCCGAGTTACTCTAGACAGATTACTCGAGTAAGTAGAAACATCTACTCGAGTACTAATCCAAACTACTCGAGTATAAGAAAAATCTACTCGAGTGCTAAGCCAGTCTACTCGAGTATAAGAAGGATCTACTCGAGTGCTAAGCCACTTACTCGAGTATATGAGTGAAGTTACTCAAGTATGTGGACTTAGAAATATTTAGACTGAACAGTTAGCCCTACTCGAGTATAACTAAGAGACTACTCGAGTATGACTAAGGCTCTACTCGAGTATACAAACACCTACTCGAGTAAGGAAAAGAGGTACTCGGGTATATGAATGGATTTACTCGAGTATATGGACTTAGAAACTTTCTGAGATGAGAAGTCCAGATCAACTCGAGTATGATTAGAACACTTACTCGAGTAACTTGAGAACTACTCGAGTATGTAATCCAATCTACTCGACTACTAAGTCACTTACTCGAGTATATAGAAGATACTACTCGAGTATGTGGACTTAGAAAAAATTTCTTCTGAGAAAGTCTTCAATAATCCAGAGTCTAGTAGTCCAAGTGCATGGAAACAAAGTGTACCACAATAGAGAGGCTATACATGAGTCAACACCTTGGATCACACAATGAGGAATTACATTGTATGGTCCTGTATTTGATGACCCACTATAGACTGACATTGGTTTACATTTGGCAATAGAGTCCTGCATGCACAACTTAAACACAACATCAAATACAACTTAATTCATCTTAGTTTCAGGTCTGACTTCCCACAAATCTGGGGTATTGTGAAGACAATTCCCAACATTCTCGTCTCAGGGTTCTCGCCGCGGCTCAGGGTTCTCAACGAGTGGGTCCCATGGCCCAGTGAAATATTACTTAATTGTCCTTAGGAAGAATTACCTATATACCCCCCAGGGGCGACATTTAGTATTTTATAAACAACGGGATTTGGCAATTGGCAGGCCAGCCAGGGGTATTTCAGTAATTTCAGGTAAGCAAAAGGCTATAAATAGACCCATAAGGACTCCTTAGAAGGCAAGCTTTCATTATTCTCAAAGTCCCCAAGCGCTTTTTAAGGAGCTTCAAACCCAGCTTTGGCATTGGAGGGGAAGCTCTCAGAGATCTTCCGAGTGTAAGGTGGGACCACCCTGCTAAGGCTTTGGGTCAGTTCTAGGTCCCTTGCAACCAATCGAGGGTCGAGGCTTGAGAGAAGTAGGTGTTGGCTGCACCCTGGTTTTTGAACATTCGTTGAGGTCATTTTTGGCTTCAACAGTGATATTTTATGATATTTATGTACTGGGCATTAGCCCTTTTTTATACCCTTTTATTATCTCATGTGGACCTTTTGATTAGATGTTTATTATATCTATGATGTGATGTGTGGATTTACTTCTTCTTTTGTTGACTGTGTGAATGATCGCGTTTGGCGGCAAGGTCGCAATCTTGTGGTGACAACTAACTAGTAGTTGGTGTCATTGTAAGGCGATAGTCCTGAGCATAAAATCTATCCTTGGTCGTGCCCAATTCTCGAGAGGACTTATTTTTCACCACTTTGTTGTAGGTTCCTGTAACGCTCTTATTTTTTGGTATTTATTTTAAATCCCTTAGTGATGTATTTTTTACGTCAGGGCGTTACGTTGATGCGTACTTAATAGGTGTCATTTGTTGGAGCATGAGTTTGCTTAGTGGGTTTTCCTATATGATTTGTTTTGGCTTGGTTGTGAACCATCACTCGTGAGTTGGGTCTATTTTGGAGACTCGGTTGAGCTTTTTATAGGGATGTGGTGGTGTTTTATCTTCGGGTGGTGTTTAACCCAGGTTTTGTTTGTCGGATATGGATTTCGACTTCGCCATTAGATTCGTAGCATCGGTATTTAGCTACAGTGTGATTTTCGTAAGATTCCGAGTTGGTTTGGATTCCGGGTTGTTTTTAAATAATTAATATTTTATTATATATAAAAATAGGTATAAATAGGAAAGGGTCGCATCAAAACCCTATTCATCTTCTTCCTAAACCCGATGGCGGTTTTTTTCGCGAAAGAGGAGCAAGCGACGGACGGTGCGTACGTTCGGCCGGCGATAGGGAGAGCTCAGGTGGTCGGTTTCGACGAAGGAGTATAGATTCGGAAAGCTCTCGGCGAGGGCTACGCGGTCGTGGTAAGGTTTCCTCGTTTACCAAATTTATTGGCATTAGGGTTAGCGTTTTAGATGCCTTTTTCACTCCAAAAGTTTCAGGAAACGTTAATAGTGCCTATTCACGGCCGATCCTTAGCGCGGTGCGAGCGGGAGGCATTTTTCTGGAGTTTCAAAGCAAGTGGATTTTCTCTCTTGCATATTTGTTTACTTGTTGTCTTTTCTTTCCTCTTCCTTCTCCCTTAGAGAGTAGGAGTAGTGTAGGATGATCCTTGGAAGAACCTCCCCCCCCCTTAGGGTAGTGTAGGTTTTCGTCCAAGCCATGGAAATTAGGTTAAATGGTTTAAGTAAAATTCGGTTTATATCGTATGGTTGGATGCGGCGAGTATCGTGTGTAAAACCGTCATATATCAAGATTTAGTCTAAGGCAGTTTCGTCGAGTATCGACATAGGTAGTTTTGTCGAGTTTGACTTAGGCAGATTCGACGATTATCGCAGAATTTCGTTAAGGATTATTCGTCGAGTAACGGGAGCCTTATTCGTTGAGCATAAGTATATTTGTATAAGACCGTTTCATCAAGCATTGACTGGCGTGGGGTCGAGTGAAGTGAGAATCATCGAATTTTGTCTAGGTTTAATTAATGTCTAGTTTCCTGTGAAGCCAATGAAAATTTGGTGTGTAACAAGGGAAATCGTCGAGTATCGATGGTCGATTCATTGAGTATCAATGCAGTTGATGAGTATCGTTATGTAATTCGCCAAGTATCATTAGGTTATTCATCGTGTATCTATGTTATTCGTCGAGTATACTCGCCGAATTTAGCCAGGACTTAGAAATTTTTATCGTTTTTGTCTGATTCGTCGAGTTTGGTCCTTAGGGTTTATTTTGGGTATTTTTTACCCGTTTGTCGTAGGAAGTGTTTAGACTTTGGTATTTGGGTTTTGCTGGGTTTTAGGTTGTGTTTTAACAGCTAGATCGGCAGTAGATAAAGGATTGCAAATTGGACATCGTTTCGTGAATCATTGCACGTGGTAGTTTGTTTTGGGTCTCTATTTACTGGCTATTTTAGGTGTGTTGGACCTTGTGGCCGCCACAGTGATGCCTCTGAGACATTTGGGTCTAGTAGTTTGGTATTATACGTTTTTGTCGCCGACTCAGATCTTTGGTTTTACTAGTGTTAATGATTCATCTGTATAGGACAGTATAGTTCCTTTTCCTTCTATAGTGTTGCCTTTTGTTTGTTGTTTGCTTCTGTAGGTTTGAGCGAAGCATGGTAAATTTTCACACTTGGTGAAATTTGCTTACTTTATTGATGAATACTTTATCACTTATTTCTCTTTGGTTGATCCTATTAGCTGAGGTGTCAGCATTTCTCTTATTAGGGATTGGTAACCCCTTTTATTTTATTTGATTACTATCTAATTGCTTTCTTTTTCCACTTGTATTTTCTTGCATAGTTGTTCTTTCTTTGAATGACTCAGGTTCAGGGCAGTAGCCGCTTGAGCGGCTAGGTTTGGTGGTTGCTTGTGGACTACTGTTATTGTAGTGTTTTCCTAACCATTGGGAGGTAGTTTTAATTTTTTAGTTATTAGTCAGACTTGCATACTCTCAGTGGGTTCGTGTCAGGTTGTTGACACCCACTGGTTGTTTTCTTTTGGAATATTGAATACTTTGCTAGTTGTTAGTTTATCTTTTTGTGTTGGTTGTACTTGATCTCTAGGAAGGTTTTATGATAAGTATTATGTTAGATATTTTAAAGTATAAAAATTACTATTACTACTTCATACATACCATATTTGAAATCTAACTCACTATATTTAGCGATCGTAAAAGCTACTTTCACAACTATTATAAACCTAGAGTCTTGCATACCATGAGTTGTCCTCTGGGACGTTTATACTCATGTAGGACATCTAATCTTGTAAATAAAGTATTTTCTGCGGCGTATTACTATCATTTGTCGTGGACTAGATGAGCCACTGAGCTAAGGGATACGGCTAACACTTTAACTTAAACTCAATTTTCTCTAAATAACTTATAGATCGGTCCAGGCCCGCCAACCCTGCGGGACCCAGCTGGCACTGCCGGCCTACCAGAGTCCAGACCCGGGCCCACTACTGGTAGTCAGCCTATCGCATCAAGCAGCTCAGTTGGTGATGAGAGCTGTGGTAAAGAGTCTCTTATCAAGGTCCTGGGTTCGATCCCTAGTGGCAACAACCAACCGCTGCTGAAAAACAGGCGCGAAGAGGGGTTGGGGTGCATGGTATGCAGGCTTGATGTGATAGGCTCACTACCAGTAGTGGGCCCGGGTCTGGACTCTAGTAGGCCGGCGGTGCCAGCTGGGTCCCGCAGGGTTGGCGGGCCTGAACCGTTATAAAAAGTGCACTTTTTATAACGGCCTCCCCAGCCCATGGCTCGAAAGGACGGACGCCGCCACCCCCAGCACCACGCTCGAAAGGGTTCAGCCTAACAAGGTCTGCAGACCATGCGCCCCAACCCCTCTCAGCGCCTGTTTTTTAGTAGGGGTAGGTTGTTGCCACTGGGGATCTAACCCAGGACCTTGATAAGAGACTCTTTACCACAGCTCTCATCACCAACTGAGCTGCAATCTTGATGTGGTAGGCTTACTACCAGTAGTGGGCCCGGGTCTGGACTCTGGTAGGCCGGCGGTGCCAGCTGGGTCCCGTAGGGTTAGCGGGCCAGGACCGTTATAAAATGTGCACTTATGAGCCAAAAATAAATCATCATAAAATCAGTAAAAATCTTATGAGACATTTAAGCAGTAATTCCAAGTTTTGAGAAATATCAGAGGTGTTTATGCCTACATTTCCTAATTTACCATTTTAGGCCACTTTTACTATATTATAAAGCAAGTACTGTAAATATATATCCAAAAATCACAATAAAATTATAGAAGCTTTATGGTGACCTAAAACCATCAGAAACCAAGTCCCATAATTTTTCTCCAATATTTGGGCTCTGAATTTATTTTAATGTAAAACACCAATTTTTCTAGCTTAGAGAAGGAGGTACTATTTTTAATCATCTAAAAATCCATAGAAATTTACAGGATGACAATATTTGTCTGAAACACTCACTGACCAAATTTCATAATTTTCCAAATAGTAATTGGGCATTATTTGTATTTTTGACTACATATCACAATTAGTACATTAAATAATAAAGTACCAAAAATAATCAGATAAAACTCTCAAGAAAAATACATAAGGTATAGCATGCTATAAGATGCCCTAATCCAAGATTTCATAACATTCCGGTGAACATAAATTCCAGAACCATCAAAATAAATATCTAGGGCACAACTAGGGTTGTAAATGAAGTACTGTATAAATTAACCCAAAAATCTCAACAAAAATATATTATGTCCATTTAGACCAAAAATTCACTCTACCCAAACTTTACTTGATTTCAAGTTCATTTGATAGCCTAATAGTTCAAATTAAGGTTGGTGACCTCAACTAGGGATAGGGTTTTAGGTGGGCTAAAGGTCTCCAAATACCCTAGAATTTTGTCCAGAGAACTATAATGGCCCTATGGTCCTCTCCACCAAATTTCAAGTCAGTCCTTGGTCATTTGACCCCATGACCTTCACAACCCTAAAAATCCCAATTAAGGGACCTACCCTAGGGTTCTAGGGCTACCCAACACCAAACCACTCCAAACTCCCTTGGATGGTGTGTCATGCCCTAAAGGGTCAGTGACCAAAATATTAGCCTCGGTTGAGGTGATATGGCCACTCAAGTTACCAATGGGTTGTTTGATCCTAAATAATCCTATAAGGATCAACCTAGGGTTGGATGAAAACCTATTCAAAACATCTCCAACTGAGATGAAATTTTTACCAGAACCTTATGATAAACCCAGGGACCACTCACCAAAATTTGGGAGGGTTTGGAAGTCATTTAGCCATCTAATTAAATTATGCTAGGATTATTGAATTTTTCTACAAACTATAGAAAAATATTTTCCAAAAATCCTAATTTTAGAATAGCACCTATACATAGGTAAGATTAGGACACACCCCAAATTTCAAGTCATTTTGATGACTGGATTGGAGTGGGGAATTTTTCTAAGGTCAGGACAGCCCTATGGGTAGACCTCACCAACATGAGTGCTGAGGTCTATCCAGTGGTCCAAAATGCTTAAAATTTTTTTAAAATTTCCTAGACTCATAGAGCTACAATATTGGTGCTGACCACTTTTTCTGTAGCAGCCTCTAGTTATTTTTCCTAAATTTTCTAAAGTGATTGTTATTTCTATACAGAAATTGCTTATAAAATAAAATCTAATTAAATAGCACAGATCTTGAAGCAATATCTAAGGGCTCTAGACTTGTCTTCTTCCTCCAGCCAAAGGCCATGATTTGCCCGACCTGGAGCTACTTCCAAGAGCAGCCGCCGGCCGTCCAGCCTCCACCCTGGCCGGGCACCGCCACCACCACCTCCGTTGAGGTCGTGGCCGTCGCCGGGCAGCGGAATAGCCGCCGGAGAGGCAGAATCTGGCGAACCCGAACAACGAATTTCATGGAAAATCCATGAAAATGAAAGCTCCAATAGGGCTCAGTTGAGCCCGATTCTCTATCCTATTGGATCCTAAGATCTATCCACAGAAGAAGAGGGAGGGGAGGACCTTGTTCGCGGGCTGGAGGTGTGCAGACCGTCGGGATTCCATTTGCGCGGTGGTGGCGTTGTCGGATTTCTTCAACAGCAAGGGGAGGCTCGAAAACTTCGGGTAAAAGCTAGGAAAAACTCCCCTTGGGCCTCTGAAGGTGTTTAAAAGCTTGGACAAGGAGGGGGAATGACCAAAAGGTTGTGGCCATTAATGGCCCATAATAGCTTGGCTTGGCCATGGTGGAGGGGAGCTGAAACGGCTCTGTGACAGCTGGAGGAGGGCTGGAAACTCCTCCTCTACCTGAGAGGAGTTGAATCCAATCGTTTCAGGGGAAGAGGGAAAGCCATGGCATCAAATGCCATTAATGGCCATGACTGCAAGCTTTCGGCCATGGCCGCAACCGTCCTTTTTCAAAGCTAACAGTCCACATGGCACAGCCTGATCGGTCAACTTGAATTAAATAAGACTTATCAGGTCTTATTGGAGAAAACGGCCCACCCCTAGGCCGGCCCGGTTCAGCTGAACCAGCACCCAGCTAGAAATGAAAATGCCATAAAAAGTCTAAGTATAATGGCATTGAGTGAGCTCAGCTCACTCAACAGCATCAAGCTACGGCGTTGAGTGAGCTCTGCTCACTCAACGCCATTCCAGACTATGGCGTTGAGTGATCTCAGCTCACTCAACGCCATCCGGATTATGGCGTTGAGTGAGCTCTGCTCACTCAACGCCACCCAGAATATGTTCTTTCAGACGTTGGCATTGAGTGAGCTTAGCTCACTCAACGCCGTCCAGGTTATTGCGTTGAGTGAGCTCTGCTCACTCAACGCCATTCAGACAACACCAAATGGCGTTGAGTATAGTCAGTGCACTCAACACCATTCAGCTTATGGCATTGAGTGCACTCAACGCACTCAACGCACTCAACGCCATCCCGCCTGACCGTTTACGGCGTTGAGTGAGCTAAGCTCACTCAACACCATCCAGTCTACGGCGTTGAGTGAGCTCAGCTCACTCAACGCCATCCTGCCGACACCAGATGGCGTTGAGTGCAGTCAGTGCACTCAACGCCATTCAACTTATGGCTTTGAGTGAGCTAAGCTCACTCAACGCCATCCCGCTTATGGCTTTGAGTGAGCTAAGCTCACTCAACGCCATCCAGCTTATGGCTTTGAGTGAGCTAAGCTCACTCAATGCCATCCAGCCCACGGCGTTGAGTGAGCTTAGCTCACTCAATGCCATTCCCAGGTCACGGGCGTGACGGATCGGTCACGGGCGTGACCACCCCTTCATTTGAACTTTTTTTTGTCGATAATCTTCAACTCCTGGGTTTCCTAAGGTTCTGTTATGACAAAACCACTTCCAGGGTTCTAGCCGGAAATGGGATGTTACACACTGAGCTAAGGGATACGGCTAACACTTTAACTTAAACTCAATTTTCTCTAAATAACTTATAGATCTTTCATAAGGCGTTTAGTTGGAGTTTTGCCTGAGCGTCTGCAGTTATCCACTACTAATATGGCATCATGACAAGTGTTTTCCCTTACTATGATATATTGTATAATACGGGTAAAATACGGGTTGTAACAGTTGGTATCAGAGGGATAGGTTGTTTGACAATTGGTCGAATAACTATCTCATGTTTGTGTTAGTTGTCTAGTGTCATTTCATACACACACCGATAGGTCATCAATACGTCTTGGCTGAAGGATGAACACTACACTCATAAGCATGATAAGAAGTATATGGGGCATATTATGTAGTATGGGATTCATAATATGTGTTTGTATATGGACCCCTATAGGAGGCAACATGTGACTATTATGTAGTATGGGATGTATAACACCATCATATGAATGCATATTAGATTTTGATTTTCGTTGTATGCGATATTATATAGTATGGGATGCATAATATTTCATGTGTATGCCGCTCATATCATGCATAAAGGCCTTTTTAGATTGTATAGTACAACATGCATGACATTACATTACATCAGCACACGTGCCAAGCTAAAGATTTACATGATGATATACATACACACATAGTTTTGAGTCAAAAGGAATAAAGAATCATGCATTCATGGTTTAGGCACATGATTCAGTAGGATGACGGTATATCATCCTAAGTTTATGTATGACATCATGAATGAAAATCCCAGAGCAAGTTAGCAGCATGAGCAAGTAGTTAATTCTGTATTATCTGAACTAAGTTGTTCTAGCGGTAAGCTAGGTTTTGAATAGTGCTTAATTGTGTTATTAGAATGTCGAGACGTCCTGCGACGAGGTCGACTCCCTAGTCGGAGGGAGAATCATCTGGTTCCCCGAGTGAGGTCGTGATAGAAGGATTGCGGCAGAGCAATGAGGCTCTGTCAAGGCAAATGTTGGAGATGCAGTCGCAGATCCAGGCATTGTTGTCAGTTGTCGCTAGTCAGCCGCATAGAGTGCAGGACCCGGCAGTAGGACAAACTATTCCTTTTCCCCCTACTCCTCTTGTGCCCCTAGTTTTGTTGCCACCAGAGATGACGTTTATTTCACATTTCTAGAGACTAGGACCCCCTACCTATGATGGTAGGGCAGATTTTATGGCTTTGGATGATTGGATTATAGCCATTGTGGAGATGTTCTCTTATTCAAGAGTTTCAGCGGACCAGAGTGTAATGGTCGTTGCTTATTAGCTCAAGGGACTTGCAAAGAGTTGTTTTCTTTGAGAAAAAGAGGACGTTAAGGATGGGTGTTCATGGGAATCCTTTAAGGAATTGCTGCTGAAAAAGTTTCTACCGTCGCACGAGAGAGACCATTTGATGAATGATTTTCTTGCATCTTAATCAAAGACAGCTCACCGTTAGCATGTTTGAGGTGGAGCTCAGTAAACTGTGCCATTTTTCCCCTCACATGGTGTATTCAGAATCTAGTAGAGTTAAACATTTTTTTGGGTGGTCTTAGGAATGACATCCAGTAGCTAGCCAATGCTTATGGATCCGAGAGCTATACTAAAGTTGTGAAGGCTACTCTGAAGGTTGACACGATTGATAAATCCAAAAACTGAGGTCAACAAATGAGAAAAGATAAGAGGAATACTAGTGAGGGTAAGAATTCCTAGGAATCTGGTGCTGCTTCGAGGAAAATGAGTAAAGAGATATGCAATTTCTATGGTCGGTCAGGCCATCCCTTCGAAAGGTGTTAAAAGAGGCTAGGAGCTCAGAAGAAGGAGAAAGTTTATGCGATTCAGAGTGCTCCTAAGGGAGATTTGGTTTGTTCTGCGTGTAAGCAGAGAGGGCACGATGTTTCTCATTGCTGGGGAAAGGAAAAGGTCTGCTTCAAGTGCACACAGAAAGGATATTTCAAGTCGAAGTGCCCGCAGGCTCAACCCCTGTTACAATCGGTTCCACTTTTGGCCTTATCGCCACCGCAACCATTTGATAAGGGGAACTGAAGGCTAAACGTGGTGTCTTTGGAGGAAGCTCATACGTTTGCTCAAGTGATTTCAGGTTAAATTCTAACCTTGTTTTAGCTTTTAATTTGTAGCTGCAGTTTCGACGTTCGTTCCCTTAGATGCGTATGCGATTTTATAGGAAAGTTTAAGGTAAAGGACCGCTGGGAGAGTTATTTTTTATTCCTATTCTACCCCCTCATTCATGGCTAGAACCTTCGTAGTGCATCACCATTTGACCCTCGATTGTATTGGCGACGCATTTAGTGTCAAGTTTCCCTCTACCGATTCAGTGGTGTTGTACGAAGGCATTCCGAGTTGTCTGATTCTGTTAGGTGATTTTCTAGTCATTGTAGATCTGAAGGTGATAGACTTGGAAGATTTCGCTGTTATTTTGGGGATGGACTGGTTGTCCAAGTATGATGCGGTCATCAAATGAAAGGTCAAGCGCTTGGACTTTAAGATGGACAATGGCCAGCCCAGGAGTGTTTATGGTTTTTTGGGCCAAGTTTCTCTGATTATTTCTACGGTACATGCTCAGAAGCTTGTAAATTCTAGATATTTTGCCTGTTTCGTTTCGGTGTTGGCGACCGGTTGTAGTTTGTTGCTTGTAGAGGAGATTGTTGTAGTGCGCGAGTTTCTAGACATTTTTCCCGATAACCTTCTTGGTCTTCCACCCGAGAGAGGCGTGGAGTTCATCATAGATTTGGATCCGGGTACCCATCCTTTTGTTAAAGCGCCGTACCATATGGCCCCGCGTGAGTTGGAGGAGCTGCGTATCTAATTGGACAAGATGTTGTATAATGTATTCATTAGGCCAAGTTCTTCACTGTGAGGTGCTCCTGTGCTATTTGTGATGAAAAAGGATGGATCAATGAGGCTGTGCATTGATTATAGAGAGCTAAATAAGTTAACCATCAAGAATAAGTATCCCCTGCCAAGAATAGATGACTTGTTTGATCTATTGCATGGTAGCACTGTGTTTTCAAAGATTGACCTTCGTTCAGGCTACCATCGGTTGAGGATTCGTGAGACAGATATTCCACGGACTGCTTTTCGTTCATGGCATAAAGATTTTGGGTTCTTGGTGATATCCTTTGGATTGACTAATGCACCCTCTGCCTTTATGTCAATGATAAACAGAGTGTTTAAGGATTTCCTGGACCGCTTTGCGGTCATATTTATAGATGATGTTCTGGTATACTCCCACAGTGCTGAAGAGCATGCACAGCACTTGTGTTTAGTTTTGTATGCTTTGAGGGATCATAAGTTGTATGTTAAGCATAGCAAGTGTGAGTTTTGTTTGACTCAAGATTCCTTATTGGGTCATGTGGTTAATAAGGACGGAATCTCTATTGACCCAGAGAAGATAGTTGTTGTTATGGATTAGAATTGAACTGCTACTCCCAAAGAGATAAGGAGATTCCTATGGCTAGCAGGCTATTAAAGAAGGTTTGTAGAGGGTTTCACTATGTTATCTGCACCTTTGACTAAATTGACGCAAAAAAATGTAGCTTTCGTTTGGAGCGATATGTGCGAAGAGGCTTTTCAGGAATTAAATAGGAGGTTGTGTGTTGATGCAATAGGGAAAAGTGATTGTGTATGGGTCGCGATAGTTAAAGGTGCATGAGAAAAGTTACCCTACGCATAATTTGGAATTTGCAGCTGTGATTTATGCCTTGAAGTTTTGGAGACATCTGTTTTATGATGCTCTGTGCAAGATTTATATGAATCATAAGAGTTTGAAGTACGTCTACACTCAAAAGGAATTGAACTTGTGCCAATGGAGATGGCTTGAGTATGTTGCAGATTATGATGTTGAGATCCAATACCATCTGGGCAAAGCTAATGTGGTAGTCGATGCCTTGAGTAGGAAGATAGCGAAATTTTTTAACCTTTTTGTGGATTTGCTTGTAGAGGAATTTCTCTAGATGGATATATCAGTGGGGAGTAGCGACTCGCCCAGCAGTTTGGAAGTAATAGAGCCTTCAT
Organism: Platanthera zijinensis; assembly: GCA_039513925.1. NCBI lineage: Eukaryota > Viridiplantae > Streptophyta > Magnoliopsida > Asparagales > Orchidaceae > Platanthera > Platanthera zijinensis. The sequence continues at coordinate 163,905,318 of CM077086.1, read as the reverse complement.
GGATTACACTTACAAGGCTACATCAAAGGGACGATCCTAATTTACATCACCTTTATAATAGAACTGCAAAATAGGAATTATCGGATTTCTCGATTGATGACGCGGGTACCTTGAAGTACCGCAACAGAATTTGTACTACCACAGTTGAGGATATTCGAAGTAAGTTGTGCAAAGAGGCGCATGGTTCTAAAGTTGCCTACTACCCCGGTACTACCAAAATGTATAAGGATATAAAGCAGATCGTTCGGTGGTATGGTATGAAGGGTGATATAGATAAGTTTCTCTCAGAACTTTTTACTTACAAGCGAGTGAAGGCCGACCATGGAAGTCCTTGAGGCAATTTGACGCCCTTAGAAATTCCGAGTTGGAAGTGGGAGAGTATTTCGATGGATTTTATTACTGGGTTGCTGAGATCTCCACGAGGGCATGATTCAGTTTGGGTTATAGTGGACAGATTGATGAAGTGTGCTCACTTTGTGCCATTCAAGATCGACTACTCCATGAAGAAAATAGCTGAGCTATACTAAGATGAGGTCATCAGATTACTTGGAGTGCCTATTAGTATTGTATCGGATCGAGACTCCAGGTTTACATCTCGCTTTTGGAAGAGTTTATAGGAGGGGCTGGATACGGATTTGAGGTATTCCATCGCCTATCATCCGCAAACAAATGTTTAGACGGAGAAAGTAAATCAGATCCTGGAGGATTTGATCAGGTGTTATGTTTTGGACCACGGAGGAGCATGGGATGAGCGTTTGAGATTATTGAAATTTGCATAAAATAACAGTTACCAAGAGAGTGTGTAGATGGCCATATTTGAGGCTTTGTATGGGATACGTTGTATGACTCCCTTGTTTTGGGTCGAGGCCGTTGTTGGGTCCTGAAGCGTTAGAAGAGATGGATGTTTCTGTAAAGCATATTCGAGAGAAGCTTTGGATAGCTCAAGTGCGTTATGAAAAGAATGCCAATCAGCATAAGATTGATTTGGAGTTTGCTGCTGGGGACATGGTTTTTCTTAAGGTTTCCCCAATGTCTGGTGTTAAGAGGTTTGGTAAGAACCATAAGTTGGATCCTAGGTATGTGGGACCTTTCAATGTTGTTGAGCATATTATTGTGTCAGCTTATAGGCTGGAGTTGCCAGCAAGTTTTCCTGGTGTGCATGATGTATTCCACGTGAGTCAATTGCGAAAGTGCGTGCTGAGCGACAGGCAAATTCTTGATGTTTTGCCCCAGTTGGAGCCTAATATATCATATATAGAAGTTCTTGTTCATATTCTGGATTCTCAGGATCGAGTATTGTGAAGGAAGATAATAACCATGGTTAAGATTTTATGGAGGAGCGAAGGCGTGGAGAGTGCGACTTGGGAGTAGGAATAAGCTGTGAGGGAGGCTCATCCTCATATTTTCTCCTGATGCTTTGGTAAGTGTTTTCTTTGTTATCCTATGATTGCTTTTCGTCTGTTTTGGATTTGATCCTATTTATGTTAAGTTTCAGGACGAAACTTCTTTTTAGGTGGGGTGGCTGTAACGCCACTGATTTTTTGTTATTTATTTTAAATACCGTAGTGACGTATTTTTGACGTCAGGGCGTTACGTTGACGCGTAGTTAACGGGTGTCATTTGTTGGAGCATGGGTTTGCTTAGTGGGTTTTCATGTATGATTGGTTTTGGCTTGGTTGTGCACCATCCCTCGCGAGCCGGGTCTATTTGGTGACTCGGTGGAGCTTTTTTTATAGGGATGTGGTGGTGTTTAATCTTCGGGTAGTGTTTTACCTAAGTTTGGTTTGTCGGATTTGGATTTCGACTTCTCCATTAGATTCATAACATCGGTATTTAGCTACGATTTGTTTTTTGTAAGATTCCGAGTTGGTTTTGATTCCGGGTTGTTTTTACGTTATTTAAATAATTAATATTTTATTATATATAAAAATAGGTATAAACAGGAAAGGGTCGCGTCAAAACCCTTTTCATCTTCTTTGTAAACCCGACGACGATTTTTTCACAAAAGAGGATCGAGAGGCGGACGGTGCATGAGTTCGGCCGACGATAGGGAGAGCTCCAGTGTTCTGTTTCGATGAAGGAGTAGAGATTCGGAAAGCTCTCGATGAGGGCTACACGATCGTGATAAGTTTTCCTCATTTACCTGATTTCTTTGCATTAGGGTTAACGTTTTTGACACCTTTTTCCCTCTACAAGTTTCAGGAAATGTTGTTAGGGCCTTTTCACGGCATATCCTTTTCGCGGTGCAAGTGGGAGGCATTTTTCCAGAGTTTCAAGGCAAGTGGATTTTCCCTCTTGCATATTTGTTTACTTGTTGTCTTTTCTTACCTCTTTCTCCTCCCATAGAGAGTTGGAGTAGTGTAGGATGAGCCTTGGAAGAATCCCCCTTAGGGTAGTGTAGGTTTTCAGCCAATCCATGGAAATTAGGTGAAATGGTTTAAGTAAAATTCAGTTTATATCGTATGGAAGGATTCGGCGAGTATTGAGGGTAAAACCGTCGGATATTAGGATTTTGTCTAAGGTAGTTTCGTCGAGTATCGATAGAGGCAGCTTCGTCGAGTATTGACTTAGACAGATTCGGTAAGTATCGCCGAATTTCGTTAAGGATTATTCATCTAGTAACGCGAGCCGTATTCGTCGAGTATAGGTATATTTTCTTAAGATCGTTTCGTCGAGTATCGACTGGCGCGGGGTCGAGTGAAGTGAGAATCATTGAATTTAGTCTAGGTTTAATTAATGTCGAGTGGCCAGTAAAGCCAAGGAAAATTCGGCGTGTAACAAGGGAAATCGTCGAGTATTGATGGTCGATTCTTTGAGTATCAATGCATTCATTGAGTATCGTTATGTAATTCGTTGAGTATCGTTAGGTAATTCATCGAGTATCCATGTTATTCGTTGGGTATACTCGCCGAATTTGGCCAGGACTTAGAAATTTTTGTCATTTTTGTCTGATTCGTCGAGTTTTGCCCTTAGGGTTTATTTTGGGTATTGTTGACCCGTTTGTCGTGGGAAGTGTTTAGACTTTGGTATTTGGGTTTTGTTGGGTTTTTAGGTTGTGTTTTAACGGCTAGATCGGCACTGGAAAATAGACAGCCAATTAGACGTCATTTCGTGAATCATTGCACGTGGTAGTTTGTTTTGGGTCTCTTTTTATAGGCTATTTTAGGTGTGTTGGACCTTGTGGCCGCCACCGTGGTGCCTCTGAGACATTTGGGTCCGGTAGTTCGGTATTAGGCGTTTTGGTCGCTAACTCAGATTCGTGGTTTTACTAGTGTTAATGATTCACCTGTATAGGACTATATAGTTCCTGTTCCTTCTATAGTGTTGGCTTTTATTGGCTGTTTCCTTCTGCAGGTTTGAGTGAAGCATGGTAACTTTTCGTACTTGGTGCAATTTGCTCACTTTATTGATGAATACTTTCTCACTTGTTTCTCTTTGGTTGATCCTATTAGCTGAGGTTATCAGCATTTCTCTTATTAGGAATTGGTAACCCCTTTTGTTTTACTTGATTACTATCTAATTGCTTCCATTTGCCGCTTGTATTTTCTTGCTGAGGTGTTCTTTCTTTGAATGCCTCAGGTTTCGGGCACTAGCCGGTTGAGCATCTAGGTTTGGTGGTTTCTTGTGGATTGATGTGGTTGCAGTGTTTTCCTCACCATTGGGAGGTAATTCTTTTTTTAAGTTGTTAGTCAGACTTGCATACTCTCAGTGTGTTCGTGTCAGTTGTTAACGCCCACTGGTAGTTTTCTTTTGGAATATTGAATACTTTGCTAGCTGATATGTTAACCCCAGAATCCGCAACATTTCCAGCTAGGCATCTTGCCCTTCCCTCGCTGAACTTAAGAACTCAGTTCGCCCAGCTCGCCAGTGGGCATGGTCCGTCACCTAGGCGGACTCCAGAAATCCGTCCGCTCAGGTCGCCCACAGTTCCCAGCTCTGCTAGATCGACGAGTCAGGCTCAGACCGGCAGGCTCCGAGTCAGGCCGCCCAGGTCGCTCAGGTCACGGCTAGTCTAAAAGTCATGCGCTCAGTGCGACCAAGGGAGGTCTCCAGCTCGCTGGCCCAGTCCGCCTGTCCCGCGCGGACTGCTTGTTCCTTCTCTTTTTTGTTTCCCGTCACCGCTGCCCGGCTCTTTTGTACCCCGGGCAGCCGGTTATTTTAGCCCTGCCCGCTTGGGCAGGCCCCCAGCCTATAAATAGGGGGAAGTGGTGCACTCAAAGCACGCTGACTCGAGCCCAGGAGCCCACTTGTTAAAGGCTGCGGACTCGAATCTCTGGCTTTGCGACCTCCGGCTTGCTTTCCCCATTGCTTTCTTTTTCTTTTCTTGTAACCGCATCTTGGCAATAAAAAGCAAGCCCGTCGCAGGAGTGGCATTTAGGCCGCGACGGGCGAAGTCTGGTGTTGCCGTGCTCTACGGCTCTGTTGCTTTTCCGTTCCTTTTCTAGTCCGCCAAGTAGATTGCTGCTCGCAGTTTGTTTTTCTTTTCTCTTCCCCAAGTGCTCGAACGGTTAGCTGGTGGTGCCCGAGTCCGTCGCTTTTCGAGCATCAACAGTTAACACGCGACCTTCAGATTCGAGCAGTTTTTTGAAACCGCGGATAGAAATGTCAGACCGCCGAGGTCGCCGCTCCGACCGCTCCAGCTCCCCCGATGATTCGCTGTGGGAGGCGTTGGAGCAGTCCCGCTGGGAAGCCGAAGTATCTCGAAGAGAGACTGACCAGCGGCTCGATACGATCAGCCAAGCCCTGTTAGCATTGACTCAGCGACTTGCTCCCCAGGTTGCTGAAGAAGTTGCTGAGACACCTGTCCGCCAGACTCCAGTCCGCTGGACCCCGGCTCGTCGCACCCCTCTTCAGCAGTCGCCTGCGACTGCGCCTCCGCCTCTCCACCAAGCTCAGTCCGCAGCTCCCCCGCGACCTCAGGCGGCTCAGTTCGCCCCCCTGATGGATTTCTTCACGGAGGCAGCCCGAGGAACCCCTGCTCGCCGACTAGACTTTGTCGATCGGCAGTCCGCAGAACTCGCAGAGTTTCATCCTCCAGTCCGCCCTTCTTCTGATTCAGAAACTCCCTCTCCCTTCATCGATCGAATCCGATGGGAGTCAGCGCCAAGCAATTTCAGAGAGCCTCGTCTCCCTTTTTATTCAGGGGAGACTGATCCAATCTCCCACCTGCAGGCATTCGAAGGGGCAGTAGCATTGAGAAGCCTCTCCGACGCCCTGAAATGTAAACTTCTGGTGACCACTCTTTATGGTCAAGCAAGAGAATGGTTTTATGAGTTGCCTCCAGGCACCATTTCCTCCTTCGCTGAGCTTCGCAGCGAGCTGCTCCTGAGGTTCGCAACCTCTAAGAAGAGAAAGGATGGGCCGGCAGCCCTTTTTGATATTAGGCAAAGAGACAATGAATCGGTGGCAAGATTCGTTGATCGGTTCCAGAAAGAAATTCAAGGGGTAAGGAATGTGAACCCCGATTATTATAAAGTTGCCCTGATTCACGGCCTCCGGGAGGGCCCGTTGAAATTCAAAGTGACAACAAAGGCACCGTCAACCTATCAGGAGCTCATCGCGATAGCCAATCACTTTATTGAGGGGGAAAATGCCAATCCTACCTATATCTCATCCCTGACAGCTAAAGCTGGAGGAAGGGATGTCCCTCACTCCTCTTCCAACAATCAGTACCACAGTAAGCCTCCCCGGCCTGATTTCCACCCTCCACCTCAGAGGGGGCGCAACCTCCGCCATAAGAAACCTTTCCTTAGCCATCAACAGTTTCATGATCAGAGACTGCCGTTGGCCGCCGCTCCCGCCGTTCCTCTTCAAGCGCTCCCCATTCTTCAGAGAACCTAGCCAGCTTCAAATCCTCACGGGAGCAGCCCTATGGAAGAGCTTGCAGATCTAGGCATCGACTTTGAAGAGGTTGCCCAAGTAATCCAGAAGAAAGTTGAAGAAAAGAGACAAGGGCCTCAGAGAGATTGGAAGCCCAGAGACAACTCTCAGTTCTGTAATTTTCACAAGGAGAAAGGTCATCTGACTAAAGACTGCAAGGCTCTTCAGAAGCTAGTTGAGAGGTTGCTCGCCGAGGGTAAGCTCGAGGACCTGGGCAGGAAGAATGATTCTTCAAGGCCTTCCACCTCCAAGGGCAAGGAGGTGGCTGAAGTTCACCAGGAGTGCATAGAGATAAGGGATGAGGGCCATCTGGGGCTCATTGACATCCAAAATGAGTGTATTGATGTTGTGGACGAGGGGGCCTTGGGAAGACTCTTTTTCATCCATGGCGGAGCAGGGGCTGAATCTACCCGGAAGTCCTCTTTGTCAAGGCTTTCGCGAACTGAGGTTGCTTCTACTTCTTCTGCCCCACCTTCTGAAGTCGTCACCTTTGGCTCTGCGGACCTTCCTGCAACCGCCAACCCCTTCGATGATGCCATCGTGGTCCAGGCAGCCATCGGAAACTTCACGGTCGATAGAATTCTCATCGACACCGGCAGCTCCGTGAATCTCCTCTTTAAGTCCACTTTCGAAGCCCTGAGGACTGGAAAGACTTTGCTTTCCACCGAAGGTCCACTCTATGGCTTCTCAGGAGAAAGGAAGGAAGTTGAAGGAAGTGTCACACTCACGGTGACGCTCGGAGGGGTGACCAAAGAAATCCAGTTCATAGTGGTAGATGCTCCGAGCAGCTATCATGCCATCTTTGGAAGACCGTTGCTAAACAAATATCGCGCCATCATTTCAACATACCATCTAGCCATCAAGTTCTGCAAGGATGGCCGCCAGTGTAGGGTCAGGAGCGACCCGAGGCAGGCTCGAGAGTGTTACCTCCGAACAGTCAACATGACTGAGGTTTCCCCCCCAGCTTTTCCAGCAGCAGCAGAAGCCACTCCTTCAGAAGATGCTGAGAATAGAGAAGGCGCTCACCTGGAACCTGCCCAGGTGACGCAAGAAGTCCCGATCGCAGAAGGAGAAGGAAGAAAGCTCTCCATCAACTCCGAATTGCCAGAAGATCAAAAGGCGGAGTTGATATCTTGCCTATTGGAGAATCTGGATGTCTTCGCTTGGTCAGCGGAGGACATGCCAGGGGTGGATCCCGACGTGGCTTGCCATCATCTCAATGTCGATCCAACCGCCAAGCCCGTCCAGCAGAAAAAGAGGGATGTAGCTGTCAAGCTAGCAGAGCCCATCAGAGAGGAGGTTGCTAAACTCCTCAAAGCGCGCTTCATTCAAGAGATTCAGTATCCCGAGTGGGTCTCCAATGTTGTAATGGTTAAGAAACCTGGGGGAAAGTGGCGTATGTGTGTAGATTTCACCCGTTTGAATAAAGCGTGCCCGAAAGATTTCTACCCCTTGCCTCGGATAGATTTATTAGTTGATTCTGCGGTAGGGTATCCGTTTATGAGTTTTTTAGACGCATTCTCTGGTTATCACCAAATAAGAATGCATAAACCTGATATCCCTTGCACATCGTTCATCACTAATGACGGTTGCTATTGTTATCTTGTGATGCCCTTTGGGCTTAAAAATGTTGGCGCAACCTATCAACGCATGATGGACCAAGTGTTTAAAGAACAAAAAAGTAGAAACCTCGAGGTGTATGTGGATGACCTTCTGATTAAGAGTAGGTCTCTTCCGCAGCACCTGGTAGATCTTGTAGAGACCTTTTCTACTCTACGAAGGCGCAAAATAAAGCTTAACGCGTTAAAATGCGTCTTTGGGGCAAGTAAAGGGAAATTTCTCGGCCATCTCCTTACTCCCGAGGGTCTAGCCCCCAATCCTGATAAGGTTAAAGCCATCCTTGGTATGACCCCTCCCCGTTCACCCAAAGAGGTTCAGCAGTTAGGGGGGAGGTTGGCAGGACTCGGGAGGTTCATCTCTCGAGTTGGAGATAAAAGTGCACCATTCTTTAAGACTCTTCGGGGAGCGTCCAAGTTTCAATGGACAGAAGAGTGTTCCTTGGCTTTTGAGCAATTAAAAAAGCAACTAACCTCGACTCCTTTACTCCAAAGCCCTCGAGCAGGGGAGGCGTTATTCCTATACCTAGGGGTTGGTCCCGAGGCAGTTAGTTCAGTTCTGATTCGCGAAGAAAGCAGGAGGCAGTTCCCTGTTTACTATGTCAGTCACATCCTGAAGGATGCAGAGGCAAGGTATCCCATCCTAGAGAAGCTAGCTTTAGCGTTAGCTATGTCTGCCCGCAGACTCCGTCCGTATTTCCAGGCTCATTCAATTCAGGTAGTTACTGATCAACCTTTGAAGAATGTGTTAGAAAAACCAGAGCATTCAGGCAGGCTAGCTAAATGGGCAATCGAGCTGAGTGAGTTTGAAATTTCCTATGTGCCCAGAACAGCTATCAAGGCACAGGTGCTTGCAGATTTCATGATTGATACGACATAATCCAGCTCGGACCAAGCAGCAAGGTCCCCTTTATCTTGGACCATTTATGTGGATGGAGCTTTTGGTAGAAACTCCTCGGGTGCAGGAGTAGTTCTGATAAACCCGAATGGTGTCAAACTTGAGCAGGCCATCAAGTTCTATTTTCCAGTGACTAACAATCAGGCGGAATATGAAGCTTTATTAGCCGGCTTGAGGCTTGCACGAGAGCTTGGAATTGATCACGTCCATATCAAGACTGATTCACTGGTAATGGCTTCGCAAGTTCTCGGCAACTTCGAGACCAGGGAGCCAGTGTTGAAAAGGTACCTTATGCTGGTAAAGGTTGAGGTTGGCAGATTCAAAAGTTTTACTATTGAGCACATTCCAAGAACAGAGAATGAGGAGGCCGACGTTCTCGCAAAGTACGGGCTCTCGTCAGGAGGGACAACTTCTGAACTTTTCTGCCCAGCGGTGGAGGAAGAAGGGCTAATGCAAATCGATCAGTGTCCCTCTTGGATGGATCCGCTCATTCTCTACCTGTCAACCGGGAATCTACATCAGTCAGTCAAAGATAAGAAGAAATTCAGGTTGAAGGCAGCACACTATTACTTGATATCCGACATTCTCTACAGGAAAACCTTCTTATCCACAATGGCAAGATGTGTTTCAGAAAGTGAGGTTCCCACCATTCTCCGAGAAGTGCATTCTGGCGAGTGCGGAAGTCATTCGGGAGCAAGAACATTAGAAAGAAGGATCTTGCGGCAAGGTTACTTCTGGCCCACAATGAAGAAGGACTCTGAGGCCTATGCGAGAAAATGTGTTCAATGCCAGAAATTCGCCCCTCTCCAGCATCAAGCAGCTCAATCTCTCAGGTCGATTACAACCCCTTGGCCCTTTGCTGTTTGGGGAATGGATCTCATTGGCCCTTTTCCCATGGCAAGTGGGCAGCGGCGTTTTATTATAGTTATGATCGACTACTTCAGTAAGTGGATCGAGGCTAAAGCATTGGCAAAGACAACAACCCAGGTCGTGAGGAATTTTATTTGGGGAGAGATAGTCTGCCGACATGGAATCCCTATGGCAATAATCACCGATAATGGACCACAGTTCAATAATGCGGAAATGATAGACTTTTGCAGACAGATCGGAACAGAGCTGCGCTTCGCATCGGTGCATCATCCCAGAAGCAATGGTCAAGTAGAAGCAGCTAATAAGCGAATCCTCAACCTGCTTAAGAAAAAGGTTCAAAATCTCAAAGGCAGTTGGGCTGATCAACTTCCCTCAGTCCTCTGGACCCTGAGAACAACACCTTCATCTGCAACAGGAGAAACCCCGTTCAAGCTTTCTCACGGGTCCGAGGCATTGATTCCTGTTGAGTTTGAAGTTCTGTCGCCTAGGGTACTGCTTGCCAGGCAGGGCACGGAGGATTGGCTTGAGTTGAACAGCGAGGAGATGAGGTTCAGTTTGGAGCATATCGAAGAGGTCAGAGACAAGGCTGCTATCAGGCAGGAGGAAGTAAAAAGAAGAATGGCCCGTTACTTCGATAAGAACGTAAGGATCAAACACTTTCAAGTGGGAGATCTGGTTCTTAAAAAGGTCGATGCTGCTGCAAGAGCCAGCTCAGTTGGGAAGCTTAATCCTAGCTGGGCAGGACCATTCATTATCAAGGAAGCACTTCAAAATGGGGCCTATCGGTTACAAACGTTTGAAGGTGAAGACATGCCGCACACATGGAGCGGAGATGACCTAAAACGGTTCTTTTCCTGAACTTCTTTTCCTTTCTTCCGGTGTAAACTCTTTAAGAGGTTCACTATTAATAAAAATTCCTTGCCAACACTTTTATCAAGTATCTTTGCGTTTCAAGCGTTGACAGTTAAATATATGGAGCAAGGGTAACTCTAAACGATTCTCTCTGAACTCTCTATTTTATGGTTATACGAATCTCTCAAAATTGATACTCGCCTAAATACTCATACTAACACTTCTTCGAATGCCTCTTCTTTCTTACCTCCTCGAGCAACTCCCGGCAGTTGCTTAATGCCAGGAGATATCGCCGTGACCAGCAAAAACCTCCCCTAGAACCGTTGGTGTCAGCATAACACCACGACGACCACGTGTTGCGGGGAGATTTCGCACCGTGTAGTGGGAGCCTACCAACTCTAGTGCGGTAGGATACTGGATTTCGGATCCCGGCTAGTACCTAACCCCACTTCTGCATTATGGAGGAGCGAAGTGGAGGTCAGCTCTACCACGCCACTTAAGGGATATTGTTACAACCCGGATGATCGCACGGGGAAAGCAATGCCGCTCCGGCCGCACCTGCCCCCAGATCATCTTAGGGTTGCGACTCTCGAACACTCCTTGGTACCCTCAAGCAGTGCCTGCAGAAGACCCACAGTCTTGTCGATCTCAAAGGAAAGCAATGCCGCTCCGGCCGTACCTGCCCGAGAGATCGACTTAGACTGTACTTCAGGCAAGAGGGCAGTAATTAAGTTATTGAGTCTGCAGACTCCGAAGTCCAGTGGGGAAAGCAGTGCCGCTCCGGCCGCACCTACCCACTTGGCCTCCGGACTGCGGCTTTCTTCTTCACAGGGGTTGTCATTATTAATGAAGTGCGGACTCCAGTTGCCTTATCCGCTCAGTCCGCCGTCACCTGGGTTGATTCTGTAATTCATAACCTTGTGAGGAAAGCAATGTCGCTCCGGCCGCACCTACCCGCTTGGTTGTGAATTACAAGTCATTTCTAATATTGTTCATTAATGAAGTGCGGACTCCAGTTGCCTTATCCGCTCAGTCCGCCGTTCCATGGTTGATTCTGTAATTCATAACCTTGTGAGGAAAGCAATGTCGCTCCGGCCGCACCTACCCGCTTGGTTGTGAATTACAAGTCATTTCTAATATTGTTCATTAATGAAGTGCGGACTCCAGTTGCCTTATCCGCTCAGTCCGCCGTTCCATGGTTGATTCTGTAATTCATAACCTTGTGAGGAAAGCAATGCTGCTCCGGTCGCTTCTACCCGCTTATTATGAATCACAGGTCGCTTCTGATGTTGCTGACTGAGGCAGTGCGGACATTGGTTTTCTAATTCGCCTGGTCCGCAGAATTTGTTCGATGCGCACAATGTGCTTGGAAGAAATTCAAGCGCGAATATCTGCGGATGGTGACCCTAGTCCATCCAGTTCGCTTATTCATGATGTTTGGGTTAGCAGATTATGGTTTTTTCATTATCTTTGTTCTCGCAAAAACTGGCAAAAGTTCTGTGAAATGCGGACTGAGAACTGAACTCATCCAAGTCCGCATCACTCGTCTCTTTCCCAAGGAATACATTCTGTTCATATTACAACAAGATTGTGGTAGTGAAATTTCAGCTAGCAAAGATATAAGTGCGACCTCTAAAGTATCAGCAAGCAACAAGCAGAAAATCTCAGAAGATATCAAAAGTATCCTTTTTTATATATATTCATTCAAAAATTACATGTCCTGGCGGACTCGCGTAAAGTCCGCCCCTCCCCCTTACATTAAAGAAAACCAAAAAATTACAATATATATATCCCCCTATTCTATCCTCTGCTTCTTGTCCGCGGGCTTCTCAGGGCTTGACCCATCCACATCCACTATAGGCGAGTAGCCGCCTGAGTCACTGTTGCTGCTGTCGTCAGAGTGAGAAGCGGTTGAGGGTTCTGTTCGCGAGCTACTCTCACCAGAGCTGGAGTTAGCGGACTGATCCGATTGACCTCCTTGCTGTTGGCTTGAGGCCACTTCCTCGTCAGCAGACTCCTCCTCGTCATCTTCGGCAACCGCTTTTCCCTTGTCAGCTTGCTCGAACTCGGCAACTTTATCCTTTAGCTCCGGGAAGAGCTTCAGGAAGGGAATAGAGTCTACCCCAGCCTTCGCGTACCCGTCGCTGATAACGCGCTCAAGCGCGACCTCGACGCTTTCTCTTACATAAGGAAACATGGCCTTTTGAAAGTCTGGGTTGGTTACCTCATATGCGATCTGCAAAAGATTTCAAAACATCAGTCTGCGAAAGATAAGCAAGATTAATGGCGATTAACTAAGCACTTACGGCCTTGTCTTCTTTATATTGATTAACTTTTGCACCAAGCCGCTTATTCCTCTCTTTCAGCGAATCGCTTTCTTTCCTATGCCGCGCATTGTCCCTAAGCAGCTCGCGCGTAAGCCTGCCTAAGAAATGATTGGTGACGGCAGCGTTCGCACTGGCCTGCGCAGCGAGAAGGGGGAGGTCATCAGGGGCCACACCTTGCAGATCGCGGAGGTTCTGCTTCCCGTACAAAGCGGACAGGGCGACGTGGGCATGGCGAGACGGGCGCGGGCTCCTCCAAGAGGGAAGAGCCGTTGATAGGCGGACATACTTTTTCTTTTCATGCCAGTGGATCATGGGGTTGCCTCTCAGATCCTTCTGCTTCTCGCCGAAGCCCGCAATGTCGAAGCTGCCATCAGAAGAATAACCCGCGGCGGGGTCTCCGTCTTCCCTCCTCTTTTTTGCGATTTCTTTTCTCCTTTCCCCTTGCGTAGGAGTCTGTCCGGCAGGCGCAACGGGCAGATTTGCGGGCACCGCCAAGGTCGCTGCAAGAGAGAAAGTTAGCTAAAATTCCTAAGTTGTTGCGGGTACAAACGAAGGTCGCAAGACTTACTCTCTTGGCGGCTAATAGTATATAGCTCAGGCAGCAGCGGGATGTAATAGTCAACATCCAGCCTCGCTCCGTCAAGGAACTTGACGATGGCGGCCTCGGCATCGTTCAGCCGCACGCTCTTGAAGTCAGCGTCTACGCGCAGCTGCGGACTGGTATGAAGGAACCCCAGGTCGCCTTCAAAGATGAGATACCTAGAGGTCCAGTTGTGGATCTTATTCGGCAAGCCCACAACTTTCATTCCCCTACAGTAGAAGTAGATGATGCCTTTGTACTCAGGGTCTCCCGTCGGGGTAATAGAGCGAACAGAGAAAATCTTCCTGAAAACCTTCAAGGAAAATTCAATCGTCTCAGCCCGCAGGTAAGCAATGAAACTGCAGATCGCAACCATACTGTTCGGGGCAAGCTGGCCCGGAACCACCCCATAATGCTCGAAGATCTCCGCGACCTCCCAGAGCAGGGGAAATTTGAACCCACAGTCAAAATGATCTATTGGAATTGCGAGCTGGGTAGCGGTTGAAAAATTCAGCCGTTCGTGGTGCTCGGGGAGCCGCGCGAGCACGGGCGAGTCCGCCATATGAACTCCCAAGAACGCCTCCTGATCGGCTTCGGTTAGTCTACTCTTTTTATGATCAGCAGCGTGGAAGGCGGCTGCGGCTTCAGTACGTGCGGATACCATGTTTTCAGACCGCAAGTCTTCAGCTCCCACTGCTTTCTACACAAACAAAGAATGACAACCCTATTTATATAAAAATCGTCTGACATGACAGCCGTCAATCCGCTCAGATCGGAAAGCCAGTCCGCTCAGCTCGCCTCTTCCCTGTTTTCCCTGCAATATCAGATATTTTTCAAAGGCTTTGCGGATTCAAAGCCAGTCCGCTCAGCTCGCCTCTTCCCTGTTTTCCCTGCAATATCAGATATTTTTCAAAGGCTTTGCGGATTCAAAGCCAGTCCGCTCAGCTCGCCTCTTCCCTGTTTTCCCTGCAATATCAGATATTTTTCAAAGGCTTTGCGGATTCAAAGCCAGTCCGCTCAGCTCGCCTCTTCCCTGTTTTCCCTGCAATATCAGATATTTTTCAAAGGCTTTGCGGATTCAAAGCCAGTCCGCTCAGCTCGCCTCTTCCCTGTTTCCCTGCAATATCAGATATTTTTCAAAGGCTTTGCGGATTCAAAGCCAGTCCGCTCAGCTCGCCTCTTCCCTGTTTCCCTGCAATATCAGATATTTTTCGAAGGCTTTGCGGATTCAAAGCCAGTCCGCTCAGCTAGCCTCTTCCCTGTTTTCCCTGCAATATCAGATATTTTTCAAAGGCTTTGCGGATTCAAAGCCAGTCCGCTCAGCTCGCCTCTTCCCTGTTTTCCCTGCAATATCAGATATTTTTCAAAGGCTTTGCGGATTCAAAGCCAGTCCGCTCAGCTCGCCTCTTTCCTATTCTCCCTGCAAATAATTGCGAATTCACGGTATGCCCACAGGGATCGCAATTTTCTGGTAAACAAGATAAGCGGGCATAAAACACCAGTCCGTAAAACTTACATTTCACAACAGGATTATCCAAAAAGAATAATAGTATGCGACAAGCAGAGTAATATCACAACGCAGATACAATCACACAACGAAGAGTTTCAGCAACAATATTATACAGCAGCTTAAAAAATAATAGAAAGCAAATGTTTAGGCCTTAGCGCCTTCCGCGGTCTCTCTGAGCAGGTCGCACCTCCTCCTCCATTCCAACATGTGCAGCCAGGTCACTTCCTCGCAGGACCTCGCAGTAGAGTTGGGAAACCAGGTGGTGCATGTTATTGAAGGTGCGGTGCATATGAGCCATGTCTTTGTCTACCCGCGGAAATGGAATCATTTGAACTGCCAGGGTTGGATCTGCGACCACCGCGGGCTGCCCGCTTGCCGCAGGGGCCGATCCCTCCCCCACAGCAGGCTGAGGCGCTTGCGATCTCACCCCAGCGGCTTCGCTTACTTGCTTCTTTCCTTCTCTCGCCAAAGCTAAATATTTGCTCCTATAATGGCGGACATCTCCGCTCAGACGATTTTTCTCCTTGTTCGCACCTTCCAGTGCGGCTGAAAGGCTGGCGACCTCGCTTTCCAGGATTTTTTCCCGCGCTTTGCTTTTCTTTAGTGCAGTTCGAAGCTCGCATAACTCTTCCTCATTATTCTTCGCTAACAGTACACTGTCTTCTTTAGCAGGCAGCTCCTCCGGTGCGAATTCATCAGCAGTCCGCGCCGCGGCCTCCGTCACATTTGGTGGCGTAGGCACGATCTCGCCGACCTCGACAGAATCGGGCGTGGACTTCTGAACTGCAACAAAGAAAGTGAAGACGCCTCAGTATCCAGGCCGCAATAGCTCCAGAAGAAAAAAGAGAAGGGAAAATGTTTTTATCCACTTTTGGTTATCTTCGCGGCGATCTGACGACTATCAAGGATAGGTCGCCTCACGCGCTCCGGATCAAAAGCCTCTAGGCGACGCCTCCATTCACGGCGGACTAGTGCTCTTGTCTCGGCCAGCGATCTGCTCGAAGTAACTATGTCTTCAGTTTCTGTAAGGATCTTGACTGGCCGCGACTTTCGTGGAGGGGATTTGTACAACCAAGAGCTCTGAAACCGCTTGGTCGCCGGCTGCAACTTACCAGATTGCATCAGCTCGGCAGCAATCTGAAGATCCTCAGTCCGCTTATCCACCACGAGCTTCTCCGAGGCCGCTTCAACCTTCGCCTTCATTATTGCGAGTTGATCCTCGTTTTTCTTCCTCTCTTCAGCTGGAAAAAAAGAAGAAGGGTCGTCAAGATTTTCTCCTCCAGTTGCGGTATCAGGCTGCAGCACCTCCAGTAGAGAGCGATTTATACTCGCAAGCTGATCATTATCTATAGAGTCGAGTATCTCAGTGGTTGATAAGCTGAGCGTGGAAGGGGGATCACCTTCTGCGAGCAGAGGATCGGGAGTGACGAGATCATCTTGGACTTCCTTTTCTCGCGGCCTATGCTGCAAGCTCGCAGCCCCAGTCCGCTTGGAGATATTTTTCTCTTTTCTAACTTTCAACTTCTTCTCTACCCGCTCGGCGGCATTACCATCTCTTTTCCTCTTCTTCTTCTCCTCAGGAGTCTTCTCTAAATCGATGACAGCCGGCTTTGGTTCTGGAACTGAGTTTGGAGCGACAACTTGCTTTTCGATGGAACTGTTGGTCGCGTTTTCAGCGGACTCCTTATCTCGCTCCTCGGCAGCCTTCTCTCCCCTTTCCACTATCGTCTCACCAGCAGGAAGCTTCTCCTCGGTCCTTTGCTGCTGGACTTTCGGCGATGAAACTTCCTTTTCCGTTTCTATCCGCAACATGATGGTCCCAGAAGGAGAGCGATGCACCTCCATGCTGGAGGAGTTCGCAGGGTTTTGGTCAGAAACGGAGGGCAGATTCGGTTTCTCCCGTAGAGGACTTGGGGGAGCACTCGCAGTCTTCACAGTATCGCGGACTGGATCTTGCTTCACCTGGTCTGAACTCTCCCCCTGGTGGCGGGCAGGCGCATCTTTTCGATGGCTCGATTTCTTAGGCCGAGAACTCGCTTTCGGCTTCTCAATCGGAGCAGCCATGCTGCCAAAGAAGGACCCTAGCCTCGCCATGCCGGACTGGAAAGTCGAGACCGCAAGTGGTGAGTAACGACCCGTCGCGCAGACAATTCTGACAGAAGACAGCGCTTCCGGCAGTATTTATAGCACAAATAGCATTAATGATAGTTGCGGACTCAGCGGTTAAGGAAACATTTTCGGAATTTTCCAAAACTCAAAAATGTGCGGGGATTATGTTAACCCCAGAATCCGCAACATTTCCAGCTAGGCATCTTGCCCTTCCCTCGCTGAACTTAAGAACTCAGTTCGCCCAGCTCGCCAGTGGGCATGGTCCGTCACCTAGGCGGACTCCAGAAATCCGTCCGCTCAGGTCGCCCACAGTTCCCAGCTCTGCTAGATCGGCGAGTCAGGCTCAGACCGGCAGGCTCCGAGTCAGGCCGCCCAGGTCGCTCAGGTCGCGGCTAGTCTAAAAGTCACGCGCTCAGTGCGACCAAGGGAGGTCTCCAGCTCGCTGGCCCAGTCCGCCTGTCCCGCGCGGACTGCTTGTTCCTTCTCTTTTTTGTTTCCCGTCACCGCTGCCCGGCTCTTTTGTACCCCGGGCAGCCGGTTATTTTAGCCCTGCCCGCTTGGGCAGGCCCCCAGCCTATAAATAGGGGGAAGTGGTGCACTCAAAGCACGCTGACTCGAGCCCAGGAGCCCACTTGTTAAAGGCTGCGGACTCGAATCTCTGGCTTTGCGACCTCCGGCTTGCTTTCCCCATTGCTTTCTTTTTCTTTTCTTGTAACCGCATCTTGGCAATAAAAAGCAAGCCCGTCGCAGGAGTGGCATTTAGGCCGCGACGGGCGAAGTCTGGTGTTGTCGTGCTCTACGGCTCTGTTGCTTTTCCGTTCCTTTTCTAGTCCGCCAAGTAGATTGCTGCTCGCAGTTTGTTTTTCTTTTCTCTTCCCCAAGTGCTCGAACGGTTAGCTGGTGGTGCCCGAGTCCGTCGCTTTTCGAGCATCAACAGTTAACACGCGGCCTTCCTTTTCTCGCGGCCTATGCTGCAAGCTCTCAGCCCCAGTCCGCTTGGAGATATTTTTCTCTTTTCTAACTTTCAACTTCTTCTCTACCCGCTCGGCGGCATTACCATCTCTTTTCCTCTTCTTCTTCTCCTCAGGAGTCTTCTCTAAATCGATGACAGCCGGCTTTGGTTCTGGAACTGAGTTTGGAGCGACAACTTGCTTTTCGATGGAACTGTTGGTCGCGTTTTCAGCGGACTCCTTATCTCGCTCCTCGGCAGCCTTCTCTCCCCTTTCCACTATCGTCTCACCAGCAGGAAGCTTCTCCTCGGTCCTTTGCTGCTGTACTTTCGGCGATGAAACTTCCTTTTCTGTTTCTATCCGCAACATGATGGTCCCAGAAGGAGAGCGATGCACCTCCATGCTGGAGGAGTTCGCAGGGTTTTGGTCAGAAACGGAGGGCGGATTCGGTTTCTCCCGTAGAGGACTTGGGGGAGCACTCGCAGTCTTCACAGTATCGCGGACTGGATCTTGCTTCACCTGGTCTGAACTCTCCCCCTGGTGGCGGGCAGGCGCATCTTTTCGATGGCTCGATTTCTTAGGCCGAGAACTCGCTTTCGGCTTCTCAATCGGAGCAGCCATGCTGCCAAAGAAGGACCCTAGCCTCGCCATGCCAGACTGGAAAGTCGAGACCGCAAGTGGTGAGTAACGACCCGTCGCGCAGACAATTCTGACAGAAGACAGCGCTTCCGGCAGTATTTATAGCACAAATAGCATTAATGATAGTTGCGGACTCAGCGGTTAAGGAAACATTTTCAGAATTTTCCAAAACTCAAAAATGTGCGGGGATTATGTTAACCCCAGAATCCGCAACATTTCCAGCTAGGCATCTTGCCCTTCCCTCGCTGAACTTAAGAACTCAGTTCGCCCAGCTCGCCAGTGGGCATGGTCCGTCACCTAGGCGGACTCCAGAAATCCGTCCGCTCAAGTCGCCCACAGTTCCCAGCTCTGCTAGATCGGCGAGTTAGGCTCAGACCGGCAGGCTCCGAGTCAGGCCGCCCAGGTCGCTCAGGTCGCGGCTAGTCTAAAAGTCACGCGCTCAGTGCGACCAAGGGAGGTCTCCAGCTCGCTGGCCCAGTCCTCCTGTCCCGCGCGGACTGCTTGTTCCTTCTCTTTTTTGTTTCCCGTCACCGCTGCCCGGCTCTTTTGTACCCCGGGCAGCCGGTTATTTTAGCCCTGCCCGCTTGGGCAGGCCCCCAGCCTATAAATAGGGGGAAGTGGTGCACTCAAAGCACGCTGACTCGAGCCCAGGAGCCCACTTGTTAAAGGCTGCGGACTCGAATCTCTGGCTTTACGACCTCCGGCTTGCTTTCCCCATTGCTTTCTTTTTCTTTTCTTGTAACCGCATCTTGGCAATAAAAAGCAAGCCCGTCGCAGGAGTGGCATTTAGGCCGCGACGGGCGAAGTCTGGTGTTGCCGTGCTCTACGGCTCTGTTGCTTTTCCGTTCCTTTTCTAGTCCGCCAAGTAGATTGCTGCTCGCAGTTTGTTTTTCTTTTCTCTTCCCCAAGTGCTCGAACGGTTAGCTGGTGGTGCCCGAGTCCGTCGCTTTTCGAGCATCAACATGATAGTTTAGATTTTTGTGTAGGTTGTACTTGCTCTCTGGGAAGGTTTTATGCTAATTTGCATGTTAGATATTTTAAAGTATAAAAATTACTATTACTACTTTATACATACCATATTAGAAATCTAACTCACTATATTTAGCGACTGTAAAAGCTACATTCACTAATATTATAAACCTAGAGTCTTGCATACCATGAGTTGTCCTCGAGGGACGTTTATACTCATGTAGGACGTCTAATCTTGTAAATAAAGTATTTTTCTCAGCGTATAACTATCTTTTCTCGTGGAATAGATGAGCCACTGAACCGAGGGATATGTTTAATCCTTTAACTTAAACTAGATTTTATTTAAATAACTTATAGTTATTTCATAAGGCGTTTAGTTGGAGTTTTACCTGAGCATCTGTAGTTTTCCTCTGCTGACATGGCATAATGACGCGTGTTTTCCCTTACTCTGATATATCATTTAATGCGGGTAAAATGTGGTTTGTGATTGTTCCAAAGGAGGGCTCCTTGAATTTCTTGGACCTGTAAACCTACACACTCTACCAAACAAAAGATATAATCAAATACAACCTAGGAGGTTATATTATCAAACTAAGGATATGTGAACCGTTGACTCCAACAATATCCCCCTTTTGATAATATCAAGTCCCATTCATGAGATATAATAATGAAGTGCATGATATAATGAATTTATATAAAATATAATCTTGAAGGCTTGGGTAACAGGTACTTTATAGCTCCCCCACACACGCGCTCCCCCTATATATATGTTTTATATACTCCCCCTATCTACGTGCACATAATGAACTATGCTCCCCCTATATGTAATCTGCACTTACCTATGACTCATGAACCATCAATTCTCCCACTTTGATATTATTAAAAGGGGATGGGCCAGACCATAAACAAACATACACATGCACGGGAGAGACGAAATGCAATTTTTAATGAGCATGAGAAATAAAGAAAATAGTGCACGTGTATAGACAGTGAAATGAGAAGCGAAAATAATAGGGATGACCAAGCATGAAATCAGAGAATATTAAACATAAAGGCCACGCGAATGAATGCAGTACGAAGAAAACAGTGTAATTAACTAAAAGTCACACTAGTGCCAACTAACTTCACCTAAAGGGGGGGGGGGACAGGTGATGCACAGTCGTTTTGTCGAATTAAAAATTTACCTGCACAATAAAAGAAAACAAACAGAGCACAGAAAGACACAGGCAGTTATAGTGGTTCCCCGATTTGGGTACGTCCACTTTCCCCCTTCGACCTATCTACCAACAAGGGGCGACTCGGTCACTTGACCAACAGGATTGAAATCCAATCCTCACACTAATGGAAGGAACCCTTCCACTCGAAGGAGTCACCACTCCTCCATCACGGGTTGCACCCAACCCTTACAATGAGGAACCAACGTTCCTTTACAACAAAAGTAAAAATGGAATGTAAAAAATACAAACTACTTTTGGAGTGCTTGGTGTCCCTCTTCGTTCAATATAGCATTCTTGAAGAAAATGGAGAGTCCACGACCTTAGCTCTCACTTGGAAAGGATCTCCTCGAGATCGGCGGCGGCAAAGATTGCGACGGCGATTCTTTCAAGATCGGCGGCGGCACAAATTTCGGCAGCGATTCTTTCGAGATCCAACCTTCATAGCAAAGCTAGCAAGGTCTACCAACGGTCTTACTTGGATCGATCGTCTCAATCGATTCGGAAGGGGAAGGTATTCTAGTTCAACAAATCAAGAGACAAAGGATCTCAAGATAGACACGTGATACACGTTGCTTGGCTAAGCTTATGTCGCCGGGAGATCAGGAAGAATCCACGATCGTCGGCGGCGACAACTTGATGCGTGGAGACGGAGGAGGAAGAGAATACGCGATACGCTAGGTCAAATCCGGCGGCGCTTTCTTTTCGAATGTGTGGATTGTCTTTACTATTAAAAATACACGATTATATATATTGTAGGTCATCCTTTATGACCGTTGTGGGCCCCACCCAAAGTAGCCCTAAATCCGGTTCAAAACAGCGCCTGTACATTTGGTCCGGTCCAGCGCGCCAATGAAAATTGCCTAAGGAAAATTCGGCGGGAATCATTGGTGATTCTCGACGATTCGTCGAGAATCACTAATGATTCCCGTCGAATTCTACTTAGAAGATTTCTAGCTGAAAAAGCAAGCCATCCGGAGAGAATCGACGAGAATCACAATTCATTCTCGATGAATCGGCGAGAATGCAAAGTCATTCTCGACGATTCGGCGAGAATCACTAAGTGATTCTCGCCGATTATGCCTTAGCAGAATTCTAGACGGCGCTGAGACAGCCGGCAGCATTCGGCGAGAATCGGCTAGTGATTCTTGACGATTCGGCGAGAATCACTAGTGATTCTCGTTGAATTGGTGAGAATCACTTAGTGATTCTCGTCGAATCTTACTTAGATGAATTTTCGTCTATCTTCCCGTGAGCTAGTCTTTGACCATTCTTGCTCCTTGTCTGCTCTTTATCTATCACTGCCCTGTACTTGAAAGTAAGTACACTCCAATAGAGAGAGTACACGTAAGCCAACACACTGATCTGCTCAACGATGGATTACGTTGCGCAGACCCGTGTATATTGACCTACTGCACCCTGACATTTGTGTGTACTTAGCATGGAGTAACTGCAAGCACAACTTGAATACAAATGATCAAATACATTTTCAATTCACCTTAGCCTGTTCAGGGGCTTCTTCAAATCAGGTACATTGAGGATACAATACCCAACAATCTCCCCCTATTTGAAGAAGCCTAAACCCTACAAGCTAAGGTGAATATAACGGATGGAAGAAAAACACAAACTGAATAATCAGTTGAGAATGAATTATGAATTTTCATACCATTATCTTTAGAGCATTTGGAGCATACTTAGCCTGAGCACCTTAGCACCTTAACCGAGAGGGTAATCTCCCCCTTTTCGGCTTCTACAAATTTGGGACTTTTGCACTTGTCACAATGCTCCCCCTCAATTCTTGCATCTGTGCTTACTCTTGAGTTCCTTGCGGATGCTCCCCCTTGATCCAAGAGCCTTGAGCCGCACAGTCTTCATTCTTCATAGTTCAGCATGCCGAGTTCAGTTTTGAAGAGACTGAACTTAGCCTCGTATAGGGGCTTTATGAAGATATCTGTAACTTGCTTATCCGTGGGGACATAGCAGAGAGATATGTCTTTGTTTTCCACATGCTCCCGAATGAAGTGATAGCGCACTTCAATATGCTTCGTTCTGTTGTTCGATACAGGATTGTTCGTAATTGTTATTGTGCTCGAGGAGTCACAATACATCGGAACATCTTTGAACTGCAGGTCATAATCTTTGAGCTGATTTCTGATCCATAGAAGTTGTGCGCAACAGCTGCCTGCTGAGATGTACTCAGATTCAGCCGTGGAGGTTGCGACACAATTTTTATTCTTACTGTTCCATGAGATAAGCCTTCTTCTGAGGAATTGACACGTCCCGGAAGTGCTTTTCCTATCATCCCTGCTTCCTGCAAAGTCAGCATCCGAAAAGCCTATTAGCTCGACATCATTGTTTCTCGGGTACCACAAGCTAAGATTAGGTGTACCCTTAAGGTATCTAAGAATTCGCTTTGTAGTGACATAGTGAGATTCCTTAGTGTTCACCTGATATCTGGCACAAACGCTTGTTGAGAACATAATATCCGGTGTACTTGCAGTAAGGTAGAGCAGGGATCCAATGATGCTTCTGTATTTGGTTTCATCAAAAGGTTTCCCTTTCTCATCCTTGTCCAGAGACATAGTAGATCCCATTGGAGTCCTCATAGAGGTTGCATTCTCAATTCCGAATTTCTTGAGGAGTTCATTTGTGAACTTCGTCTGAGAAATTAAAATTCCATCCTCAGACTGTTTCACTTGAAATCCCAAGAAATACTTTAGCTCTCACATACTGCTCATTTCAAACTTTCCTTGCATAAGTTTAGAAAACTTTTTGCAAATATTGTTGTCCGTTGAGCCGAATATAATTTCATCGACATAGATTTGCACCAGCAAGATCTTGCCTTTGACTTCCCTAAGAAACAATGTCTTATCTATTTTTCCTCTAGAGAACTTGTTCTCAAGAAGAAAACTAGACAGAGTCTCATACCAAGCTCGAGGAGCTTGTTTTAAGCCATATAAAGCTTTATTAAGAAAATATACATGATTGGGATAAGTCGGATTAAGAAAACCTGAGGGTTGTGCGTCATCTACTTCCTCTTTCAGGTTGCCATTTAAGAATGCCGATTTCACGTCCATCTGATAGACTATGAATCCTTTGTGAGAGGCATATGCTAGGAACAATCTGATCGCCTCGAGACTTGCAACCGGTGCAAACGTTTGGTAGAAGTCGATCCCCTCCTCCTGTCTGTATCCTTGAGCCACCAGTCTGGCCTTGTTCTTGATGATGACACCGTGTTCATCCAGTTTGTTTCTGAAGATCCACTTTGTGCAAATCACGTTCTGCCCCTTTGTTCTGGGAACCAGCGTCCAGACGTTGCATCGTTCAAATTAATGCAGTTCATCTTGCATGGCAAAGATCCAAGATGCATCCTTGTTCGCTTCGTCGAACTTCTATGGCTCAACCTGTGATAGAAAGCTAAAATGCAAAATCTCGTTAATTGTACCTCGGCGAGTTCTGACACCGTCACGGGGATCTTCGGTTATTTGATTTCTGGGATGATCCCTCACGTGACGAAGCTCTAACAGTCTGGCATCTGGAGCTCTAACATTTTTTGGGGCTCCTTCCTCTTCAGGGAGGATAACTCCATTCTGACCGTCATCATCTACGGTAGGCGTTGTGGTGGAGACTTTGACGTACTTGGGAGTTGTATCTTTAGCGGTCTCATCGAGACTAAGCTGTTCAATTCTCGTACCTGCATCTTCAAGAAGAACACTGGAAGATTTGTTGTTAAGCAAGATTCCTTCATCAAATACAACATTTATGGATTCCTCTACCACTAGGGTTTTCTTATTGAAAACCCTATATGCCCGGCTATGGCTACTATCGCCCATAAATATGCCTTCGAAGCTTTTTTCACCAAACTTAGTACGCGGGTACTTCCCGTTATTTAGTACATAGCATCTGCAGCCAAAGATCCTAAAATAGGACATGGTTGGTTTCCTGCCTTTCAGTAGCTCATAAGGCGTCTTACGATGGCTCTTGTTTATCAAGGCCCGGTTTTGTACATGACAAGCTGTGTTGACAGCCTCTGCCCAGAAGTATTCTGGGAGAGAAGCGTCATTCAACATTATCGTGCAAGCTTCGATGAGTGTTCTATTTCTCCTCTCCACAACTCCATTTTGCTGAGGAGTGCGCGGGGAGGAAAACTCATGAAAGATACCAAGTTCTTCAAAGAACTCTGTCATAGCACCAGACTCGAACTCTGTTCCATGGTCACTTCTGATTTTGACCACCGAGCAGTTAAGTTCGTTCTGAATTTGCTTGACAAAACTAGTGAAGATGTCAAACATATCAGACTTGCGTTTTAAGAACACCAAAGTAAACTGAGAGTGATCATAAACAATCACTAGCGTATAAGACTTGCCTCCCAAGCTATGAACTTGCATTGGATCAAACAAGTCCATATGCAGAAGATAAAGACATCTGGAGGAGTCTTTGTCTGCAATGCCCTTAAAGGTAGACCGAGTCTGTTTGCCCTTCTGGCATGCAGGACAGAGGCTATCTTTGATGCACTTAATGATGGGAGCATCCCTTACTAAGTTTTTAGAAAACAACATACTAATTGTCTTGAAATTAATATGTGTCAATCTCTTGTGTCATTGTTCACAAAGAGATGCACTGCCTGTTGCTACTAGGCACACGGGGATAGATGAATCTAATTGAAGAAAATCTAAACAGAAGATGTTTCTGCTCCTAATGCCTGTTAATACCGTCTCCGAAGAGGCACATGATATTATCAGGCATTTATCCTTGCAGAACTTAACGTCATAACCTTTATCACATAACTGACTTAAACTGATCAGGTTATGATTTAACCCTTCTACATAAGACACGTCGGTGATAAAAATTATACCGTTGGAAATCATACTGTAACCCCTGGTGACTCCTCAATCTGATCCCCCAAAGATGACTTTGGGTCCATTCTCAACTGGAGAGTAATCACGCAGCAGTCTTCTTGTCCCTGTCATATGCCGGGAGCATCCACTGTCCAAGTACCAAATAGGAGTTTTGGTTGCCTTTGGACATACCTGCAAAACAGAATTAATTTCCCTTAGGAACCCAATCGAACCTGGGTCCTAGATTCCTCGTTAGCATACTCCCCCTCGGATGGTTAGCCCTACAAGAGGTCGGCCTCGCATTGCCAACATGAGGAGTCTCGTTATTCCTCGGATTAAACCAACAATCCATGACAAAGTGACCAACTTTGCCACAGCACCAGCAGTCAAATCTGTTGTACCTTTTCCTAGGCTCCTGCTTCACCCTTGGAACGGTGGGTCCAGCCGGGGCCTTGGATTTGGAGGTGGATCCATCATGATGACAACAGTCACATGATTTCTTCACCTCCTGTTCCTTCAGTATAACAGGCTTGGCTTTTGGTGCCTGCTTCCTATTATGACCGCAAGAGAAGTGGCCATAATCCTCCACTTTGATTTCCTCATAAGGTGCCTTAAAGACACTCTCACCGTAGTTGCGGGGGAAGGCCCAACCATCATACCGGCTCTTGGGCTTTTCAACCGAGGGCCGGAAGAAGTGGCCATAGGTTGACTCAAAGTCCTCTTCATTACGGGGAAAGCCAGGCTTCCTGAATTCAACATGGTTGAGTGGGGCCTTTCCCTTTTCTGCAGTAGAGGCCTTCTTAGCAGCCTTATTTTTCATCTGCTTTCTGTTTCTCCTAGATGATTTACAAGGCACACCCACATGCCCCAAGCCAGCCCCCTTAGCCTAAGCAGTGAAGGTATCAACCAGTGGAAGAAAAGTCTTTGGCATAGAGAAGCTTTTGACAATCTTCCTTTCTATCGCAAGTTGTTTTTCCAACTTATTGATTTCTTCCTGTTTAAGGTCAAGGAGACTTAGAGACTCAGAGTGCTTAGAGACCAGGTCCAGGTACTCATGTCGGAGAGAAATCAAGCTAGTGATCTCTTCCCTTAGGGAGACACCCTCGACCTTAAGGAATTTGACTTCCTTTTTCTGAGCCCTCAATCTCTTGCGACATTCCTCGAAGGTGTTGAGCAGAAGCTCATACTTTTCGAGGAGCTCGGCTTCTCGGGTAGAAGGGCTGTCCTCGAGATCATCTTCAGGAGACTCATAGTCAGAGTCAGAGAGAGGGGTAGAGCTTTTACCTTCCCAGTAAATGGGGGGCAGTCTCCTTCTGAGTAAGAGCGACCCACTAGCCCAAAGTAGGCTTCTTCATCATCAATGGAGTCTGAGGAATCAGACTCACTCAGTGTCTTTGGCTTTTTCGCGATGTAGCTCCTCTCTTTCTTCTTATCTCTAGAGGACTTGTGCTCCTCTCCCTTCCCCTTTTCTCTCTTTCCTTGGTGGCAGTCAGCCACGACGTGTCCTGGCTTATTGCACCCAAAACAAATGATGTCGTTAGAGCGATGTTTGTTCTGTTTGGATTCATACCTGTCAGAAGAATAATTCTTCTTCTGATGTCTGGAGGGGGAGGAGTCTCTTTTTCTTTGATTCCTCAACTTGAGGAACTTCTTGAACTCCCGAGTGATGAGGGAGAAGTCTTCTTCAGAAAGCTCTAAGCCGGAGGAGCATGGCTCGGAGTCTTCCTCCTCATCTTTTTTCCATGAACGGGACGATGCAGCACCCTTGCCTTTCCTGGAGTGAATGGCTTTCAGGGACACAGTCTTTTCTTTTGCTGCGGCTTTCTCAGATTCTTCTTCTGCTTTCCTCGTGTTCAGCTGAAGCTCATAGGACATAAGCTTCCGAAATAGTATTTGAGGATTAGTTTCTGCTAATCTGCCAAACTCTCGGATGGTGCAGATCTTCGTGTCCCATTCCTTAGTAAGGGACCTAAGAAATTTATCATTAAGTTCACCATCAGTGAACACTCTTCCATATCCCTTAAGGGCATTGACTATCTTGAGGAAATTCTCGAAGTTAACTCCAATCTCTTCCTTAGGCCCTTGCCTGAAGGCCTCATATTTCTCGTTCAGGAGGGATCTCCGATCATCCCTAACTTCATCAGTGCCCTCCATTAGAATAATCAGGCAGTGCCAGATTTCCTTGGCTGTCCTATAGTTTCAGAAGTTCTGCATCATGGAGTCATCGACTGCGCTGACCAGAATGTTCTGCGCCTTCTTGTCAAGTCCGACCAACACCATCTCGTCCTTTTCCATTTCAGAAAACTTCTTTGGCACCATTTTGGTAGGGTCAATGGTGGAGGCCTTAGTGGGAATATAAGGTCCCTACTCCACGATCATGAAGAGTCGGGGGTCGACTGCTTCCATGTAAAATCTAATCCTTTTCTTCCAGATAGGAGAGTTTAGCCTGGTGCACACTGGGATCTTGCCTGAGTACTTAAGTCCGTCCATAGTAGATATCTGTCTTCTTCTTGACACTACTGGCAGGAACTTGCTCAAGGTGTTAACCTTTTTGATGTGCAACCTCCCTCTAATACCACTTGAAAGTCACACTAGTGCCAACTAACTTCACCTAGGGGGGGGGGGGACAGGTGATGCATAGTTGTTTTGCGGAATTAAAAATTTACCTGCACAATAAAAGAAAACAAACAGAGCACAGAAAGACACAGGCAGTTATAGTGGTTCCCCGATTTGGGTACATCCACTTTCCCCCTTCGACCTATCCTCCCAACAAGGGACGACTCGGTCACTTGACCAACAGGATTGAAATCCAATCCTCACACTAATGGAAGGAACCCTTCCACTCGAAGGAGTCACCGCTCCTCCACCACGGGTTGCACCCAACCCTTACAATGAGGAACCAATGTTCCTTTATAACAAAAGTAAAAATGGAATGTATAAAATACAAACTACTTTTGGAGCGCTTGGTGTCCCTCTTCGTTCAATGTAGCGTTCTTGAAGAAAACGGAGAGTCCACGACCTTAGCTTTCACTTGGAAAGGATCTCCTCGAGATCGGCAGTGGCAAAGATTGTAGTGGCGATTCTTTCAAGATCGGCGGCAGAAAAAATTTCGGCAGCGATTCTTTCGAGATCCAACCTTCGTAGCAAAGATAGCAAGGTCTACCAACGGTCTTACTTAGATCGATCGTCTCAATCGATTCAGAAGGGGAAGGTATTTCCGTTCAACAAATCAAGAGACAAAGGATCTCAAGATAGACATGTGAGATACGTTGCTTGGCTAAGCTCTTGTCGCCGGGAGATCAGGAAGAATCCACGATCGGCGGCGGCGACAACTTGATGCGCGGAGATGGAGGTGGAAGAGAATACGCGATACGGTAGGTCAAATTCGGCGGCGCTTTCTTTTCGTATGTGCGGATTGTCTTTACCGTTCAAAATACACGATTATATATACTGTAGGTCATCCTTTATGACTGTTGTGGGCCCCACTAAAAGTAGCCCTAAATCCGGTTCAAAACAGCGCCTGTAAATTTGGTCCGGTCCAGCGCGCCAACGAAAATCGCCTAAGGCAAATTCGGAGGGAATCATTGGTGATTCTCGACGATTCGTCGAGAATCACTAATGATTCCCATCAAATTCTACTTAGAAGATTTCTAGCTGAAAAAGCAAGCCATCCGGAGAGAATCGGCGAGAATCACGATTCATTCTCGACGAATCGGTGAAAATGCAAAGTCATTCTCGACAATTCAGCGAGAATCACTTAGTGATTCTTGCCGATTATGCCTTAGCAGAATTCTAGACGGCGCTGAGACAGCCGGAAGCATTCGGCAAGAATCGGCTAGTGATTCTCGACGATTTGGCGAGAATCACTAGTGATTCTCGTTGAATCGGCGAGAATCACTTATTGATTCTCGTCAAATCTTACTTAGACGAATTTTCGTCTATCTTCCCGTGAGCTGGTCTTTTACCCATTCTTGCTCCTTATCTGCTCTTGATTTATCACTGCCCTGTACTTGAAAGTAAGTACACTCCAATAGAGAGAGTACACGTAAGCCAACACACTTATCTACTCAACGAGGGATTACGTTGCGCAGACCCGTGTATATTGACCTACTACACCTTGACATTGGTGTGTACTTAGCGTGGAGTAACTGCAAGCACAACTTGAATACAAATGATCAAATACATTGTCAATACCCTTAGCTGGTTCAGGGGCTTCTTCAAATCAGGTACATTGAGGATACAATACCCAATAATAACCATTCAGAGTTACAAGAGATTGGACAACACAAGTAGACTAAGCACATAACTATGTAGAGTACACTTTTACAAGAGTTATAGAATTAATGCAGAGGAACATTGTAAAATTCATGAATAGAAATCGTGTAATGCCCCCATTCGTCGTATAGCATATGAAAGAAGGTCCAGCCGGGGCCCGATGCCGTATACTACGAACAGGTAAGGAGGTTACTAGTTTTGTCCAAATCCAAGTTCAATTATGAACTCACCCTAACTCAGAGAATTCTAGTGGAAGCATTAGTTAGTTTATGAACCCATACATGACAATAATATCCACTATACAATGAGAATAAAATATATATACATATAACACATGTTTTGGTCGTAGCCTTATTATAACTGTTTCAATAAACCAAAAGTGACTTTATACTTCGGCATGCAAGCCAACCACACATGAAAACAGTAAATGTTCTCTTTTGGACCTTCAAGGGCCTGCCAACTGCAGCACCTGGGCTTCAGCCGCTACTTCCAATTTGACTCTCTAGAACCTTCAAAAAAGGGCCCACTAAAATGTTGCAAACAAAGCAACGGTCAACATTTTGCTGACCCGTTTATAATGATCCCACCCCTTACTCGGGGCGGCATTTCTACATCCCTGCAAACAAGGCATCATATATATGTCATGGCATTTACAATGTGCATTATAAGAACCATTCACTATAGATATAGGATCAACAGCCACACGCCTTGTGCACTCAGGGCACCTTCTCGGTGTACACGCCTTCTCGTGTATCACCACCGTTCAGAGGTCCACGACTTAACGGTTAACTTTGTCATTCAGAGGTCCTTAACTTGACGACTACATCGTTCAAAGGTACTTAACTTGATGACTGACTGCCAATTTAGAGGTACTTAACTTGACGACCCAATCGTTCAGAGGTACTTAACTTGATGGCACAGTAGTTGGCCTCTATGGCACAACTCATCATACTTTACCATTTCAGGCTGGTACCCAACATTGCTGGGATATTTAAGCTCACATCTTTGCATACAATGGCCCCGAGGTCTCTTAGACACAGGCCTCACAACATTGTAGCTCCCTGGGAGCTATCGCCAGCAATTATCACTATCGCCCGGTGACATCCACAGTTCACTAGACTGTGATCTTTTCTGGGTCTTTTCCTGGAAATGCTTCCAATACTTTGTGCAGCGTCCTGCACACCCCTAGACCCCGAAATTCAACGTACATCTACACGTATCTTCACGGAGTCTTCTCCGGCACGCAAAATAAACATCATAATTCCAGACCAACTTAACCAGATGGGATTCTCATAGCATGCCTAATCCATAATCCATATTTCCAGATCAATATTTAGGAATATATGGGGATCAAACCGATCTACCCATTGGAATCTACCCTTTTTCACCTTTTGTTGAGAGGATCCATGCAAGTATGCATATTGAGGACTTCACTTGTCCGAGAGAAACTCGTTACCCTTGTAGTTCTCTTCGGAGCTATGGCGAAGCTTTTCTACGCAGATGGATGTGAGCGAATCACTTTCCCCTTTGAGGATCTATCCTCGGCTCTGGCCTCCGACCTTCGATCACAAGATCTCCTTCAGCGAGCTCACAAAGCTAAAGACAGCAGTTCTTTATCTTCTTCTTCCTTTTTAATCAAGGAAATTCAAGAGATGAAGAGAGTGAGAGAGAGAAAGAGAATGAAACCTCCTTCCTATTCTTCTCTGGTTAAGAGGATTCAGGATTAATCCAAGCCACATGATCTCTCCTTGAAAACAAAGCAAGGGCCAAGATTT
Source organism: Platanthera zijinensis (assembly GCA_039513925.1). Lineage (NCBI taxonomy): Eukaryota > Viridiplantae > Streptophyta > Magnoliopsida > Asparagales > Orchidaceae > Platanthera > Platanthera zijinensis. The sequence continues at coordinate 163,874,016 of CM077086.1, read as the reverse complement.
GAGCTGAAATGTCAACCGCCGCTCTCTGGCCTCTCACAAGCCATCTGACACGTGTCACCACTCGACAATATCTTATTTCGACAAGTCGTCGAATGGGGTTGAGTTCATCGAACGGGATTCAGTTTGTCCAACGGGATACATAACACATAACAGAACGACATTCACCGAACTCCATTCGACGTTCGCCGAACTCTATTCGACGTTCGCTAAACACCATTCGACATTCGACGTTCGACGAACTCCGTTCGACGTTCGCTGAACTCCATTCGATGTTCGACGAACTACGTTCGATGTTCGACAAACTCCGTTTGACGTTCGCTCGCCGAACTCCGTTCGACTCTCGCCGAAATCCGTTAGACGCTAGCCGAACACCGTTTGACGGTTCAGCCTATTATAACCTACTCCTTTTTGGGGTGTTACAATCCTCCACTCCTTATAGAAATTTCGTCCCGAAATTTGCATACAACTATCAAAACAAAACAACTTAAAAGTTACAACAACTTTTTATTCAAACAAAAAATGTTATAATAACTTAGACAAAAACTCGGGATATTCATCACACATGGTCTGCTCACGATCCCATGTTAGCTCTTCACGGCCATAGTTGTCCCGTCGGGCTTTGACCATCCCAATTTTCTTGTTCCGTAGCTGTTTGATCTTCGTATCCTCGATCCGAATAGGCTTAACTTTTGTCGTTACCCTACTATATACCGGTACTTGATCCGCAACAACCACTTGAGCTGGCTCTTTCAAAGCTTTTCGAAGCACTGATTTTTGGAACACATCATGCAAGCCATTCAGTTCTGTCAAAAGAGTTAGCTGATAGGCATCTTCTCTAATTCTCTCCACCACTTCAAATGAACCAAGATACCTCAAGCTCAGCTTTTTCAATCGACGTATTCTGAACACGCCATTGAAGGGTTTTATTTTCTAATATACCCAATCACCCACCGCAAACTCCACGTTCTGATGCTTGGCATTGTAGTATTTTGCCTGCCTATCCTGGGCTATCAATAGCCGCTCTCAAATAGTACGTAAGGTCGAATTTGCATCTTTGACCTCCTTACATTTATAGAGCTTTGATTCTCCTATTTCCGCCCAAGCTAACGGTGTACGACACTTCCTACCGTATAATGCTTCAAAGGGGGCCATCTGTATACTAGCTTTATAGCTACTATTATAGGCGAACTCAATCATATAGAGGTGATCTTCCCATCTTTTCCTGAAATCCAAGGTGCACATACGGAGCATGTCCTTCATTGTTCTGTTGGTCCTCTCTGTCTGGCCATCCATTACGGATGAAAGGTCGTACTGAACTTTCGTTTTGTCCCCAACAATTCATGGATTAGCCTCCAATCATTCAAAGTAAAACGCCCATCTCGATCACTGATGATGTTACGAGGTACACAGTTCAATAGTACTATTTACTCAACATAAAGCTTAGCAAAGATTCCCACGGAATTGTCCCTCTTGTTCGGAATGAAGAGAGCCACTTAAGTCAACCGGTCCACGATTACCCAAATAGAATCATTCCCACGTTACGATCTCGACAAACCATGCACAAAATCCATCGAAATTTCATCAAACTTCCATTCCGGAATAGGCAGCGACTTCAGGAAACCTCTAAGCTTCTAGCATTCAGCTTTTACCAAGGCGCAAGTCTGACATTTTGTCACGTAATGGGCTATATCTCTCTTTCGAACTGGCCACCAAAACATCTTTTCCATGTCCTTATACATTTTTTTGCTCCCTGGGTGGATTGAATACTTCGTAAAGTGTGCCTCATACAATAATTATTCACATAATTTACTCACATTCGGGATTCACAATCGATCACCTTTCCGCAAAAGGCGATCATCCTAGGAGAATTGGGCATTTGACCCATCTACTGCATAGCGTTGTACACTTTCATCAAGTTTCGATGCTCGCCGAACCCTGTTTGCAAGGTCATATTGTACCTCCGTCCAGTTTAGGCATGCACTTGCAGTAGCATTCTTGTCCATACAAGAGATGTCTAAGGCCTCCAACTCCTAGATTAGATGCTCATTATGCATCTGCAACCAACTTGCTCATGCAAGAGTCCTACGACTAAAGGCATCTACGACCACATTTCCTTTCCTGGGAGTAAAATAAATCTGGAAGGTGTAGTCTCCGAGTAACTCCATCCACCTCCGTTGTCGCATATTTAGATCTTTCTGATCAAGTAAGGGCTTAAGGCTCTTATGTTCTGTGAAGATGTCAACTTTCACGCCATATAAGAAGTGACGCCACATATTTAGGCAAAATTCACCTCCGCCAACTCCAAGTCGTGGATGGGATAATTCCGCTCATGCACTTTCAACTGGCATGAACCATACACTATCAATTTACCAAACAGAAGAAGAACGCAGCCTAAGCCGCTCCCTAATGCATCACTATAAATTTCATAGCCGTTTGAGCCACATGGCGTCATCAAGATCTGCCCCGTAGTCAGACGACCATTCAGCTCTTCAAAAGCTCGCATGCACTCCGGCATCCAAATGAACTTCTGCTCTTTTCTCATTAGTATGGTGAGATGCAAGTCTATCCACGATAAGTTCTCGATGAAGCGCCTATAGTAGACCGCCAGTACAAGAAAACTCCTGACTTTGGCTATAGAAGACAACACCGGCCACTCCCGTATCGCAACTATCTTTGCAGGATCCATCGCAATGAGAGCTCCACTAACCACATGGCCAAGAAAGGCCATGTCATCAATAAAGTTAATGATTCGCATCAGGGTGTGCAACACCGTCCGCAAATGGTTCGCATGATCTTCTTAAGACTAGGAGTACACCAAAATGTCATCAATAAAGTTAATGATAAATAAATCCAAGTACTCTTGAAATGTTTGGTGCATTATGTCCATATATACTGATGGCGCATTGGTTGGCCCAAATGACATTAACGTTAACTTGTCATGACCATAGCATGTACCAAACACGGTCTTGGGAATATCACATTCCTGAATCCTCAACTTGTAATAGCAAGACTTTAAATCTAGCTTTTTATAGATAGTTGAACCCACTAGCTGATCGAACAAGTCATTAATCCGTGGAATCGGATACTTGTTCTTTTCCGTCAGCTTATTCAGCTCTCGATAGTTAATGCATAGCCACATGCTTTGGTCCTTCTTTTTCACAAATAGGACCGGAGTGCTCCAAGGTGACATACTTGGCATATAAAGCCTTGCTCCAGCAACTCTTGCAATTGAACCTTTAGTTCTGCCATCTCCTTTAGCTATACATGATATGGCTAGCGGGCCACATGTTTCGCACCTAGCACTAACTCAATAGCGATGTCAATTTACCGTTGGGGCGATAATACCATAATATCCTTAGGAAACACATCAGCATACTCCAATACAATAGGAACATCACACATACTAGTTCTCGGCTCAACAGCCTCCAATAGGATGAAGAACAACTCTGTGCCCTTCTAAACTGCCTTGACTACTTGGATAGCAGACATCAATGTCTTTCTCGATCCTCGCATACCAGCAAATTTAGTCTCTCGTTCGGTGTTCTGCCGCAGTGTGACTTCCTTAGAGTTGTAATCTGTATAGGCATGCTGCTCCGAGAGCCAGTCCATACCAAAGATTACATCAAACTCTGATATCGGTAGCACTAATGCTTCCAATCCAAAGTCCCGACTTCCTATTCGCACCTCAACACAACAGTCTCGATCTGGGCACATAAAGAACATGTTAGGTAGCAGCACATTCACTCGATCTATCAGCGTAAACGAAGGCATTCCAATACGCCCCATGAAGTCTTCTGACAGAAAAGAATGAGAAGCCCTGTACCAATCAGTGCTCTCGCCGGACACTCCGAAATCAGGACAAATCCTAAATCAAACCAATCATGCACAAGCAACGTGCAAGGTACTAAGTATGGAAAGCAGTAAAAACTGTATCTTAACTCATACCTGTTACGACGCTACTTTGTTTAATGGCCTCCTGTTGGCCAAGATTATAAACTCGGGGTTGCACTTGGGATGCAGTCGATTCCACCATTTTGGAAGGCAACTCTAGCAATTTAGAGCTATATGACCCACCTTTCCACATGTATAACATGTGGGCGGACCTCTTCCCAAAGTTTCTCCAGACGCAGGAGAAGAAGGAGCCGACGCAGAAGTTTTATGCTTCTTTTTCCCCCGTTGAAATCTAGACTTTCAAGAACTATGTACCTTGAACTCTGACTTCTTCCCAGCCAAATCATTCTTACACTGCACACCCTTCATGTCCAGCTCAAGGGAATGGGTCATATTTACCAAGGTAAGGAAACTTTGCGTCATCGGTCCTGAGAGAAGCAACCGCAGGCCATCTCTCAGCCCTTCATAGAACTGATTTGTTTTCCGTTCCTCGTCAGCAAATGTAAAGCCTGCATATCTTCCCAATCTCATAAACTCGTGCAAGTAGTCATCCACCGACCTCTCGCCTTGAGTTAGCCATTTAAATTTGTTATCCATCGCAATCCGCTTTGTCGATGGAACATATCTCGCAAGAAAACACCTTGAGAACTCCTCCATTGAGATCTTGCTCAACGGTCCACCAGCAAACTGGTGCAGCAACAGCTCATCACACCAAAGTCTTGCCTCGCCATTTAACAAGAAGGTAGTCACAATGGCTTTTTGCCACTCTTCTGTTTCAGTTGCCGTCAGGACCCTCTTTATTCTTAAGAGCCAATCTTCAGCTTGTGTCAGGGTTCTTCTACCCATAAACACAGGGGGATTGAAACACATCATGTAACGCCCCGAAACTTAAAAGCAAAGCGGGCGGTGTTCGAACAAAGTTTGGGCATTGGTAGGGTGAACACAGCCTGTGACACGGGCGTATCATATGGTCGTGTCGTGCTCAGGTGGTCGAGTTGAGGTCAACGAGCGTCGAGTGCTCGAACACGGCCTTGGACACGGGCATGTCCCAGGGCATGTCAAAAGCACACGACATGTGACACAGGCATGTCACCTGGACGTGTACTCTTCGGGAGAGTTCTTGTGTCGACTGGAGGACACAACCCTGAACACGGGCGTGTACTGTCTGACACGGGCGTGTCAGATTCGACACAGGGCCTGTCGTCATCCGTGTCCACCAAGGGACGTGTCGGTTGGCATGGCGGTTATGTCGGTCATCTGTATTTAAATTCGTGGGAGAATTCTTTTAAGGGGTGGTGAGCACATGTATGTTCGTCATCGTTATAACATAAAAAGAACCCATGAATGTCCACTTAGGAATGAAAATACACTTGTTTTTTAGGAACCTGAGTGTTCCAATGATTGCTTTTAGCAATTTGTATGTCGTATAATCGATAGTAATGTTATATAGGGGACTACAAGTGGTGCGGGGCAGTCGCAAGGTCAGCACTCCACGGTGAGTAGTGCACATAACAACGTGCCTGAGACCCTGCTTTCTGTTGAAACCATAAGAAGGATAGTTAAAGTGGTGTTCGCTGTGACTAAAGCACAACTTGGAGGGCAAGTGCAGCCCCCTATCCATGGGGTGACTTCAACACCGAGTGGTGTGATGGAACAACAAGCATGTATAAAACCTTTGGATCAGCAGTTTAACAAACTTTTAGTGCAGGGTATGAAGTCAGTTGAGGAGTATTTACAGGCGTTTCTTATTATAAGGCGCTACCCGGGGTTTGATTTGGAGAACGATCAGACTATAGTTTATAGATTCTCCAATGATCTGCGTGATGAATTACGACTTCTACTCGTAGGACCAAAGCTACTTGGATTCCGAGCGTTAGTGGAGGCGGATAGAACTTTGGAAACAGATCTGGCCAGAATCAACCAGATGTAGGGTGCAGGTTACCAAACTACCCAGGTCCCGTAAAGTCTGTACACCGAAAGAGGAGTAAAGTGAGGCCTGATGTATCTGCTAGTCAAACTCCATATTACTGTTATAAATGTGGAAGGTTTGGTCACTTTGCCCGAGATTGTCATAAAGACGATCAGGGGACAGAGAAAGCTATGAGAGGAGTCCAAGAAAAGAAAGACTCCAGTGCTGAGAAGATAGAGTTAAAGGCTCTACCCACCTCGAAGTTCGGTTTCCGTAGATGGTGTAAGAAAGCAAGGAGGTCGGGTCTAGTTCCTTCTTTTGGTGCGTCTGCAACAACTATTGGCAGAAACCCAGACGCATGCTTTTGCTGTGGAAAGCTGGGACACTTTGCCCAAGAGTGTTGTAGTGGACATCTAGATTCTGAGAAGAAGCCTAGAGCATCCTACGAAGAGAAAGGCAAGGGGTTGGAGGCAGCTACATATCAGCATGCTCTATCCAAACCTAGAGGACACAACTTTGGCCATCAGGAAGTTATGGAATATGCTAACATGGTGATAGGTATGGTTTAATTTTTGGTATGTCGGTTTTAGATACTTGTTGCCTTACGCATATTAGCCTATGTTTGGTTATGATACGATTTGTATTGATTTTCTGAGTGTCCGACGAAAACACTGTTCATTATGGGAACTTCAAATTCCTTTTTGTCCGAAGGACGTGTATCATGCATCTGAGTTTCTTGTTCGATGGCAAGAGTCAAATCGAGAGTACTGCTGCCTAACGGGTACTCTTTTCACCCGAATAGAGCCTGTTGTTTGAAGTTACGGTTAGGGAGTCAGGAGTTTTGATTTGCAAGCTCTGTCTGTAGAATTCGATGTAATATTTGGAATGATTGGCTCTCAGAGCAGCGTACGTACATCAATTTCAAACGTAAAGTGGTCAGTTTGGTACTAGCTATGGTTGTGAGATGTCGGAACTGAAGTATTACTTCAAGAGCTGGTAGAACAGGGTTATGTGCGTCCAAGTTTATTGCCTTGGAGCACATCGGTCCTTTTGTTAAAAAGAGGATGGAAGCTTACAACTCTGTAATTGTTACTAGAAGTGATTAAGTTAACGGGAAAAGATTAAGTATCCAACCCAAGGAGTGATTATCTGTTCGATCAACTCAATGGGTCAAGTGTGTACTCAAGTGGAATCGGAAGTCTGGATACTATTATTTGTCATTATGGGAAAGTGATATTCCCAAAACGACGTCTAGCACATGATATGGGCATTATGAGTTCATCGTTATCCCACTTGTGCTGACAAATGTGTCGTCCGTGTTATGGATTTGAGGTATAGGGAGTTAAGTGAGTACCTGAACGAGTTCCTGATAACCTTTATCGATGACATACTGGTATACTTTCAGTATGAGGGTGATCATTCCAAGCATCTGGATTCGGTATTGGAGATGTTAAGGAGAAATAAGATGTATGCCAAATTCTCCAAGTGCGAGCTTTGGTTACCCTCAGTAGCATTTCTTAATAACATCTTGAGCGGAGAAAGTATCGTCGTGGACCCGTCAAAGATATTTGCGATACGTGAGTTGCTTGTGTTATATGCATTGGCAAAAAGTTTGAAGTTTATAGGACTTTCCGGCTAGTACAGACGCTTCATAGAGAACCCCTAGCAGATAACATTACCCCTCACGACTTTAGCGAAAAAAATCAAAAGTTTGTGTGGTCGCTGGGGTGTGCGCAAGCTTTTGAAGAGCTGAAAAGTCAGTTGACCTCGGTAACTATTCTATGTTCACCAAGTAGAACCAAAGAGTTAGGGTTTCCAGCGATTCATGGGGCAGTGGTTTGTATTGTGTTCTGCTCCAGCATGGGAGTGTAATAATTTACTGCTCGCGTTAGTTAGAGGTACGCAAGAGGATTTATCCGGTCCATGAATTGGAGTTAGCGGCCGTGATATTCACCCTGAAGCTTTAAAGGCGCTACCTAAACGGCGTGAAGGTCGGTATCTAAATCGATCTCAGGAGCCTGAAGTACTTATTGGATAAAAAGGATTTAAACTTGTAGCAGCGGAGGTGGATGAATTTATTGGGGGACAACACCTTCAACATACATCTTGGCGCAAGTTTTGGAGATATTGGAGATCTCTTGCGTTGACAAGTAGATCATGGATGATGCTTTTGATCGGTCAAATCCCCAATATGGTTTTTGAAAACGGACTGTTGTGGAAGAATAGTTGTCTGTGCTCCCGAAGTGTGGAGAGTCAGAGGCAGGAGTTGATGTACGAGGCTCAACATACAAAGTACTCAATTCACCGCAAGTGCACAAAATGTTTAGAAGTTTGAAGAGGTTGTTCTGGTGCCCAGGACTAAAAAATGATGATCCGGTGGAAAAGTTAGCCAAATTCTGCAAGGATAAAATTGTTCGGTTGTATGGTGCGCCCCGCAGTATTATAAGTGACTGAGATGAACACTTAACGTCTAACGATACAAGGCTGGTGCATAAATAGTTGGGAACTAAGCTAAGATTCAGTACAGTCTTCCATTCGCAGACGGGTGTGCATACCGAATGAGCCAGCAAACGATGGAGGACATACTTCACATGTGCATCTTGGATTATTGAAGACAGTGGGAAGATCACATGTACATGGTGGATTTTGCGTATAACAATCGCTACCAGGCGAGTAAACAAATGGCGCCTTTCGAGACCTTGTATGGAAGAAAAACGTCGCATGTCGTCATCTTGGTTGGAGACGGGTTAGTCGATGTTGTACAAACGACAGACAGTGGAAGACGCCACTTCAACGATATATACAGCTCAGGAATAGTTGCAGATCGATCACGACAGACAGGCAAAATACTATAATGCCAAAGCATAGGAAGGTGGAGTTCGCTGTTGCCGATTGGGCATAGTTTAAAATCAAGTCGTTCAATGGTGTCTTGCGATTTCGATGCTTGAGGAGGCTGAGTCCTAGGTACCTTGGACCTTTTGAGCTCCTAGAGCGGAGTGGTGAAGCAGGGTATTTACTGAAGTTGTCAGTAAACTTGAGTGGGCTACATGAGGTGTTCTACTTATCGGGGTTGCGGAAGGCGGTGATAGAGCCTTCGCATGTTATTGCGGTCGATCAGGTGCCGGTTGATTATGGGGTGACGATGAAGATCAAACCCATATGTATTGAAGACTTTGAAGTCACACGACGCCGCAATAAAAAGATTCCGTATGGTTAAAGTCTGTTGAAATAATTGTTATTGTGAAGAGCTTTCATGGGATTGAGAGCAGATTATGTTGGAGGAATACCCCGAGTTGTTTTATTTGGGTAAAACTTGGGTTATGTATCTTTACATAATTTCGTGGACGAAATTCTTTAAGGGGGGAGAGTTATAACGCCCCGAAACTTAAAAGCAAAGCGGGCGGTGTTCGAACCAAGTTTGGGCCTTGGTAGGGTGAACACGGCCTGTGACACAGGCGTGGCACATGGTCGTGTCGTGCTCGGGTAGTCGAGTTGAAGTCGACGAGCGTCGAGTGCTCGAACATGGCCTAGGACACAGGCGTGTCCCAGGGCGTGTCAAAAGCACACGGCATGTGACACGGGCGTGTCACCTGGCCGTGTACTCTTCGGGAGAGTTCCTATGTCGACTGGAGGACACGGCCCTGAAACGGGCGTGTACTGTCTAACACGGGCGTGTCAGATTCGACACATTGTGTGTCGCCACCCGTGTCCACCAAGGGACGTGTCTGTTGGTGTTGCAGTTATGCGTGACACGCCCCTTGTAACGGGCGTGTCGATGACCCGACACGGGCATGTCAGGTTGGGACACAGGCGTGTCCTAACCCGTGTCATTTTCTGTGCTCGATATTCGTGGCTGGATCGAGGCACACGGCCTGGGACACAGTCGTGTGCAAAGCCATGTTCAGCCAAGAATTAAGGAATTTCAGGCTAATCTGAGCCGTTCGTTTTCTTTAAATAAGATCTAACGGCCAAGATGGGTTCCTGCTTGTGTTTAGTCCGGGATTAGAGGTTTAATTCCTCATTTCATCTTTAACTTCATCTTTCTAAGAAGTTAGAGAGAGAAGAGAGCAAGGAAGAAGGAAGGGAGGAATCCGGCCGCCAGCGGAGCATCGGAGCACCGAATCGAAAACCGAGACCGGATCAGCGAAGGCATTCTCGTTACAAAGCTTTCCATCCGGCTAGTTTTTCATGGCGCCAAAACGGACTTCAAGGGTAACGATTCTAAAATTGGACATGTGAAGTCCTCTTCCTTTCTGCATGGGAAACCCTCTCCCGCGAGTGTGCGGTGAGTGTGCGGTCTTCCTTGGGGTAGATATGTGAAGTCCCCCTTATTTAGAGTCCGTAATCGAAGTACGGGCATAGGCATTGTGTGTGAAGCCTACCCGGACATGTTTGTCTGGATCGGTGATGTTTCATTGTGCATTGATTGTCGGAGAAGACTCCGTATTGTGTTGTTTTTCAGGTTTTCTACACGGTAGATTGCAACAGGGAGCCTTGGGGATTAACTCTAAGGTGCACCCGGAAAACTGGGCGGAAACGCATTCCTACCAACTAGGTGGTCTGGCGCCAACCTTGTATAATTAGGATTGTATGTGCGAGGCCTGTCTCCAGGAGACATGTAGGGTCTTTCTTTTAAAATGGTGAGCCTATGGGTTTAAGAATTATTAGGCTAGGGAGTCGAACAAGAAAGGCAAATCCGACCCGCGCCCTGCAGGTTCTGACATGAGTACTACGGTATTCGGAGACGGTAGGGCGACTTGAGCAATGGGAAATGGTGGAGCTGTACCTACGTTATGCGGACTATGACATGAGAGTAGTGGAAATTGTCTCTCGTCGGTGGCATAATGAGAGTCTCAGGCCAGGGGCCGTAAAGACTGAAATGCTCAAAGTAATCTGTCAAGTCAAGGACCTCTGAACGGAGGTGAAATATGGGAAGTCTGGTACACCGTCAATGTGCCCTGAGTGCACGGGGTGGGCGGCCGTGTGAGCCTCCACCTGTGGTGAACTGTGCTAGGTTATACTTTCACTAGGATTTTTGGATGGCAGTGAAGCCACAGAATTGACCAGATTCACTGAGAATGTGCCCTGAGTGCACGGGGTGTTGGGCCGAGCGAGCCTACACCTATGGAGAAATATACTTTTGTACTTAATTGTTTAGCTGGCTAATAAAATACAGGTAAGGAGCACCGCCATCCCGATTAAGGTGCAAGGTCGTTATAATTTCGTCAGCTTTAGCTAACCGTTGCTTTGTTTGCCATCATACGGTGGAATGTTGCTTGCAGGTGCGGCGGAACCAAGTACCGAATAGCGGGCTGAAGCCAGAGCTACTGTGCTGGCCCTCGAAGGCCAAAGAGAACTGTTGTTTTATTTCTGTCATGTGTGGCCGACCTGCGAGCCGATGTTTGTAAAACACTATGTTATTAAGTGAACATTTGTAAGGCCATAAGGCCAAGTACTTTTATGTATTGTGGTATTTTTTTCCTAATGTGGCTAGTGGACATTCATGATACACGTTTTAAGATATTGGGTTCTTTCAACTACTTAAAAGCTTCCGCTAGTTGCTCTGTGTAGGACGTTTATGTATGAGAGAATGGTTTCATTTTGTAACCCTTCAGTCAATCTGTAGTATATGGCGTCGGGTCTCGACTGGACCTACTGTTATATACCATGAGACAGATAGGGGTGTTACACATCACGTATTTCAGTTGCTTCTCCATTGCTCGCCTTGCGGACACTACCTCAACGACCAATTGTCTCAGCGCTACACGCTCATCCATGTCAACCGGTTCCTGAACCATCGCAGGAATAAGAGGTTGTCTCTGACCCCCTAGTTGTGCATTCATCATTGCGAACACAGCTTCAGCAATCAACTGTATAGTATCCATCGAAGGAGGTGGTGTTGTCACCTCATTTGGTGCATTACTCTCCACCGATTGCTGGGGTTATAGCTGCCCCACACCTATTCTAGTTGCCTACAATTTGAAATACACAAATAAGAAACTATGAATATTGCCAAAAGCAACTATATGAACACACCAGTTAATCAAACATGTGTATTTTCATTCCTAAGTGGACATTCATGGGTTCAGTTATGTTATCACGGTAGCACACATACACGTGCTCACCACACCTTAAAAGAATTCGACCACAAATTCAAATAAGAAAGAACAAGAAAAGAATCTGATACCAATTTTGTAACGCCCCATCTGACATATAGCATACGACAGAAGGTCTGGCCGGGGCCCGATGCCATATACTACAGACAGGTAAGGAGGTTACTAGTTGTGTCCAAATCCAAGTTCAATTATGAACGCACCCTAACTCAGAGCATTCTAGCGAAAGCATTAGTTAGTTTATGAACCCATACATGACAAGAATGTCCACTACACAATAGGAAATATATATATATATATATATATATATATATATATATAACACATGTTTTGGTCGTAGCCTTATTACAACTGTTTCATTAAACCAAAAGTGACTTCATACTTCGGCATGCAAGCCAACCACACATCAAAACAGTAAATGTTCGCTTTTTGACCATCAAGGGCCTGCGAACTGCAGCACATGGGCTTCAACCCGCTACTTCCTACTTGGCTGTCCAGCACCTGCATAAAAGGGCACACCAAAACGTGGCAAACAAACAAACGATTAGTATTTTGCTGACCCGTTTATAAGATCCCAACCCTTACTTTGGGAGACATTTCTCCATCCCTGCAGACAAGGCATCATATATATGTCATGGCATTTACAATGTGCAATTTAAGCACCATTCACCACAGACGAAGGCTCAACGGCCACACACCCCATGCACTCAGGGCACCTTCTCGGTGTACACGCCTTCCCGTGTATCACCACCGTTCAGAGGTCCACGACTTAACGATTAACTTTGTCATTCAGAGGTCCTTAACTTGACGACTACGTCGTTCAGAGGTACTTAACTTGACGACCGACTGCCCATTCAGAGGTACTTAACTTTACGACCTAATCGTTCAGAGGTACTTAACTTGATGGCACATTAGTTGGCCTCCACGACACAACTCATCATACTTTACCATTTTTAGCTAGTACCCACCATTGCTGGGCAATTTAAGCTCACAGCTTTACATACAATTGCCCATAGGTCTCTTAGAGACGGTCCTCACAACATTGTAGATCCTTGGGAGCTATCGCCAGTGACAGTCACTATCGCCCTGTGACATCCATAGTTTCCAGACTATGATCTTTTATGGGTCTTTTCCTAGAAATGCTTCCAGTACTTTGATGTAGCATCCTGCACACCCTTAAACCCCGAATTTCACACGTACATCTACACGTATCTTCACGGAGTCTATTCCGGCATGCAAAATATACATCACCAATCTAGACCAACTTGTTCGGATGGGCTTCTCACAACATGCCTATTCTGTACTCCACATTTCTGGATCTATATACAGGAATATATGGGGATCAAACCAGTCTACCCATTTGAATCAACCCTTTTTCACCTTTTGGTGAGGGGATCCATTCAAGTATGCATATTAAGGACTTCACTTGTTTGGGAGAAACTTATTACCCATGTAGTTCTCTTCAGATCCATGGCGAAGCTTTTCCACGCGGATGGAAGTGAGCACTTCACGTTCCCCTTTGCGGATCTATCCTCGGCTCTGTCCTCCGACCACAAGATATCCTTCAGCGAGCTCACAAAGCTCAGCCCAGCACTTCCTTAGCTTCTTCTTCCTTTTTACTCAAGGAAAATCAAGAGATGAAGAGAGAGAGAGAGAGAGAGAGAGAGAATGAAATCTCCTTCCTATTCTTCTCTGGATAAGTGGATTTGGGACTAATCCTAGCCACATGATCTCTCCTTCAAAACAAAGCAAAGGCCAGATTAGAGATTAAAAGTCAACTGCCCCTCACTGGCCGCTTACCAGCCATCTGACATGTGTCGCAACTCGGTGATATCTTATTTCGACAAGTCATCGAACAGGGTTGAGTTCATCGAACGGGATTGATTTCATCGAACGGGATACAATACACATAATAGAACCACATTCGTCGAACTCCGTTTGACATTTTTGTCAAACTCCTTTCGACATTTTCGTCGAACTCCGTTCGACGTTTTCGTCGAACTTTGTTCTACGTTTTCGTAGAACTCTGTTCGACGTTCGTCGAACTCCGTTCGAAGTTTTAGCCTATTACTACCTACTCCTTTTTGCAGTGTTACAAATCGTGTGCAAGAATGTAAATACTATAGAGATATAGTGTCGTGTCAGTCCAATTCTTATGCATGGAACCGTTAGATAAAATAATGACGTGTGAACGTGTAGCATCAAAAGACAAACACCAAGTAGAGTGAAATTTCATTACATGGTTTATCTCAGTAATTAAATATGTTATAACGAGAGGAAAAGAGTAAAAAATCATATCACGTTGCTATCTATTTTATACAAAAGCTAAAACTAGGGGCAATATGCTTAAGGTTCTTGTCCGCGCACAAGATCGAAATGATTTTTGGACCAAGGTGCTCATCCTCACAATGCTCATAAAGACTTATCAGGAGGAGTGAGTAGTGCTTGGGGGGTATCCTTGATATAAGGCTTGATAGAATTCATTGTAATTCAGACTCGTTAGGCTATCAAATGTTACATTTTATTATTAAAAGTCCCCAAATCAATCAAAATCTACCCACATAGATAGATACACTTTAACTCGTATACACATGACTTGACTACTATAGATTTTTCCCAAAGTTCTACCCTTTATAAAAATGCATATGTATCATGACATTTATTATTCAAGGTATTTCTAACGTGATAGACACAATATCATGAGTTATAGCATATAAGCTTATAATTTCTACAAGAGTGCTCCATCTAGGGATGTGTGAATAGTATAACGTCATTCCACTATCTAAATCCTCACACATACCTAGAGGCAAATTGGACGAACACAACCAAATTTATTCGCACTCAGTAGCTACACACCTATAGATTTGACACATCATGACATGTAGACAATGGTCACTGGGATTAACAAGCCTAACTCAAACATTGTACAGAAGTGTTATGCTCTAAGTTCTATCCATGTGTGTCCGAAGAAAGATCAATCCACATTTTTTTTTCTCATTTTTTTTCTTTTTTTATATAAAAATGCGACAAAAAATACATGAAATATATAACCAATCAAGCAAATAAACAAAAACAAATGCAAAAGAGATAGAAATAGCACAATAAAGTATTATGCATAAGACTGAGTATTATGAGGCATGAAATAGTGTTCGTGCAATGAAGGAGAAGCCATGAGAATGCTCAAGACACATTTCACCCAAGCATTTTGTGTCATCACTCTAGCCCCGTACTATATGACGGATGGGTACGAGGAGCTGCACAAGTGTCGTAGGGTGGGGTGTTAATCGCATATGGCCTCACAAGAACCCGCTCAACCTAACACTTGTTCCCCCAACATCACACAAGGATCAACTAGAACCCGTCCCCGGTTAAGGACAAGACGTAGATTATAAGTTAGCGATCCTAATGAAGACACACCTATGCCCCCGCTATTGTGAGACACAACATAGTGAGTCTTGTGTTGTCATTGGTATCAACCTCGGGGATAATGAAGACACTAGCTCAAAATTTTTAGAAAATAGAATTAAAAAGAGTTCTACTGTCGGCGGTATAGTTAGCGCGTCGCTGTAGCTTTAGGATATATATAATAAGGGTTCAGATCCAGTTCCGCACTTCAGCTCCCTTGCTTTCTCGCCTCTACCGACAGATTCCTTCAGTGGTGCTTTCGTCTACAGTTTAAGGTAGTCTCCTCTCCCTCTCTCTCCCTCTCTCTTTAATTCCTAGTGTTATGATTTTTGGAGGTGTAGGTTGTAGATGTCAAGTCATTTTGGACGCGATCCGTAGAAGTTTTGCGATGATTTTAAGTTCGATATGTGAATTTTTGCTATGGATCATGGTATTTTTCATGGATCTAGCTTGTGTATTCTTGGATCTCACATCCTTGACCTTTTCAAGTTACCAATATGCTTAAAAATCCACATTTTTGTGAGATCTGGAATTGGAATATAAGCCGGGTAGATTTCAACGATTTTCCATGTTTGATTTGTGATTTTCCTTCACGGATCTTGGTTATTCTCACCGATCTACCTTGCATGAGTTTAGATCCGAGTATTTTACCTTTTTTTGAGTAAAATTTTTACAAAAGTGGAGTTTTGAAAACCATCTGGCTGAGGAAGATGAATAACAGTCCGTCACATTACCGCGCAGCAGTAACAGATTACCGCACTGTGGTAGGATCCAGAACCTGAATTCTTTGCTTTTTAATTTTTAACTGATGGATTTGGTGTTTTTTTAAGGTTATGGATTCATCAAGTTCCCAGCCTACTCGCCACAGTTTCCCAAAATGCTCCCGAGTGTCTGCATCGACCTTCCCTACGATAGATGAGGCCATAATGAGTGTGCCCAAGATCATCGATATCGATTATCGGTATGCTCATATTTATGAATACTTGGATAATGCGGGCGTGCTTTATGTGATCTCTTCTGGCGCTCAATTCTCCTTGGTCCTCACTTGGGTGTTCTACAATAATCTCAGAGATCCTGCTCACACTCAACTGGGTAGAGGTGAGCAGTCCTATATCAAGGCTGAAGTAGTGATGATGCTCCACTTGGATCTCGAGATGAAGTATGTATGGATGCCCAACTCTCCATACCTTTACATCGTGGAGTCCTTCAAAACCTCTCCTAACTAGAGAGAGATAAACAAGGTTTTCCATGGTGTGGAGGGGCATTCAAATCTAATCACTTCAGTGGATACATGTAACACCCCAAAAACCATAAGTCCCAAAATAGGTCCAGGCTGGGTGACATGGCCTGGGACACGGGCATGTCTAGTGCAAACGGCCTGGGACACAGGCATGTCCCAGGGCATGTCCTTTTTGGTGGGCGTTGACTTGAGTGCTCGAGATAGCACGGTCAACGATCGTCGAGAGGCAACACGGCT
This sequence comes from Platanthera zijinensis, assembly GCA_039513925.1. Taxonomy (NCBI): domain Eukaryota; kingdom Viridiplantae; phylum Streptophyta; class Magnoliopsida; order Asparagales; family Orchidaceae; genus Platanthera; species Platanthera zijinensis. The sequence goes on along the minus strand of CM077086.1, from coordinate 163,857,221 downwards.
TATGAAACGAGCGTGTCCCAGGGCGTGTCCTGCTCGGGTGAAAAATCGGGTGGCGTTGAGTGGCGTTGAGTGTTGAACACGACCTGTGACACAGGCGTGTCACAAGGGCGTGTTGGGCATACGGCCAAGGACACGGGCGTGTGCCTTAGCCGTGTTTTGCTCGGGTGATTTGGTCCTGTGTTGAAAAGGTGACACGGCCAGTCACACGGTCGTGTCAAATTTGACACGGACGTGTCTACTTTGTGACACAGTAATATTAGAGCACGTGTTCTGGTTTAGTTGGAGTCGGTTCGTGAACTGCTTGGAGTACACAGCCTGGGACACGGGCGTGTCACAGGCCGTGTCAATTCAAATTTGGACTTTTGGGCAGATCTTGGCCATCCAATTATTTCTATTTGGATCCAATGGCCCAGGTGCTTTTTTGTAGTTATAAGACTGGGGGTTGGCATCTTCTCTCATTCATATCAAGAGAGAAAAAGGGAGAGCTTGGAGGTGGGAGAAGGAGGAGAAGGGTAAGCCATTGGTGGAGCTCCCGCGGTCCGATTCAAGATCCGAGACTAGTTCTGTTTAGGCAGCACTGCTGCGGTGCTTTCCAACCGGCCAGATTTTTGATGGCTCCCAAGAGATCGTCACGGGTAACGATCTTCCTTCTTGGACATGTGAAGCCCTTCTTTATGAATGAGTAAGGAATCCTCTCCACCAAAAGGTGGAAAGAGTGAGTGATTCTGGTGAGTTGATAGTTGCTATCCCCTGTTGAGTCTGCATTTAGACCCGAAAGTGTGTACAATGGGATAGGCATGCTGTGTGAAGCCCATCTAGACATGTTGGTCTTGATTGGTGATGTTGCATTTATGCACCGGAGAAGACTCCGTGTATACTCGTGTTGTTAGTGGGGTTGTTGGGTTGTGCCTGTGAAGGGGAGTAGCAGGAAGTACTGGACTGTGGAATTCCAGGAACATGCCCTTGTGATGTTTGTGCTGTGGCTACGATGTTGCCAGTCCTTGATGGACAATGAAGACAGTCCTATTTGGATAGTCTGTCTAATATGACGCCAGTCCTTGGCGGACGTTATGGAGATTGTGAGCTGCGAGCTATTAAAAAGGCTTCGTGCTGAATAGGAAAGGTGAAGCCGACCCGCGCCTTTTATTATAGCTGCAAGTACGATGTGCTTGGTGATGGCAAGGCGATTTGAGCAACGGGGGGGTGGTGGATCTGTACCTGCATAATGTCCGTTCGATGAGAGGACCTGAGTGATGGTATGTTGGAGCGCATAATGAGAGTCTTAGGCTTGCGTGCCGTTAAGACTAAATGATCAATACCGTGTAAACGGTGGTGTTGACCCTGGTTTTTCGGTGCACCAAGAATGTGACCCTAGTGCACGGATCGTCGGGTCGTATGGCTGGCGGTTGTGTTGGCTTGAATGTGCGTGAGAGCACAATATATGCTATATTGATGATGTATGGCTTTGCAGGGAAGGAATGATACTACCAAGAGAAAGGGGTAGGATTGTTATAAATTGGTCAGCTGAATGCTGACCGTTACCTTTTTTGCCACCTTCTGGGTGGATTTGTCCCTGTGCAAGTGCTGGAGAGCCGAGCGGGAAGTGATGGGCTAATGCCACTACTGCTGTTGTTGTCGCTCTTACTGTTGTTGTTGTTGCTAGCCCTTAAGGGCTAGCTAGATATGTTTTATTTTATTCATGTATGGCTGGCCTGCGCGCCGATATCTGTAATCCATACTGTATAAAGAGGAACTGTAAGGCTTTAAGGCAAAACTGTGGTATTTGTTATCCCCTCGTTTGTGTGGTTGTATATATAACCTTGGTAATATATATAGTGGATATTCCTGGTATGAGTTCAGCCTACTACTTTTTATTCCGCTAGACGGCTATGAGTTAGGATGCGTTGGTGGTATTAACCTGTAACCTCACCGTCTATTTGTGACATATAATGTGGGGCCCCAGCAGGACCTTCTATTCTATGGTGTTTAACGGGTGGAGTCGTTACATTTTGGTATCATCTTGTCGCGGTCTTCCCCTTTAGAATTCGTGGTCGAATTCTTTTGTGGTGTGGCGAGCACGTGTTTGTGTGAACCACTGTAACGCTAATGAACTCTGGAATATCCACTAAGGAATGCAAATACACTTGTTTGAGGAATCTGCATGTTTCTACTTTGTTGTTATTTCTTGTGTATTGTCGTTAATGTGTGTCTTGTCCACCTATAGGTGACTCGTAGCGGTGCTGGGAATATGATCCCCAGCGCTCTAATGAGAGTGCGACACCAGCTGAGGTGCCAACACCTCCTCCATCTGCAGAAACTATTTGATTAGTTGCTGAGGCTTTATTTGCGATGATTCGGCTAAACGGGCAGGCGCAGCCAACAGTGGTGCCAGATCGTGTTGGTGTCTGACCCGAACAAGTTGAGGTTGTGGATCCGCGAGTAGCTGAATGACAATTGAAGCAATTCATGAGCTTCAATCCGCCTACATTCACGGGACTAAGATCCCTAATACAGGCAGAGGACTGGTTATCGCGAGTCAAGCGTATCTTGACGGCGATCAGGACAGAGGAAACTCAAAAGGTCACTTTGGCCACCTTCTTTTTAGAAGGAGAAACGAGGTTATGGTGGGACGAGGTTGAGTTACACCATTTGGCGGGCAGGCAATTGACTCAACTATTGATTGAGGAGTTCTCTCACATGTTTTTGGCAAAACATCTACCAGCGGCACAACGCATTGCTATGGAGAACGAGTTTCAGCGGCTAACACAAGGATAAAATAGCGTTGATGCATACCTACATGAATTTACAAGATTGGGACAGTATGCAGGATCATTCTTCGCCGATGAACAAAGAAAAAAAAATCGGTTCTATGAAGGATTGCGGGACGAGTTGAGGTTCCTGCTTTCTAGTTCAGTGAACCAAGAATTTCAAGCTTTGGTTGATACGGCATGTGCGCTGGAGAAGGACATGAAGTGGGTGTAAGGCAGGAAAGACTTGGCTGTGGCAAAGTCCGAGTTCAATGTACCCCGTTCTAGAAAATCGTATTACCAGAAGAAGTGGGGCAAGAGGTCCAAGTCTTCTGGGCAAACTTCTGTGACGGTTGAATTGGGAGCAATGTCGATGCTGGAGTCTCGTACATGCTTTACCTGTGGCAAAGTTGGGCATATAGCCTGTGATTGTCGGGTTGCTCAACCCAAAGGAGAAAAGAAGGCGTGTGTGTCTTATGCTGAGAAGGGCAAAGTAGTGGTTGATTCCTATACATCCCAGGAACAGCCCAGAGTCTACAATCTTGGCCAACATGAGGCTATCAAGCAAAGTGACGTCATCACAGGTACGAGTTAAGATAAGGCTTGTTGTATTGATTGCATATTTTGTATGTAGCTTGTGCATGATGTGTGTACTGCAGGCTTTGTCCTGATTTGGAACAATCCGGCGAGAGCCCTGTTTGATACGGGTGCTTCGCATTCTTTTCTGTCTAAGGACTTCGTAACTCGTGTTGTAGTACCGAGTCACGTGATGAAAGATGGTGTAAAGGTGCTATTACCGAATGGTTGTGTTATGCTTGTGGATAGGACTTGCGATGTGGAAGTGCATATAGGAAATCGGGAGTTCGGATTTAGGGCATCTGTGCTACCGCTATCGGTGTTTGATGTGATCTTTGGCATGGATTGGCTCTCGGCGCAGCGTGCCTTTATTGATTGCAACTCAAAGGAGATAACACTGGGCCAAAATACCGAACTTGAGACGAAGTTCGCTTGTATGTGAGGAGTAGGCGGGACCTTATTGTCTGCACTCCAAGTCGTCAGTGTTGTTCGGAAGGGCGCGAAGTTATTCTTCACGCCTATTCAGGCTGTTGAGCCGAAGGCCTGTATAAGTGAATTTCTGATTGTGTCAGAGTTTGCCGATGTATTTCCTAAGGATTTTCCTGGGTTACCGCCCCAGCGGGAGATTGACTTCTCGATTGAGTTGGTGCCAGGTGTGAAACCTATGGCCCGCTCACCATATCATGTCATGCCAAAAGAAATGGCTGAACTTAAAGTCCAATTGCAAGAGTTGTTGGAGCAGGGATACATACGCCCATGTATGTCTCCTTGGAGCGCGCCTGTTCTATTTGAGAAAAAGAAAGACGGTTGTTTGCGATTATGTATTGACTACCACGAATTGAATAAGCTGACGGAAAAGAACAAATATCTGATTCCACGGATCGATGACCTATTTGATCAGCTAGCGGGGCCAACCGTCTATTCAAAGTTGGATTTGAAATCGGGATATTATCAATTACAGATTCGGGAAGGTGATATTCCTAAGACAGCATTTGGGACACACTACGGTCATTATGAATTCACAATGATGTCGTTTGGCTTATGTAATGCGCCTTCAGTATTCATGGATCTAATGCACCGGACGTTCTGAGAGTACTTGGATTTATTCATAATTGTGTTTATTGATGATATTCTTATGTACTCTCCATTGGGAGATGATCACGCAAATCATTTGCAGATGGTATTGCATACCCTGTGGAGGAATAAGCTGTATGTCATGTTCTCAAAGTGTGAGTTCTGGCTATTCTCAGTGGATTTTCTGGGCCATGTGGTAAGTGGAGAGGGTATTGCAGGAGATCCGGCAAAGATAAGTGCTATACGAGATTGGCCAGTGATGTCTTCAGTGGCCGAAGTCAGGAGCTTCCTTGGACTTGCAGGCTACTACAGACGGTTTGTGGAAACCTTCTCACGGATTTCTTTACCTATGACCACATTGACGAGAAAAGATTAGAAGTTCGTTTGGACGCCGGAGTGCGTGCGAGCTTTTGAAGAGCTGAAGAGTCGTTTAACCACGGCGCCTGTATTGACATCGCCAAGTGGTACAGACAACTATGAGATCTACAGTGATGCTTTAGGGAGCGGCTTAGGCTGCGTTCTTCTATAATTTGGTAAAGTGATTGCTTATGGCTCACGCTAGTTAAAGGTGCATGAACGGAACTACCCCTTCCATGATTTGGAGTTGGTGGCGGTAATCTTTGCACTAAAGTTGTGGCGGCACTATCTTTATAGCATTAAAGTGTATATCTATACAGATCACAAGAGCCTAAAGTATTTTTTAGATCAGAAGGATCTGAATATGCGACAATAGAGGTGGATGGAGTTCCTTGGGGACTACACTTTTGATATTCACAATACTCCCGGGAAGGGAAATGTTGTCGCGGATGCTTTGAGTCGTAAGACGCCAGTACGGGCAAACTTGTTGCAGAGACATGATGAGCGGCTAATCCAGGAGATGGAAGCGTTAGAGATATCTTGTGTTGACAATGATGCTACGGCCGACGCATGCTTGAACTGGATGGAGGTACAATATGACCTTGCAGACAGAGTTCGGCGAGCAACGGAGCCTGATGAAAGTCTCCAACGCTATATAAAGGATAGTCTTGGTGAGCAATTCTCCTGGGATGATGGCTTGTTGTGAAAAGATGGTCGGTTGTGCGTCCCAAGTACAGGGAAGTTGAGAGAAGATTTGATGTACGAAGCGCACTTTGTCAACTTCTCAATTCACCCTGGGAGCACAAAAATGTACAGAGACATGAGAAAGTTGTTCTAGGGGCCCAGACAAAAGAAAGACATAACACGTTATGTGGCGGAATGCCACACTTGTGCTTTGGTGAAAGCGGAATGCCAGAAGCCTGGTGGTTTCCTGAAGCCATTACCGATTCCGGAGTGGAAGTTTGATGATATTTCCATGGATTTCGTGCACGGGTTGCCGAGATCTCAATGCGGTCATGATTCTATATGGGTAATTGTAGACCGGTTGACAAAAGTGGCTCACTTCCTTCCAAACAAGAGAGATGATTCAGTGGAAACCTTGGCTAAGCTCTATGTGGAACAGATTGTTCGACTGCAAGGTGTTCCTCGGAGCATTATCAGTGATCGTTATGGGCGATTCACCTCAACTAATTGGAGGCTAATTCATCAAATGTTGGGCACAAAATTAGCATTCAGTATGGCCTTTCATCCCCAAACGGATGGCCAGACTAAGCGAACCAACAGGACGATTGAAGATATGCTCCATATGTGCGCCCTTGATTTCGGTAAGAAATGGGAAGAGTACATTTATCTTGTAGAATTTGCCTATAATAACAACTACCAAGCGAGCATCGGTATGGCACCGTTTGAAGCTTTATATATTCGTAAATGCCATACACTATTAGCTTGGGCAGAAGTAGGCAAATCCAAGCTGAATGGGCGAAAGGAAGTTGAAGAAGCTACCTCGATAATATGCTCAATTCGGGAAAGGCTATTGATAGCCCAGGATCGACAAGAAAATTAATACAATGCCAAGCATCGGAACGTGGAGCGCGGTGGACGATTGGGTCTATTTGAATATCAAACCCTTCAATAGCATATCTAGGATTCAGCAGTTGAAAAAGCTAAGTCCGAGATACCTTGGTCCGTTTGAAGTGGTGGAACGAGTCGGGGAAGTTGCTAATCAGCTAGTTCTTTCAGTAGAGTTGAGTGGATTGCATGATGTATTCCACATCTACATACATCACAAAGCCGTCAAGGATCCATCTCAAGTAGTTGAGAATGATCGTGTACCGGTCGAATATGGGCTAATGACGAAAGTTAGACCCATCCGGATCAAGGATCGAGCCAAGAAATAGTTGCGAAACAAGATAATTGGGATGGTCAAAGTCCGGTGGGAAAATTATGGCTGTGAGGAGCTAACATGGGAGCGAGAGCAGACCATGCGAGCTGAGTTTCCCGAACTTTTTATATAAACTGTTGACCATTTACATTTTGTTATTATAGATCTTTTAACAATGTAGCCTTGTGATTCTTGGTCCCTTGCGGAGTACAAATTTCGGGATGAAATTTATCTTAAGGAGGGGAGGATTGTAACACTCAAAAAACCATAAGTCCCAAAATGGGGTCATGCTGGGTGATACGGCCTCGGACATGGGCGTGTCCCAGGGCGTGTCTAGTGCACACGGCCTGGGACACGGGCATGTCCCATGGCGTGTCCCATGGTGTGTCCTTTACGATGGGCGTCGAGTCGAGTGCTCGAGATATCACGGTCGACGATCGTCAAGAGGCAACACGGCCTGGGATACGGGCGTGCCCCAAGGCGTGTCCTACTCAGGTGAAAAACCGGGCAGCGTTGAGTGGAGTGGCGTTGAGTGTGGAACACGGCCTGTGACATGGGCATGTCACAGGGGCGTGTTAGGCACACAGCCACAGACACGGGCGTGTGCCTTAACCGTGTTCTGTCCGGGTGATTTGGTCTTGTGTTGAAAAGGTGACATAGCCAGTCACACAGCCGTGTCAAAGTTTACACCTGCGTGTCTACCCTATGATACGGGCGTGTTGGATCCCGTATTCTTGTTTAGTTTGAGTCGGTTCATGAACCGCTTGGAGTACACGGCCTGGGACACGGGCGTGTCACAGGCCGTGTCAAGTCAAATTTGGACTTTTGGGCAGATCTTGTCCATCCAATTATTTCTATTTGGATCCAATGTCTCAGGTGCTTTCCTGCAGTTATAAGACTGGGGGTTGGCATCTTCTCTCATTCATATCAAGAGATAAAAACGGAGAGCTTGGAGGAAGGAGAAGGAGGAGAAGGGAAATCCATTGGTGGACCTCCCGCAGTCCGTTTCAAGATCTGAGGCTAATTCTGTGGAGGCAAAGCTGCTGCGGTGCTTTCCAACCGGCTAGATTTTCGATGGATCCCAAGAGATCGTCAAGGGTAACGATCTTCCTTATTGGACATGTGAAGTCCTTCTTTATGCATGAGTAAGGAATCCTCTCCACCAAAAGGTGGAAAGAGTGAGTGATTCTGGTGGGTTGATAGTTGTTATCCCCTATTGAGTCTACATTTAGAACCTAAAGTGTGTAGTATGGGATAGGCATGCTGTGTGAAGCCCATCTGGACATGTTGGTCTGGATTAGTGATGTTGCATTTACGCACCAGAGAAGACTCCGCATATACTCGTGTAGTTAGTGGGTTCGTTGGGTTGCTCCTGTGAAGGGGAGTAGCAGAAAGTACTGGAATGTAGAATTCCAGGAAAATGCCCTTGTGTTGTTTGTGCTGTGGCTACGATATAGACAATCCTTGATGGACAATAAAGCCAATCCTATTTGGACAGTGTGGCTAATGTGACGCCATTCCTTGGCGGACGTTATGGCGATTGTGAGCTGCGAGCTCTTAAAAAGGCTTCGTGCCGAAAGAGAAAGGTGAAGCCGACCCGCGCCTTTTATTATAGCCGCAAGTACGATGTGCTTGGTGATGTCAAGGCGATTTGAGCAACGGGGGGTGGTGGATCTGTACATGCGTTATGTCTATTCGACGGGAGGACCTGAGTGATTGTTAAGTTGGAGCGCATAATGAGGGTCTTAGGCATGCGTGCCATTAAGACTAAATGCTTAATACCGTGTAAACGGTGGTGTTGACCCTTGTTCGCCGGTGCACCAAGAATGTGCCCTGATTGCACGGATTGTCGGGCCATATGGCTAGAGGTTGTGTTGGCTTGAATGTGCGTGAGAGCACAATATATGCTATATTGATGATGTATGGCTTTGTAGGGAAGGAATGCTACTGCCCCGAGAAAGGGGTAGAATTATTATAAATTGGTCAGCTGAATGCTGACCGTTGCCTTGTTTGCCACCTTTTGGGTGGATTGTCCCTGTACAGGTTTTGGAGAGCTGAGCGGGAAGTGAAGGGCTGATGCCCCTGCTGCTGCTGTTGCCGCTCTTGCTATTGCTGTTGCTGCTAGCCCTTGAAGGCTTGCTAGATATGTTTCCTTTTATTCATGTATGGCCGGTGTGCGCGCCGATCTCTGTAATCCATACTGTATATAGAGGAACTGTAAGGCCTTAAGGCTAAACTGCGGTATTTTCTATCCCCTCGTTTGAGTGGTTTTATATATAACCTTGTTAATATATATAGTGGATATTCCTTGTATGAGTTCAGCCTACTGCTTATTATTCCACTAGCATGCTCTGAGTTAGGATGCATTGGTGGTATTAACCTGTAACCTCGCCGTCTGTTTGTGGCATATACTATGGGGCCCCGGCCGGACCTTCTATTATATGTTGTTTAACGGGTGTAATCGTTAGAATACACTCACTCCTGATGCCCACATCATCTAGGATGTCCTACGTCACTCTCTCATGTTCAAGGCTGGGGACACCAGAAAAATAATGGCCCGGCAGTCAATGGTGACATACTGTATCTTGGCTGAGAAAGCCTTCAGTGTATGGGATCTCATCCTCTCCATGATGTGCTACACCTTTTGGCTCAAATCCGCCGACCGCTAGTGGGTGAACACATTGCCTCTGGGCGGTGTGATCCAGAGAATCCTAGTGGAGAAGTACCCGGGAATCGAATGGTCGACGTACCCTAAACATTGCTGCCCTCTAGTCAATAAAGTAGGTGAGATTCCTACTTCATCACGGGCATGACCACCTACACCACAGCCACTGTTACACCGTATCGGTTCCCTCAAGGAAACCAGCAGGGACATGGCCGGGAGATCTAGCAAACCATGAAAGAAGTTAAGGGAATGAACAAGATGCTCAAGAAGATAATTAGCAAGTTCAACATTTCTCCTACTTCTTCAGAGGAGTAGCTGTCTTCAATTTAGTTATACATATTTTATTTTGTAATAAAGCAGGTTGAACTAAATATCAATTACAGAATTAGCATTATTTCTGTTGATTCGATTTGTGTTGACACCTTTACTTATCATGACTATTATTGTTCCTCTTACTCTCATGAGACTATCTACCGTGTTAGTTCAAAACACAGAATAGAATAAAAGAAACGCTCTATGATAAACCTAATTACGTAAATAAGAAACAGAAGGAAAAAAACGAAGACATCTAGTTGGCATATCGTGAAGTAGGATATCGTGTAGTTCTTTTGGAACTTACTTCACGCAAATTGTGGATGCTAAAATATAAGAGATTTGGGTTTCCAAAAGGAGCTCGAGGTGACGGTTCCTTTGGGTACCCAAACACAGTGTGATAGACCGTGTGACAATGAATGGACCCTTTTGAGTGGAATCTGTTTGCTATTTTGAATGACAGGCCTCCATTCATACTTTGGTTTAATGTAATTTTTATGTTGCAAATTTCCTTTTAGATTTCTACGAATCCTTATGTGATGAACTTCAGTTGATTAATATTGTGTTGGAGGTTTAGATATGTTGAAATTGTTCCTTGAGCTAAGATTATGTTGCTTAACATAAAGACTCATAATGTAGTGACTCTTTGAAGGAAACTCACATTCATTTAATTTTAAACAGGGAGTGACTTGAGGTTGCAAATGAAAATGATTTTTATTTTTTGGAATTTCATTTACACGTGCTTGACATTTTTGACTTTCATTGATCGACTTAGTTGGTATATGACAATTCATATTCAACATGCTTTCGGGTTTTGCTTGAAATTTAGGAGTTATGTTTTGTGAGTGTTTAATCATAATTTCCTTAAGCATGTTGTTTTTTGTAACTAATGCTTTATTTTTAATTTTAAGATTATGTCTAGCTTTGTTGTACGCGACTGTGCTATTTTTAAGAGTGGACACTACAGATTCGATATGAGCTTCATACTTATTTTTGTATTCCTCAAAAGTCTCATCAATCTCTTTAATTTCAATTTTATAACTCTTGCATCCAGCGCAATCACTTTTCAACGATGAGTTTTCTAAACATAATTTATCATTTTGTTCTTTTGCAAAATGAAGCTCTTTTTCAAGAACCTTATATTTTCCTTTTAATCCATTATAATCTATACAAGGTGTATAAACATTATCTAAAGAGCAGGAGGGAGAACAAGTCAGATCAAAATAAGGTTCTATATTAGGTTGTGCTTTTAAAATTTTGTTTTCTAGTCATAGGTTTGACTTAATATTTTCCAATTTCTTTATTCTACGTCTAGAATTTTCTAGCATACGCAATGTAGAGATAGAATTACAAGCAAAAAGGGAATTTGACTTCCTTACAGTGCTCTTGGATGAGGTAAGATTGAGGTATAAAGTTTCTTTGACTTCTTCACGTGTTTCCTCATCCATAGTTGAGATTTCATCTTCCCTTTCCCTTGATGTGGTTTTCATGTCTTACTTCAAAAGCAAGTCTCCATTTGATTCTTCACTTGGATCCATAAGAAATTGCTCAGATTCATTATATATAGAAAGAGAACTGTAAGATAACTCAAGAAATTTCTATATATCATATGAAGTAGGAAGTATATAGATTAGTTGGAAAATATCTTGACCAATCCAACAAAACAAACTATTCATTGCTTTGACATTTAAATGACATTCGTGCTTATTTAAGTTATTTAGGGGCTTGATACAAGTCATGTTCCAAACTTCTATATCTAATAAAATTAGAAATTTCCTCATTAGTGTTCTCCATTCATAATAGTTCAATCCTGTAAATAGAGGCGGTGCTAACGAATTTTCTGTATACCATTTTTCATTCCCCCTAGCCGATTCAAGATAAGGGTTGGCCATTATTCCTGATGGTGAAACCATTTTGGAATAACCTCCTCTCATACCAGTTTTTGGATCAAGTGGCCAACCTTAGAGTGGGGGTGAATAAGGTTTAACGACAATTATTAAAAATTCGAATTATTTTCTTCCAGGAAAACTAGTTTAGAATGCTACCGCGGGGCATTAGGTAGCTAACGCACGGCGGTATGTTACAGAACTCGTTTACTGGGAAGATTCCCCCTTGGAAATATATGCACCTTTCAGAGAAGTATAGGCTAACACACACAACAAAATTTCTAGAAGAATACGTATAAAATGATTTTAATTTCAAACTAAAATCAATAATTGTTTTAAGGATTACAAAAACTTGATCTCCGTGATGCCAGAGATCGAAGGTGATGAATAGAAATAACTTTGGGTTTTCTATGCCGACCCGCTCCACGGACTGGTTGTCTCTCTCACTTTCCCTCCAAGAAAGGTCTTCGAGTCGGCACTTCACCTCCATAAAAGGAAGAGTCTTAGAGCCCCGCTAGATCACCCGATCTAGACGTCCCTTTCTCGGGTTAATTTCTCACAGAATCCTTCCCCGGATTCTGACAACATTCCCTGGTCGATTTCCTCCACCACAAGAATAATCGAGAAAGAAAAAGAATACAACAAAAATTTTAAAGGATTTAAAGCGATTAAAATCTCCCTCTTGATGAATCCTCTGTCAAGTGATCCACGACCGGTGCTTGAGTTCTTCGTGTGCTTACACCAAGTCGTCTCTTTGTAGTCAATGTAGTTCTAGGCTCGTCGAAGTTCTTCGTGCGCGAACGGGAGGGAGGAAGTCTTCTCTTCCTTTGACGAAGATGGCAAAACAGACCACAAGAGGGCGGCCAAACCTAAGGAGTTGTAGATCTCTCTTTCTTTTCGTCTTAGGTATCAACACAGAAAATGAGGCACCTTTTTATATGACTTTGTGAAAATAGGTTCACGCACTCTATGTTGACAGGTGTCCTCCAAATTTGGAAAAATATTCAAAACGAATTTTTCCTTTTTCCAATGCAAGAGCGACAAGGTAGGTAGATAGCACGAGGCGGCAGTCCTGTCTCAACGCACTCGATGCCTCAAAACGTTGAGTGGGTTACCGAGGAGCGATACCAAGTTAGCGTTCAATGGTAGCTCTTTTTCAACGCTCTCGATGCCACTAACTCAACGCTCTCGAAGCTCTCAATGCATGGCTAGCGCGGCATGGTAGAAAGCTAGCGCCTGCACGGTCGGTTTCCGAGAGTCTGTAAAATTAATTCATCGAGTTAGCACGGGAGGTATGACTAGCGTAGAGCGGTAGCTTCCCGAGTGCTTTGTCCAATTAATTCGGGCTACCGCCCGACGTTGCAACTACCGCTTGGCAGTAGGTTCTAGAGGAGGGCTCCTTGAATTTCTTGGACTTGTAAACCTGCACACTCTACCAAACACAAGATGTAATCAAATATAACCTGGGAGTTGATATTATCAAACTAAGGATATGTGAACTGTCGGCTCCAACAACCATCACTACTCCGCTCCCCAAAGAGTGCTTCCACGATGCTCTGTCAACCAACACCTTCCAGGCAACCTACTGCGAGTGCCTTTCCTCTCCCACCTCGACGACATAGTCGGCCAGGAAATCGGTCATCGCTTGCACCTTGATCGAGAGTCGTGGCCCAAAAGTGATGTCAAACTCACTCAGCTTGATGGACCATTTGACCAACCTCCCTAAGTGTTCCACCTCTTCTAAGATCCCGCGAAGGGGGTAGTCCGTCACCACCTTGATCGTGTGCACTTGAAAATAGGGACTGAGCTTTTTGGCTGAGATAACCAAAGAGAAAGCCAATTTTTTCTAGAATCGGATCACAAAGCTGAGCTTTCTTTAAGATCCTATTGACATAATAGATGGGTAGATGCTTCTTACCCTCCTCTCAGACCAGGATAGAGCTCAAGACCTCAATCCTACTATTAGATACAAAGCCAGGTCCTCCCCTTCCTTGGGTCCCTAGAGGAGTGGGGCTTGGGAGAGTTGACTCTTTAATGCCTAGAAAGGCTCTTCACATTCTCTTATCCATTCAAACTTCTAATTTCCTCGCAGCACCTTGAAGAAGGGTGATCCCTTCTCTCCCACCCGAGATAAAAACCTACTCAGTCTGACAAGCTTCCCCGCCAAGCGCTGAACTTCCTTGGTTCTATGTGGTTATTCCAACTCCATTATGGTCTTTATCTTGTTAGGATTGGGTTCCATCCCCGCAGGGGTTAGGAGATTGCCCTGGAATTTCCCCCTGCTTGCCCCAAAGATGTGCTTCAAGGGGTTCAATTGCATTTTGAACTTTCACAAGGTAGTGAACGTTTCCTCCAAATCAAGCAAGTGGGAGTGCACATCTTTGCTTTTCACCATGAGGTCGTCTACGTACACCTTCAAGTTCCTCCCCCTCTACACCTTGAAGACCCAATCCATCACTCATTGATATGTAGCTCCCGCATTTTTAGCCCGAAAAAATCATCTTATAGCTGAAGAACCCCTCTCTTGTAATGAAGGAGACGACCTTGACGTAGGGTGGGTGCATCCTCATCTGATGATAACCTGAAAAAGCATCTAAAAAAACATCATAGAAAAAATGACGGTTGAGTCAACCAGCACGTCGAGTTCAGGCATAGAATAACAATTCTTGGGGCATGATTAATTTAAAAGGGATAAATCTACGCAAATCCTCCATCACCCATCCCTTTTTCTTACCATCACAATAATGGAGACCCAGCCCGGATACTAGATCTCTGATACAAAACCTTCTTCGAGGAGTTTTTACACCTCCTTCCAAATGGGATCCTCCATCATTTCCACGATGGTCGTCCTCTTTTGACGGATGGGGCACGTCTTGGGGTCGATATTCAGACGGTGACATGAAAAATTAACGTTGATGTCTGGCATGCCCGCCGCACTCCAGGCAAAGATGTCGATGGTCTTCTGGATGCACTCTCGCATCCTCTCTCGGTCCTCGGGGCTCAGCCCACCGTTGACCTGCACCATCTCTATCTTCCCTGTCTTAGTGAAGACCTCCATATCCACCACCTCCTCTATTGTCTCTAGCATGGACTTCTCCCACTCATTTTCCCACTTTCCCCCGCACAAGTACATCTTCAACCTCTGTCACCCCAACCTCCATCGCCTCGGCCCGGATCTCCTGTAGCTTCACTCTTCCCTCCTCATGGACACCAACAATCTCTTCCTCTTCTCCCTGCACCTTCTCCACCACCTCCTTCGTCACCTTCGAGTTTGCGGCTGCTCCTCCCTCGACCACTTCCATCTCATTGCCTGCCTCCTTATGCGGCGCAAACTTCCTCCCCAACTCTTCTGCCTCCGCCATCAAAGCTATGGTGTTGAAAGCTGTCACATAACATTGCCTCGGCACCTTTGGGTCCCCTCTGATCTAGACTTGGACCCCCACTATTGAACTTGAGACACTGGTGGAACGAGAATGGAATGTAACAAAAGGCGCTGATGAGGGGATACACAAAGATGGCATTATATCTACTCGGAGCATCCGCGATGGTGAAGTTGAAATTCCTCGATAATCCCCCTAGTGTCACATGAGGTCTAACACCCCCTTCAACTTCCTTCCTCTCCCCTAAAAACCTGAACAACAGTCCATTCGAGGCCAACACCCTCCTAGCCTCCACCTTCATCTCATGGAAGGCCTTCTTGAAGATCACATTCACAGAGAACATGTTCTCAACCAGAATCCGAGAGACCGTGAAGTTCGTGATGGCCGTATAGTTCACCAAAGCATCGTAGAACGGGTCCTCGTAGTTAGGCATGTCTTCCGACAAGAAGGTAATCTTCTCCTCTAGGGGTAGTTTGGGAGGTCGAGGCGACACTCCTCCTGAATATGGTCTAGAAGCTCTCTTTGCGGGTGGATTTGATCCCCACTCCCCCATGGATCACTCTGATCCCTCCACGGGCCCCCACGTTAGCCTTGTCTTCGCACCTGTCCTCCTCCCCTCCTGGTATAACTTCCTCTATCCTTACTAGAGGATGTTGTTGAACCTAACCTCTGGCCTCCCTCAGCTCCAAGAACTTTGGGCTCTTCTTGATTGCAAACTGACACTCTGTTCCTTTCTTTATCTTTTTTAATGTCGAGAACCTAGACAAGAACCCACATCACAAGTCCTCAAAGCAGTTGATGGAACTTGAGGGAAGGATGTGAAACTAGTCCCCGACCTTCTGCTTTAGAGTAAAGGCAAAAGTCGGTACTCGAAGGCATCAAATATCTATCGGAGGGAGATGGTATCCTTGAAACATTGGAAATTCTGTACCGGGTCATCCCTGCCCATATAGTAGGTGTTGGGTCTATTGATCTCAATGTCCCAGATTTGTAAGAAGTCAAACTGGTCAATGACATACACACAAAATGTATTTGATGTGTGCTCAAGTTCATGCAAGCAGTTTGTCCTTGATTGGAAAGGTGATCAAAAAGAGTAAGCTATAAGTCAGATAAATTGACTAAGACAGAAGCACTGAGACAGCTGAGAAGAATGTCTCAGCATAACTGCTAAGATAGCTGCGAATCTTAATGCAAAACATTGAGAGAAGTGATGGACTTAGCCCAACCACTGAGACAGGTGACAGTCTCAACTATGAAGAAGAAAGCGTTGAGACAGTTGAGAAGAAACCACTGCGATAGTTAAGAAAAAACCGCAGAGACAGGAGATTGTCTCACCTGTGAAAGAGAAACTGTTGAAACAGTTGAGAAGGAACCACTGAGACAAAGCCAGCAGAAATTCTCTAAGTCCAGAAGCGTTGAGTGAAGAAGGTTCACTCAATGCTTCTAATGAAGAGGAAATTTAGAGTTTGTTGAGTGACTTAACATCACACAACGCTCAATAAGTTCTGGAATTTTTCTAAGTCCAGAAAGTGATGAACGTCGAGCTGAGCTCACCTTTCGTCGAGCCAAATTTAAAGTGTGAGATTCTGAGTTCGTCGAGCTCAATTCAGAATTCGTCGAACTAAGTTCAGAGTTCATCGATCTCAGCTCACCATTCGTCGAGCCAAGTCAAAGTATTTCATGCCGTTGCAGAAAGCTACAGCAGCACCGGATGACCACTGCTGACATCACCAGAAGTCAACAAAGTCAAAGTATTTCATGCCGTTGTGGGAAAGCTACAGAAGCGCCGGAAGCTATTATTTGTCCTCTTCTGAGGGAGGTGGCACTGACCATCCTTGGCTGGGCCCACACTGAAATAGTGGCATTGATTCAAATCAACAGATATAAAAAGCAGAGAGAAAGGGGGATTAGGGTTAACAAAAGAACGGAAAATCGAGGCGGCTGGACTTCATCTTCTCCGACAAGCTTGAAAGACAAGTCTAGTAGAGCAAGACAGCAAGGCAGAGAAAGATAGCTGAAGCTTTTCCATTTCAGCAAGTATGTTTTTTGTATAAGAAGTTGGTTGATTCATCTAATCAGCAAGGAGAGATAGCTGTTTGAAGGCCCGTCAGCCTTCAACAGTAGATAGTTGTTCTTCAGTGGAACAGAGAAGTGGTTAGCTGTAGAAGATTACTAATTCCTTCTACAACAAGAGGGCTAGACTGATATCTGCTCAGTCCAGTAAGGTAGACTCTGAGATTTATCTCTAAGTCAGTGTTTTAATTTATTATAACTTCTTTATTAACTTCCTGTAGGATTCCGGTTGTCTGAATCTGAGCTATATAGCTTTTTGTGCCTGAGTTGTAGGTGACTAATTAGTCACTGAGGTAGTTTCCCTACTGAGGTACTAAGGTAGGATCCAAGTGTGGATCTGAGAGTAGGGCTGTCCTCCCAGCCTGAGTAGAAGGGCCTAGTGCCTATGGTAGGTGACTGTTGAGTCAATAAGCTGTAGGTGACAAGTGTGTCACTGAGTTATAGGTCTTGGAGAAGACTGAGTGTAGTGCCTTTTGGCCTGAGGTAGGTGACAAGTTTGTCACTAAGCTGTAGGTGCCTGGAAGGGCACTAAGGTAGGTACTTGGAAGGGTACTGAGCTGTAAGAGTGTTGTAGCACTCTGAGATTAGGGCCTTATGCCTGAAGTTGTAGGGCTAAAAAGCCTGAGCTATAGGCCTTAGAGATAAGGCTTAGCTAGGTGGTTTGAGTACCACTGAGTTTTAAGAGCACTACAAGGCCCTGAGGTAGGAACCATTGTGGTTCTTAGGTAGGGTTCTGAAGAGAACCTTAGTGTACGGTTGAGGGTCTGAGGTGTAAGCTCTTAGGAGCATTTGGTTGAGTTTGTGTTTTGCTGTGTTGCTTATTGTTCTTTCATATTGCAGGTACTAAGGACAAGCTCTAGATCACTCAATTAGAAATCAACAAAAAGACTTAAGAACTTTGAAAGACCTATTCACCCCCCCCCCCTCTAGGTGACTAGCTAACAAAAAGCTAATAACTTTCAAGTGGTATTAGAGGGAGGTTACTCAATAAGGACCAAACAATTTTAGTAGACCTCAAAGGATATCTAAAAGGTTAAACTTATGTGTTCAATAATGAACCATAAGGTGTGGAATTCGATGGAGCTTCGAATCTACTGAGAAGGAAAAAAACAACATTGGGCTGTTGACTGTTCTTGGTAGAGACAAAGTCCTTCATGATTTAAGAGCAAAGATCAGGGCCCCTCTGAGACATTCAAATAGTGAATCAGAGTTGGATGAAGTTGAGGAAAGTGAATGGAGAAGTTATGAACTGGCAGCTACACCAGAAGAAGAATTCTGCCAGGAGCAGCCTAGAAATTGTCAGTATATTCCTCATCTAGTCCATCATTAGTGTTTGGATATGAGTCATACTCTGACTCTGATGCTTCCTAATCAAGTGATGTTGAGAGTCCTCTATCAGAAGATGACATCAACCAATTGATTGAGAATCATGCTGTACTTCTGAAAGCTTTCAAGGAAAGTAAGTTGCTTGCTAAGAAATAAGCAGAGAAAATTGCCTCACTTCAGCTAACTGCTTCCCAGCAAGATGAGACTTTACCCTTGATATCTCTTAAGCAGAGGGAATTAGCTCATCTTACGATCATATTAGATATCCTTATTAAGTCCATCAAGTATAAGGACTCTATGATCAAGATTCTTGAAGAGAAGCTTAAAAGGGAGAAGAGGATAGTGGCCAATTTCTCTAAGATAGATGCTATCAAGAGAAAATATGAATGGATTTTTAAAGTGATCCAATCTCAGAGGAGAGGTGTTGGGTCCATTGTTCCCAATGTCCCTGATTTGTGAGAAGTCAAACAGGTCAATGTCACACACATCATGTAACACCCCGAAACTCAAAAGAGGGACGGGTGACGTTTTAAGCCAAGTCTGGGTTTTGGAGCAGGTGTCACGGGCGTGACACGGGCGTGTCATGGGCGTGTCATGGGCGTGATCGACCTCGAGTCGTTGGGTCGACGTTTTGGCGATCGTCGAGTTGAGGCACATGGCCTGGGGCACGGGCGTGTCCCAGGGCGTGTCACGCTGGGAATTTTCTGAGTATGCACACGGGCCATGACACATGCACATACACGGGCGTGTCACATATGACATGGGCATGTCGGGTGTCGTGTCGCAGGCCGTGTCCTCCTCGGGAAATTATTATTGGCAGTGCACACGGGCGTGACACAGGTCTTGACACGGTCGTGTCACGTGTGTCACGGGCGTGTCGAAGGCCATTTCAATGGCCGTGTGCTGGTCGAAGCGTCGGGCGAGATGACGAACGGGCGACACGGCCCTAGACACGGGCGTGCCGCAGGCCGTGTTCGGCGCAGTTTTATTTTTGTAGGCCCCAATCGCAGCCGTTCGTTTTCTTGATTTGGGATCCGACAGCTCAGGGCTATTGCTGGTATGTTATATCCGGGAATAGGGCTTGGAAACCCTTATTCTCTTTGAGTTTTATCTCTCTAAAAGTTAGAGAGAAGGGAGATCAAGGAGAAGGAAGAAGGCCAAGATCAGGTCACCGGCGGAGCTTCGGAGCTCCAAATCACGATCCGAGTCCGGATCCGCGAAGGCGAGGCCGATACGGTGCTTTCCATCCGGCTAGATCGTCATGGCGCCGAGGAAAAGCGCAAGGGTAACGATTCTCTTTTTGAGCATGTGAAGCTCTTCTTCCTTTGCATGGGAAAACCCTTCTCCCGCGAGTGTGCGGCGAGATTGCGGTATTCCTTGGGGTAGATATGTAAAGTCCCCCTTGTTAGAGTCCGGAATCGTTGTACGGACATAGGCATGATGTGTGAAGCCTACCCGGACGTGTTGGTCTGGATCGGTGATGATTTGCTGTGCATTTTAAGCCGGAGAAGACTCCGAACATTTTGATTGTTTTTGGGTTGTTATGCGGTAGAATGCATCAGGGAATCGTGGGGATTAACCCCGAGGTTCACCCAGAAATCTGGACGGAAACGCATTTGTGTCATATTGGTGGCCTGGGAGCCAACCGGGTACATAGCGGGGCTATGTACCGTGTTTGAACGATATTTGGGATTGGGGAAGCTTTGCCCGCATCAAAGGCCAAATGGCAACGGCGGGGTGAGCAACGGGCTGGTGGACCCCTACCCGCTCCATTTGCTCAGTTAAAGCAACCAAAAGTTTTACGTGGGACTTACCGAGGTTTGGAGATCGAGTCTAGGCTATGGCCGAAAGGACTAAATTCTCACAAGGTTGCCACACTGGGGGTGGTGGTGGAGTCAAGGACCGGACGGGGTTCGGACTAGCTCGCCGAGTAAGTGCCCTGAGAGCGCGGGGTGTACGGCCGTGTGAGCATGCACCTGTGATGTGATGCTTATTTCGCTATGTTGCTTGTTTTTCTAACAAGTGCAGGGAAAAAGCTTTGCCGCCCCGATTTGGGGGCGAAATCGTTATAATTTGGTCAGCATAGCTGACCGTTTCCTTTGTTTACCACCATGCGGTGGATTGTTGCTTGCAGGTACTGCGCAGCCGAGCGATAAATAGCGGGCTAAAGCCCAAGTTGCTGTGCTGGCCCTCGAAGGCCAATTGTTGAGTGTTTTCCTTTTTGTACTCATGTGTGACCGGCCTGCGTGTCGAGGTTTGGAAGACACTTTTATTAAGCAAACTCTTGTAAGGCCATTCCTGTTTAGTGTATTAAACATTCCTTCTTGGTTTGAGTAGTGGACATTCATGCTTGGCAGGGTTCTTTACTCTTTGTGCAACTTAATAATTTACTTCAGCTAGATGCTCTGTGTAGGACGTTGTGATTGATTGAATGGTTTCAATAAGTAACCAACCAGTCTGTCCGCAGTATATGGCGTCGGGCCCTGGCCGGACCTACTGTTATATACTATGTGACGGATAGGGGTTTTACAAATTTGTATCAGACTACTTATTTTGGTCAAGATTTAATGAATTCGTGGGCGAATTCACTCTAAGGGGTGGCGAGCACATGTGTGTACGTCATCATTATAACATGAAAAGAACCCATGAATGTCCACTTAGGAATGAAAATACACATGTTTTAGGAACCTGCGTGTTCCTATAATTGCTTTTTGTAATTGTGCTCAGTCATTTATGGTGTTTTGAACGGCTATAGGTGTCCGGAAGTGGAGCGTGGCAGTCTGAACACACATTTGCTGAGCAAAGTACTGCACCAAGTAATGTTCCTGAGACCCCTACGTCTTTGGAAGCCATAAGAAGGGTGGTTGAAGCGGTGTTCGCTGTGACCAACGCACAACATGGGAGTAATTTGCAACCCTTTGTCCCTTAGATGGCCCCAACATCGGGCGGTATGTTGGAGCAAAGGGCATTTGGGGGTAAATTAGAGTAGCAGATGAGCATGACTGTGGTGCAGGGAGCGCATTCAGTGGACGCATATTTGCAGACGTTCCTTATGTTAAGGCGTAACCAAGGGTTTGAATGGGAAAGGGAGCAATCTATAGTTGATAGATTTTATAACAGTCTGCGCAGCGAGTTGCGTATCCTACTGCTAGGACCAAAGTTATTAGGATTCCGAGCTTTGGTAGAATCAGCAAGAGCTTTGGAGGTGGAGTTGGGGAAAACTCACCAAGTACCAGTGAATAGGGGACCAAACCCTATAGATCCTATAAAGGCTGTCTATCGAAAGACGCTTAGTAAAGAGGCTAGATCATCTTCAAGGCAAACCACTTACAAATGTTATTCTTGTGGCAAGAAAGGGCACTTTGCCATAGAGTGTTGGGTGGATGTTCAGAAGACAACGAAAGTTATGGCAGGAGCATTTGAAGCCTCTGGTGTAAAGGAAACGATGTTCAAAATGCCAACCTCAAAATCTGGGTATCGTAGGTGGTACAAGAAGGCTAGGAGGTCGGGTCTAGTCCCTTCCTCTAGCACATCAGGAGCGACTACAGTCCAAACCCCGGATGCATGCTTTGCTTGTGGAAAGTCGGGGCACTATGCCCGGGATTGTCGTAGTGGACGCCTAATATCCGAAAAGAAGCCGAGGGAGGTATCTGTAGAGAAAGGCAAGGCGGTGGCGTCCACCGCATCGCTGTTTACTCTGGCCCAATCGGGAGTGAACATCCTTAGCCAGCAGGAGGCCATGTGGACGACCGTCGGGATGTCAGGTATGGTTTTCTATTTAGCAAACTAGTTACTTATGCCGGATACCTTATGCGTGGTAACTTAGAACTAGAATTTCTAGGCTTTGTTTTTGAATCTTGGTAATCCGGAGAGAGCATAGTTTCTGCTATCCGGTAGAGCATAGTTTATGCGTGGTAACTTAGAACTGGAACTTCGCATTCTTGTTATCCGAAGAATCTGTATCATGCATCGGAGTTTTCCCTTCGATGGTAAAGGAACAATTCGGATGGGTGATTGCCAAGTAATCGTCAAATGCGCGCGAAGATACAGTCTGGGCGGTGAGAGTCTTATTGAAAGTCAAGAATTCGACTTGCTAGCATTGCTGTTGCCGCTAGTAGAGTTCGATGTCATCTTTGGTATGGACTGGCTTTCGGAGCAGAAGGCTTTTATCGTTTGCAACCCTAAAGAGACCTAGCTGGGTGTTGGGCAGGACACAACGTTTGTGAAGCTGAAGGGATCGAGCAGGACACTGACGTCTGCCCTCCCGGTGGTTAAGACAGTTTGTGCTGGCGCAAAGCTGTTCTTCAAGTTAGTGGAGGCTGTAACGCCTAAGTCAACTCTGGGTAGTATCCCAGTGGTTTGTGAGTATCCCGATGTGTTCTCGAACAATTTCCTTGGAGCCCCACCGTAGCGAGAGATCGATTTTACGATTGAGTTTTGCCAGGTGCCAAACCTATGTTGCGCTCTGCCTATAGGTTGATGCCTAAGGTGATAGCAGAGTTAAAGGTTCAACTAGAAAAGTTGATGGAGCAAGGGTATATGTGTCCAAGCTCGTTGCCTTTGAGTGCACCGGTCCTTTTTTATCAGAAGAAGGACGCGAGCTTGCAATTTTGTATCTGTTACAGAAAGCTGTATAAGTTTGCAGAAATAGAACAAGTACTCGATCCAAATGATCGATGATCTTTTGATCAGTTAGTCGGGTCTTCAATGGACTCAATAGTGGGTCGTAAGTCTGGTTACCCTCATCTGAGAATAAGGGTAAGTGTTATCGCCAAGACAGTGTTAAGCACGAGGAATGAGCAATCTGAGTCTACGATCTTGCCATTTTGTCAGTCAAATGTGGCATCAGTGTTCATAGACCGGATGAATGGAACGTTCATGGAGTACCTAGTCCATTTTGTGATCGTCTTCATCGATGACACATTGGGGTAATTGAAGTGCGAAGGGTATCGCTTCTTAATATCTACTTTTAGTTTTGTGGACGCTAAGGAGGAATCATGTATACCCCAAGTTCTCCGAACACGAGTCTTGGGTTATCCTCGTAGTGCTCCTCGGTCCTATATTTGATAGAGTGAGAGTGTGTGGGTCCTGCATTGTTAGTCGCAATACGAGGGTGGCTTGTGCTGTCTCTGTAGCGGAAGTCCAGAGTTTCTAGTGTGGTCGGCTACCACAGGCGCATCGTACAGGACTTCTCGTGGATAGAATTACCCCTCACACCGCTATCAAGGAAAAGATTAAAAGGTTGTTTTGATTCCCGAGTGTGCCCAAACTTTGAAGGGTTAAAGAGTTGCTCAGCCACGACACCAGTGTTAAGTTCGCCGAGTATAACCAAGAGCTGTTAGATCTACGACACAACCTTGGGCAGTGGATTGGACTGCGAGCTGCTGCAGCGTGGTAATGTTTTGGCTTATGGCTCGCATTAGCTGAAAGAGCACGAGGGGAATTGCCCAGTCCGCCATTTGTAGTTGCGGATGCGTTGAGATGCAGGGCTCCCGCCCAAGCCAACTAGTTATAGGTTCATGTTGAGAGTTTGACCTAGGAGTTGGAGATGTTAGCTATCTCTTGCGTTGACAAGCAGACTAGCGTCGAAGCGTAATTGAACAGGTCCGAAGTCCAGTATGACCTAGCTGATCGTATTTGGCATACTATGGTTTGGGAAGCATCATGAAGGAAATCTTGGGTGCGGCTCGGTGGGTTAAAGTCCCAAATCGACGATTGAAGGTGGACTGCCAAGGAAATACAACCGTTTGTGCGGCCCAAGCGTGGGCAATTGATGGGTGGAGTTGTGGTATGTTATACCCAGTACTCAATTAACTTTGGAAGCACGAAGTTGTGCCGATATCTGAAGAAGTGCTCTGGTGGCCAGGACTCTAGAAGGTTGTGGCACTATGTGTGACAAAATGCCAGCCTTGCGCCTTAGTGAAGGCAGAGTGCCAAGAGTCGGGGGATTCTTGAAATCCTTGCCTAGTTCGGAATAGAACTTTGACTGGACTGTGTGCATGGTTTGTGAAGGTCATAGTGGGGAAACGACGCCTATTGGGTGATCGTGATTTGGGTAACGCAAGTGTCGCACTTCATTCCGCAGAGGAAGGATGATTCGGGTGTGTAACCGGCAAAGATGTCTATGGATAACATAGTTTGACCGCACGGTATACCCCGCAATATCGTGAGCGATCGAGATGGACGTGATATGTCCAATGATTGGAGGTGGTTACAGAAAGTGTCTGAGACTAAGTTGTAGTTAGTCCAATCTTACATCCGCGGACGGATGAGCAGACTGAGTGGGTCAAAAGGATGTTGGAGGGCGTGCTTCGCATGTGCATTCTGGACTTCGGGAAGCAGTGGGAAGGCCATCGGTTTTTGGTAAAGTTTGCATACAACATTAGCTGCCAAGTGGGAATACAAATGGCTCCCTTCGAGGCCCTTTATGGTAGAAGTCTCCGCATGCCGTTTTCGAGGCTAGAAACGGATGACACGAAGTTGTATTTAACGCAAGAGGTGTTAAACACTACCCCTTTGGTGCGAACCATATGATAACTTTTGCTAATCGCTCTGGAGAGGCAGACTAAGTACTTTAATGCCGCGTATTGGAATGTGGAGTTATCGGATGGCGTATTGGAAGTTATAGTCGTTCAAGAGTGTTTCACGGGTGCGACGCTTGGGGAAGCTGAGCCCGGTATACCTTGGACCACTTGAGATTTTTAGAGCGGTTTGGTGAGGCGGCGCAAGAGCCTTCGAACTTGATCGTGAGTGATAAAGTTTTGGTGGACGAAAGGTTGACGACTAGGGTCAAACCTGTTCATTTTGGAGACCGTCAAGTCGAGCGACTTTGTATCAAGGAGATCAAGATATCCGGTGGGACAATTGCGATAGCGAGGAGCTCTCTTAGGAGTGAGAGCAATCTATGTTGGAAGTTTACCCGGAGTTGTTCCGCCTGGGTACCGCTAAGAGTTTCTGTTTTCTCTCCTTTAGTAATTTCGTGGACGAAATTCTTTTAAGAGGGGGAGAGTTATAACACTCCGAAATTCAAAAGAGGGACGGGTGATGTTTTAAGCCAAGCCTGGGTTTTAGAGCAAGTGTCACGGGCGTGACACGGGCATGTCACGGGCATGTCATGGGCGTGATCGACCTCGAGTCGCGGGGTCGACATTTTTGCGATCGACGATCGTCGAGTTAAGGCACACAGCCTAGGACACAGGCGTGTCCCAGGGCGTGTCACGCTGGGAATTTTCTGAGTATGCACACGGGCCATCACACGGGCACAAACACAGGCGTGTCACATGTGACACGGGCGTGTCGGGTGCCGTGTTGCAGGACGTGTCCTCCTCGGGAAATTATTGTTGGCAGTGCACACGGGAGTGATATGGGTCTTGACATGGCCGTATCACGTGTGTAACGGGCGTGTCGGAGGCCATGTCAAAGGCCGTGTTCTGGTCGAAGCGTCAGGCGAGACGACGAACGGGCGACACGGCCCTGGACACGGGCATGTCGCAGGCCGTTTTCGGCACAGTTTTATTATTTTAGGCCCCGATCACAGCCGTTCGTTTTCTTGATTTGGGATCCGACGGCTCAGGGTTGTTGCTGGTGTGTTATATCCGGGAATAGGGCTTGGAAACCATTATTCCCTTTGAGTTTTATCTCTCTAAAAGTTAGAGAGAAGGGAGAGCAAGGAGGAGTAAGAAGGCCAAGATCCGGTCACCGACGGAGTTTCGGTGCTCCAAATCACAATCCGAGTCCGGATCCGCGAAGGCGAGGCTGATACGTTGCTTTCCATCTGGCTAGATCGCCATGGCGCCGAGGAAAAGCGCAAGGGTAACGATTCTCTTCTTGAGCATGTGAAGCTCTTCTTCCTTTGCATGGGAAAACCTTCTCCCGCGAGTGTGCAGCGAGATTGCGGTATTCCTTGGGGTAGATATGTAAAGTCCCCCTTATTAGAGTCCGGAATCGTTGTACGGACATAAATGCATGATGTGTGAAGCCTACCCGGACGTGTTGGTCTGGATCGGTGATGATTTGCTTTGCATTTTTAGCCGAAGAAGACTCCGAGCATTTTGATTGTTTTTCGGGTTGCTATGCGGTAGAATGCATCAGGGAATCTTTGGGATTAACCCCGAGGTGCACCCGGAAATCTTGACAGAAATGCATTTCTATCATATCGGTGGCCTGGGAGCCAACCGGGTACATAGCAGGGCTATGTACCGTATTTGAACGATATTTGGGACTGGGGAAGCTTAGCCCGCATCAAAGGCCAAATGGCAACGGCGGGGTGAGCAACGGGCTAGTGGACCACTACCCGCTCCATCTACTCGGTTAAAGGGACCTAAAGTTTTACGTGGGACTTACTGAGGTTTTGAGATCGAGTCTAGGCTACGGCCGAAAGTACTAAATGCTCACGATGTTGCCACCCTGGGGGTGGTGGTGGAGTCAAGGACCAGACAGGATTCAGACTGGCTCGTCGAGTAAGTGCCCTGAGAGCATGGGGTGTACGGCCGTGTGAGCGTGCACCTGTGATGTGATGCTTATTTCGCTATGTTGCTTGTTTTTCTAACAAGTGCAGGGAAGAAGCTTTGCCGCCCCGGTTTGGGGGCGGAATCATTATAATTTGGTCAGCATAGCTGACCATTGCCTTTGTTTACCACCGTGCGGTAGATTGTTACTTGCAGGTATTGGGGAGCCGAGCGATAAATAGCGGGCTAAAGCCCAAGTTACTGTGCTGGCCCTCAAAGGCCAATTGTTGAGTGTTTTCCTTTTTGTACTGATGTTTGACCGGCCTGCGTGCCGAGTTTTGGAAGACACTTTTATTAAGACAACTCTTGTAAGGCCATTCCTGTTTAGTGTATTAAACATTCCATCTTGGTTTGAGTAGTGGACATTCATGCTTGGCATGGTTCTTTACTCTTTGTGCAACTTAAATAATTTACTTCCGCTAGATGCTCTATGTAGGACATTGTGATTGGTTGAATGGTTTCAATAAGTAAGCAACCAGTCTGTCCGCATTATATGGCGTCGTGCCCCGGCCAGACCTACTATTATATACTATGTGACGGATAGGGGTGTTACACATCAACTATATTTGATATGCATTTGAGGTCTTGAGTGCAGGTTGTTCATATCACATTGATTGGACATATGGACACAATAAGTGGTTGCTGGACATAGCAAAAATCGACTAAGTCCACAGGCGTTGAGTGGAGTAAGCACACTAAACTCCAGAGGTATGGATTCAATATTGTTTAGTAGAAATTTGCCCAAGTCCATATGCGTTGAGTGAGGACAGCTAACCCAATGCAATATAATATATAGCGTTGAGTCTATCTCAACCTAACTGAAAGATAGACAAAAATTTGGCTAAGTACAAAAGCGTTGAGTATAGTCTACTCACTCAATGCCATACAGCAAAAAGGCTATGAGTTAGGCTGAGTCAGTCTAAGCCTAGAGAAATTGTCTGAAAATTTTCACCAAGTTCACAAGCGTTGAGTGTAGCTTACTCACTCAACGCCAGATAACAGAAAATTTTGTTAAGTAGTTTGGCGTTGAGTAAAGCTTACTCTCTCAACGCCAAGGAGGGAAAATATTTGCTAATGTAAATAGAGTTTAGTGAGGCAATCTCACTCAACGCTCTCGATGCTCTCAACGCTTTGAAGTAGAAATTTGGCTAAGTCCAAATGTGTGGATTGCTTGGCTTTCGTCGAGCTCAGCTTCGTCAAAATGAGCTCAGCATTCGTCGAACTGAGCCTGGAGTTCGTCGAACTTAGTTTAGCCTCTCGTTAAGCTCAGCTTCGTCGAACTGAGCTCAACGTTCGTAGAACAGAGCTCAGCGTTCGTCGAACAAAGCCTGGAGTTTGTCGAACTGAACTTATGCTTTCGTCGAGCTTATCTTGTCATTCATCGAACAGAGCTCAGCGTTCGTCGAGCTCAATACCTAGACAGACAGAATTTTGTCTAAGTGTTGTGGTGTTGAGTGATACCTACTCACTCAACGCCTTTGGTTCTAATGATTAAATTTTGTCTAAGTCCAGAGATGCTGAGTCATGCTGAGGTCATCAAAGTCAAAAAGTCAACAAAAAAATCGAACGTTGCAGAAATGCTGCTAGAGAAATTGGCGGCCAGCTGTTATCATCTTCTGCACTTTCCCAGGAACATTTTCAACTTTAAGTGTTGGGGCCCACACACAACAATGAGCCGTTTAATCAAGATTAAAAGGAAAGCATGCGCTGAATGGCTTAATCATAGCCATCAATCCTGGTGGTGGGACACTGTTGGAACCCTTAGTTGGATTTGGGCTAGGTTCACTGAGTTAGGATATGACCCAACATGTATTGATCAGGATCATAGTTGTGTATTAGATTCTAGGTCTAGACCCTTAAGGAAACAGTTCAAAGGACCAGCCTCCAACACTGCCAGAGACTCAAGACTTAGAAGATTCAAGACTTAATAAAAAGGAGATCTGCGTTCGTCGAACTCCGGTCGACGATCGTCGTGCTCAGCTCGACTAACCCAGAGACAATTCTCTGAGCCGAGCTCGACGAACTAAGATCTCAGCTCGACAATCTCTGAACATAGTAGTAACTCCTCTGTCAAACTTCAGTCGACGAACTAAGAACATCAGGTCGATGAACTCTGTCCTCAGGTAGACTAACACTTCAGCTCTCAGCACCAAAATTGACTCAGCGCCACAGTTCACTCAAAGCCAAAGATCTCTCAACGCCAAAATTTTTTCAAGGCCAAAGTTCACTCAACGCTCTCAATGCCAAGATCAATACTTCAATACTAAACATCATAAAATATTCTAAGTCCAGACTGCAGACTCAGCTCGACGATCTTGGATCTCAGCTCAACGAACAACCATTCTCAGGTCGACAAAATCACAGGTCGACGAAAGCCATTCTCAAGTCGACGAAAGCCATTCTAAGGTCGACAAAAGCTGTTCTCAGGTCGACGAAAACTGTAAGGCATATTGTTATTTATTCTTTCCTTTTTTGTCTCCTTATCTTATACTACTATAAGCCGTTAATTTCCTGGATAATCAATGCTCTTATATCTTTTAAATTGAGCTGTTATTGGCAGCATTGATTACAAATATCCTTCATGGAATTAACTACTTATATCTCGGGACAGACATAAAATAGAATATATGATAGCATACTTGCCGTTTTCATTTCCGAGATTCCGGCTAAGCATTTATTGCAGATTTTTGAATTCGACCAAGCTACAGATATCATTTGAGGATCTCTCAGAAAAGAGACAGTCACAGAGAGCTAAGAAAAATAGAGAAGAAAAGTGATACACAAAAACTCATGTGCCATCAACAAGCAACACATAGGAAAAAGCTTACAGGCTTCAAAAGTGCAGTGAAAATAGTTCTCAGAAAAACTACTGCTCCCAAGAGAAGAAGAAGGAACAACCATCACCATCAAGAGTCCTTCTTCCTTTCTCTCTTTGCTTTCAGGGATTTCAAGTGACAAGCTATTCAAATCAGTCAAGGATCTCTGAAGAGCTAAAAGGCCTACTCACTCTTTTGCAAAGCTTCCACTCCTTAACCAGTCAAGATCTCAGGGGGAGCTTTGACAACAACACAAATCCACTAGTCTTCTCTCAGTTGTATTTGAGAAAGAGAAGAACACTATCACTCTCTCATCCCCACCTCTGTAAAGGGTTTTAATTCCCTTCAAAATTATTCCTGGTTGCAAGTCTCCTAACCAAAATACTTGAGGATTGGTTTTTGAGCACCTAATCAAAAGCTCATTGGTGGCAGTCACCTGATCAAAACCTGTAGTGGATTCCTACCTTGGGTGGTAGAAGAGTGAATGCACCCAAGTTTGGGGAACCACTATATATTTCAAATGTTGTATGTGTGGTTGTGTAGTTTTTGCTTTGGGCTTGTGCTGTGATATATTCTTATTGTGTAGCTTAGTTTATCTGCTACACTTGTGCACCTATACACTTATACTATAATAACCTAGAGTTTATTAAAAAATCTTTTATTTCAGTAAAAATCAAAAGACTTCAATAACTCTATTCACCCCCCCCCCCCCCCTCTAGAGTTTTTCAGAGTTTACCCTAACTTTAAATTGGTATCAGAGGGTGGTTAATCACATCATATAGGCTTACACCTGGATTAACTAAGATCCTCAGGATAATCTCTGAATAAATCTTATTAGACTCTCTGATTATATTTAATTTTTCTGATATCATGGCACAGAACAAGGTCTATATCAGCACTAGACCTCTAGTTTGCAACTTGAAAAAGTTTGGGATCTGGAAGGCAAGAATCAGGCTTTATATGAACTCTATTGATGAAGACTTTTTTATTTCCATTTTGACAGGACCACCAACTCCAGTGACCTACACTTCAACTTTAGTAAATCTTAGTGCAGTGCCTCCTCTAGATTAAACTGATGCACATAAGAAGTCAAAGATTGCAGATGCTAGAGCTATGTACATACTGGCTGGACCTTGTTAGATGATATATTTTAGAAAGTTGATGAATGTACATCTACCAAAGCCATTTGGGATTCCCTCAACCAAATGGTAGCAGGTTCTGCTGATGAGAGGAAGGATAGAAGATCCAACCTCATATCTCAATATGAAAATTTTAGGAAAGATGAAGCAGAATCTATGGAAATAATGTACAACAGGCTGAGCTCTATTATCAGTGAGCTCAGAACATTAGATAAGGAAATTACTCTGACTGAGGTCAATAACAAGATACTCATATGCTTCCCTAGCACTTAGGATTCCAGAATATGGCCCATCAGAGAAGCCAGAAACATCGCTAAAATCTCAACAGAATCTTTACTTGGAAAGCTCAAATCCTATGAGCAACTGATCAAGTCAAGGGAAGCTGCAGTTTAACCAAAGGCTTCAACACCTACTAGAAAGGAACAGAACTTGGCACTCAAAGCTATAGAAGAATCTTCCAGCTTATCAGCAAATGAAGAACTTATGTGTCTCTTTGCTAAGAGATTCTATAAAATTGCAAGGAAGGACTTCAGTAGAAAGCCCTCAAGGAAGGAAGATAAACCCAGATATGACAAGACTCCTTCTAAAGAGGTTGTCTGTTTTGGATGCAGGAAACCTAAGCACATCATCTCAGAATACCCAGAAGTCCAAAAGAAAGACAAAAGGCAAGAAAATGATTCAAGAAGACATCAACATAGCATGGTGTTGGGTATATTGGTAAATATTTACCTGATTTGGACAAGTCAAACTTAGCTCAATGATATACATCAAGGTATATTTGAGGTTATTTTAAGTTTATATGTACAGTTTAAGAATGTGCTAAAATGCAAAGAAAAATTTCTCTGTCCATATGTCGACACCTGAGGAAGCTGTGTCGACACATCAGTAAGATTATGTCGACACTTGGAAATGGCTGTGTCGACACCTCAGTGAATTTGTGTCGACACCGGGAGGCAGTGTCAACACACAGAAATAGTCAGTCGACATCAACTGTGTCGACACTGGGAGGGTGTGTCGACACACAGAGGCAGAGTCGACAACAACTATGTCGACACCTGGAGGCAGTGTCGACACACGCTATGTTCTGAATCTACATCAATTGTGTCGACACACAGGACTTGTGTTGACACACAGCTGAGTCTAGACCAAGTTGATTGCTGATGAATGGTGAAGTGTTTGTGTCGACACAAATAATCAGTGTCAACACATTCTCAAGAAGCAGTATCAAGAAGCTGTGTCGACATCAAGGCAGCTATATCTACACCACCAAAGTCTGTGTAGACACTTAAGTCACTTGTGTCGACACATATTAACAGATGGTCTCGACACATATTGACAGATGGTCTCGATACATATTGACAGATGGTCTCGACACATATTGACAGATGGTCTCGACACTTTATGACAGACAGACTCGACTCTTTGCTGATAAAGACAAAGGCTCAAGATCTGTTTGATATCTTGACAGCTGTGAGTTACAACAGGTTTACTAAAGCTGTCAGACTTGTCTGAAGTTAATTATAAACCGGAGACGCCGGTTACCATGGATGAAGTCTATAAATAGATGGATTCAAAAGAAGGATGGAGATATAGATAATAATTAATTGTCACCACTAACACAATTAGAGATTGATCTCTGATCAAGAAAGTACAAGTCACAAAGAAGAAGATCTTCGTAAGAAGATCTAAGGAGACATTCTGAAGTGATCATCCACTCAGATTCAGTCTAAGTTGAATTCAATCTAGAATTCTGAAGTATCTTCAAGAGGTTTGGAAAGAGAGAGTTCCATCTATTTGAAGTCAAGAAGGAGAAAATCACATGCCTCTCAAGAAGCAGATACTGAACTATTCTGTCAAGAAGATTCAGATCTATTTCTGGAATCTAAGGAGAAAGCTGTTAGTCATTGATATTCAAAGGAAATCAACCCAACAAAGTTCAGATTCAAGAAGCTTTGAAGAAAGCTAAGATCAAGTTGATTTCAGCCATAAGCCACTTCAAGAAGATTATCAAGAAAGTTCTTATCCCTTCTCTCTCAACAGGGGTAAGAGGTTATAAAAATTCCTTATCAAATTTTGTAGGATTTATTCATAGATCTGAGTTGTAAGCCTGTTTTTATAAAGGCTGCGTGTAAGAGATTTGTTCTCTGAGTGGTAGGGCTGTTTATGTCTGAGTTGTAGGAGAAGGTATTCTCTGAGTTGTAGGCCTTTTGGCAAGGCTGGGGTAGGGCTTGTTAGCCTGAGTTGTAGGAACCTTATAGGGTTCTGAGTTGTAGGAATCCTTCTGGATTCTGAGCTGTAGGATCTGAGGATCTGATTTAAAGGAAGAAGTTAGGCCGAATCTAGCACACTGCTAGATAGGTGAAGGGGGAAAGTGGATGTACCCAGACCTTGGGGAACCACTATAAATTCTGTGTGTAATTTTTGAATTGTATAGCTGTAGAATCTGTGATTGTGTGTGCTGAGTTTGCTGCAGAATTTTTTGTTCTATATTACAATATTGTAGTTATATTCTGCTTTAAGTTAAAAAAAGAATTAGAACCAATTCGCCCCCCCCCCCCCTCAAGGTGTTTAGGTAGTCTTGAAAGTAAAACTATCAAGTGGTATCAGAGGGAGGTTGCTCAAAGAAGGACTTAATAGTCTGAGTTAGATCCCTAAGGCAGAATCAAGAATCAAGAAAATGGGTTCTGGAGAGAATCACAAGGAACTAGGGTCAATGAAATTACCTATCTACAGGAAAGAGATTTTTGGAATCTGGAAAGAAAGGGATAGGTTGTTTATGGAGGCCTCTGACCCAAGGATATATATCACAGTAAAAGAAGGTCCATATATCCCAATGAATGTGTCTCCTCTAGATGAAAATCAGAGAACTCCCAAGGATTTTTTTGAAATGACTAAGGATGAGATTATACTGCCAACTATAGATAAAAGAGCTTAGAATATCATAGTGAGTGCCATAGATGATTCTACTTTCAAAAATTTGATTCACTGCAAAACCTCCAAGGAAATATGGGACACTTTGATTGTCTACATGGAGGGTTCTGAAGAAGTTAGACAAGAAAGAAAGTTTATGCCCAATCAAGAATATTAGAGTTTCAGACAAGGGAAGTCTGATAGCATATCTGAATGCTACAAGAAATTCTACAGGATAGTGAATGAACTAATGCCCTATAGAAGGGTCTTCAGTACATATGAGCTGAATGACAAATTCCTAAGATCCCTGACAAAGGATTGAGATATCAAGATTTGTGTCATTAGAGAAGTGGCCAAACTAGCTGACATTTCTCCTCCAACCTTATTTGGAAAGTTGCTATTATATGAAATGCAACTAATGGCTAGGAAGGAGGAAGAAAGAAATACAAAAGGAGAGCATAAAGAAAGGTCTGTGGCCTTCAAGGTTGAAGCCACTAGAAAGAATAGAAGGATATCTCCATCACCTCCTAAGGAAGTTGCTGAAGTTATCTCAGAGAATTCAGACAATCAAAACTCAGATAGCAATGATTCAGATGCAGATTTTGCTGCCTTTACAAGGCAGTTTCAGAGGTTCTTGAAGAAGAAGCAGTGAAAGTCAAGGCCCTCCACATCACAGCCAGTTGATGACTACTATCAAAAGAGAAAATCATCAAGAAAGGAAAAGAGCAGGTCTAAGCCCAGCAAAGCTACAACATCAAAAATTGTTTGCTATTGCTGTAATAGGCCAGGACATGTGGTGGCTGAGTGTCCAGAAAAGAGGAAGGAGTCAGCAGACAGAAAGAAGACTCAACAAAAGAGCAAGAAAGAGAAATCCTTTGTTGCTAAGAAGGAGAAGAGTCTTACAGATCAATCCTCCTCAAAATCAGAATCTGAAGCAGAAGCATACATTGGACTGTATGCAGCTAGTGAAGAAGATGAGTTTATGCAATTTCTAAACTCCATCTATGAACAAGAAGACAATCAGTGCATAGGACTGATGGCTAAATCAGAAGACAACAAGTGCCAGGATCAGCCTGGTCCCAGTAAGGTACAATGTTTGTCTAGTAATTCAGTTTGTAGTATTGGCACAGAGTCAGATACTTCTGCATCAAGTGATGTGGATGGATCTGAATTTAAAGGAGATATTCATCAGTTGATAGATGAATATGGGGACTTGTTGCATGCTCTAAAGAAAAGCAAGAACCTGGCCTAACTCAGGCTAAGGAAATTGCAGTTCTTAAGATGACTGCATCTGGCTTAGTGAAAGAATTGGATCAGAAAATGAATGAGGTTGCCAAGCTAAAAACAATTACTATTATTGAGATGGGTACAATCACATATAAAAATGATCTAATTAGAAGTCTGGAAGTCAGACTTCAAAAGGAGAAAGATTTGGTGGCTAGTTACTCCAAGCCAAAATCATTCTTACCCTTAATAGATGAGTTTGTGGCTCAAAAGGGTAAGGCAGGAATAGGCTTTAAAGGTAACAATAGGGCTACCCATTTCAAGAGAAATGGCAAAGCACCAGTCCAGCAAATAATTTTTAAAGTTCTTGTAATGTTTAGAAAGGTACAAGTGCCTTTTAACAAAAATGATCTTGAAAACATTCATGGTCATAATAAGACTGATGTTCTGAATAACAAGGGTGTTAATGCCAATAAGTCAGCCCATGTTCATAAACCCCATGGTTATAAGAAACCAGTGAGTGTAGCTGCAGCAGCACCAACATAGAACAGAAATTCTTTTGTCAAAAATATATCTAGACCTAGATACAACACGTATGAATGCTGGTGTTGTGGCAAGATAGGCCATTTTGCCTTAGACTACTGGCATAACATAAGTGTAAGGAAGAACAACAGTCTACCAGTTAGAAGAGCTGCTGGTAGATTTTATATGAAGGAAGCTAACTTGAACCAAGGACCAAAGACTTACTTGGGTTCTAAGGGAAAGCAATTCTGTTTTGCAGGAAAGTCCAAGTTGTCATGCCACATATGGTACTTGGACAGTGGATGTTCCAGGCACATGACTGGAACAAAGGGGCTACTGAAGGAGTACACACCTATCAAGGATTGACCTAAAGTAATCATTGGTGGATCTGAAAGAGGAATCATCAAAGGATTTGGTAACATCTATTCCAACCAAATAACCATCACTCAAGTGGCTTATGTAAAAGGTTTAAAACACAACCTGATAAGCATAAGTCAGCTGAGTGATGTACGATATGACATTTCATTTGTTAAGAATGGATGTCATATCAAAAGGTCAAGTGATCAAAAGATCATTTTGACAGGATATAGAAAGAGAAATGTTTATTGTCTTGATTTTGGGTGTGAGAACAAAGGTTCTCCTATTTGTCTTGTAGCTGATTAGAAAGCATCTCATTGTGTCAAATGGAACAAGAGGTTGGCTCATCTTAACTACAAAACAATTGGCCAACTCTTTAACAAATAGTTAGTGAGGAATGGTCCTCAAGTTAAGTGTATAAAGGAAGGGATATGTTCAGCTTGTAAAAAGGGCAATCAAACAAAATCCTCCTTTCATAGCCTTGAAAACAAGGATTCAGTGAGGTGTCTATACCTCTTACATATGGATCTTTTTGGTCCTATGCCAGTTCATAGTCTAGGTAGGAAGGTCTACACTTTTGTGGTTATAGATGACTATTCTAGATATTCCTGGGTGTTCTTTCTAAGACAGAAATCTGAAACCCCAAGTGTTTTACACAGTTTTGTCAGACAAATTCAAAATGAACTGGACAGTATAGTGGTCAAAATAATAAGTAACCATGGCACTGAATTTCAATCTGAAAATATGACAAGATTGTGTGAAGAGTTTGGGATTTTTCAAGAATTCTCCTCACTTAGAACACCTCAGCAAAATGGTATTGCTGAAAGAAAGAATAGGACATTGATTGAAGCTGGTATAACTCTTTGTAGTGAAACTTCTCTCCCAGAATATTTTTGGGCTGAGGCAGTAAACACTGCATGTCATGTGCTCAACAGGGCTCTTATCACCAAGTACCACAAAAAGACTCCCTATGAGATCATGAATGGTAGAAAACCAAATCTATCCTATTTTAGAATCTTTGGTTACAAGTGTTATATCCTTAATAATGGCAAGTCTTATCTAACTAAGTTTGCTGCCAAATTCCAAGATGGGATATTTGTTGGGTACAACAAAAATAGTAAGGATTATAGGGTCTACAACTTGATACACTGGTTGTAGAAGAATCTGTACATGTTGTATTTGATGAAACTAGATTAATCAATAGTGAGTTGCCTTGTATTTCATGCAGTCTAACAGGTATAAGCAATAGAATGGACAAGCTTTCCATTGCAGAAGGCTAAACTGCAGATGAAGGATTGGAAAATGATGGCTACTGTCCAGGGGGAGTACAAGACTCTCTAGAAGCTGATGACAATAAGGAGGTGCAGCATAATGATGAAACTGGAGGTGTTCTGCCAGAAGGAATTTTACCTCCAGCTGTAAGACATCTAAAGGATCATCCAGCAAATCAGATAATTGGTGATCTAAGACATGGAGTGCAAACCAGTAGTAGAAATCTGAATACAGTGCTGCACTCAAGTTTTTTATCTCAACTGGAGCCAAAGAAATTTGAAGAAGCTATCAAAACCAACACTGGATTAATGCTATGCAAGAGGAGCTTAATCAGTTTAGAAGATGCAAGGTCTGGGAGTTGGTTCCTAAACCAAAAGACCACAACATCATTGGTACAAAGTGGATTTTTAGGAATAAGTTGGATGAGAATGGAGTTATTGGGAAGAATAAAGCAAGATTGGTTGCAAAAGGATACAGGCAGGAAGAGGGAATAGACTTTGATAAAACATTTGCCCCAGTAGCAAGACTAGAAGCAATCAGAATGTTCCTTGCCTATGCAGCATATCAAGGCTTCAAGGTATATCAAATGGATGTGAAATCAGCATTCCTGAATGGTGATCTAAAAGAAGAAGTCTATGCAGAGCAGCCATCAGGTTTTGTAGATTCTCTTAAACCTGGTTATGTCTATAGACTTAGGAAAGCATTGTATGGGTTAAAGCAAGCCCCAAGGGCTTGGTATTAAACCTTGTTACTTTCCTTATTGAGAACAAATTCTCAAGAGGTTAAATAGAAATAACTCTATTCCTAAGGGAATCTAAAGGGAAGATAATCTTAGTTCAGATCTATGTAGATGACATAATTTTTGGGTCTACAGAGAACAACCTTTGCAAAATTTTGCCAAACTTATGCAAGGGAAGTTTGAAATGAGAAGTATAGGGGAACTTAAGTTCTTCTTGGGACTCCAAGTAAGACAGACTGATGATGGATTGTCCATATCCCAGTCTAAGTTCACCAAGGAGTTAATTAAGAAGTATGGTATGGAATCATCCTCCACCATGAGAACTCCTATGGGAACAAGTATGCCTATATGCAAAGATGATGCAGGTAAATTTGTAGATGAGTCTTTGTATAGAGGAATAATTAGTTCTCTATTATATCTCACTGCTAGTAGACCAGACATCATGTATGCAACATGTGTCTGTGCCAGGTACCAAGCATGCCCTAAAGAATCACATTATACTACAGTCAAGAGGATTTTGAGATATCTAAAGGGCACACCTAATCTAGGCCATTGGTACCCTAGGAATGGAGATTTTTTACTAACAGGTTTTTCAGATGCAGATTTTGCAAGCTGTAGAGAAGATAAAAAAAGTACTACAGGTACATGCCAATTCCTGGGAGGAAGATTGATATCTTGGAGCAGTAAGAAGCAGACTTGTGTGGCAATATCCACAGTTGAGTCTGAATATGTGGCAGCAGGCAGTTGTTGTGCACAGCTGTTGTGGATTCAACATCCGCTAAGGGACTATGGTATTCAAGTAAGTAGAACACCTTTATTGTGTGATTCTAAAAGTGCCATTTCTATTGCGAACAATCCTGTTTCACAAGGTAGGACTAAGCATATAGAGATAAAATACCATTTTCTAAGAGAACATGTAGAAAAAGAAGACATCTCATTAGAATTTGTTAAAACTGATTATCAAATTGCAGATGTATTTACTAAGCCTCTGGATGAAACTAAATTAAATAGATTTAAATGTGAATTAGGAATGCTGACCATAGGTTAGTTTACCAAAAATTGGCTAAGTAAAATTGTGTCGACACATTCAGTAATAAAGTGTCGACACAGAAAAGTTATGTCGACAATTCAGGAAAATTGTGTCGACACAGAGTAAAAGTTTCGACACCTAAGGGACAAAGAGTCGACACATCCAGAAATGTAGTGTCGACACAACCAGAGTAATGATGTCGACACTTATAGATTTTGTGTCGACACTTGTAATAAGAGTCGACACAGAATTTCTGATGAACTACTAAGTATCTCCAGTGTCGACATATCATTAATTGGTGTCGACACATAGTAGTCAGCGTCGTGGTCGAGACAATAGAAGTGTGTGTCGACACTTTTTAATAGTGTCGACACTTTTTAGACAGTTTTTGCCCGCCTTTTGATCTTCTTTGATTAGAAGGGTATAAATAGGTCAAGAACTTATTCTGTCAACACGCTCACTAGGGTTTTGAGAAAAAAACCTTGTGTCGACAATCTCTCTTCTCTCCAACCAAGCTTTCTCTTAATTCCAATGGCGCCGAAGGTTGAAGACAACGTTAATGAAGGATATGAGTTGGTTAGGCATGCATTCGACGATGCCGACTCAGAGATTAAATAGGTCATTTCACTTCTTGTAGAAAACGGATTAGAATATCTTGTCTCTGAACCTACTAAGATATGGAAGAAAGAAGTATTCGAGTTCTATACTGCTGCGTCACTGGACTCAACTGGGCTGAAGATCAAATCCACTATACATGGAGAAAAAGTCAAGTTATCTCAGAAAAGGTTAAGCAAGATTCCCCATCTTCCTAGAACACATGAGGAGGAAGAGGTGCCAGCCTCAAGGACCAGGGAGGCGCTTCAATGGTGTGGATTGGATCCAACCATAAAAATAGGATCTGCCATCAACAGGAAGGGCATGAATCATCAGGGGAAATTCCTGTCTGAAATAATAGGAAAAGTGATCTTATGTAAACCAGGTGGCCATGATAGGATTTCAGCCTATATGTTAAGCCTGATGACAAGGGTAATCTTTAAAATTCAAACCAATTGGTCTGCAATACTGTTTGATAAGATTAAAGAAGGAATCAAGAAGCCAAACTTGGCTAGGATCATGAGTCTGTACCTGGCTGGAGTAATTCCAGAGGTCATGCAACAGATTCCGGGATCAAAGATAAACCACATGAGGAGAATGGACATAAGGTTATTCTCCAGGTGGGATAGAGTTCTTTCAAAATAGATGCCTGAGCATGGTCATGAAGATGCACAAGACCAGGAAGAGCAAGTTAGAGCACAAGTTCAGGATCTGACTGTGACTACCCAAGTCTAGGAAGAGACTATATCTGCAAAGGTGCAGGGGGAGCCAATTACAACACATTTGCAGGGGGAGACACATTCTGAACAAGTGCAAGAGGAAGAAAGAATCAATTTATCAGAGGACATTGTTCCTCAAACTGATCTTGATATTTTTTGAGTTGCTGCTGCTGCTGAGAAAGTACAATCTCCTGCTCTCACACAACAAGAATTCACTCTTGAAGAGCTGTTTCCTGATCTTAGAGGAGAAGCAGATAAAATGGAGACCCTAAGATTTGAGGGGGAGCAAGTAAGGGTTGAGGGGGAGCAGGTTGATATAGAGGAAGAGCAACAAGTAGCTGGGAAAGAAATTTCTTCCACTCCTCAAGAGAGGGTTAATATTGACAGTTCTTCAGAATCTGAGCATGAAGAAGTTAGGGAGGCAAAGAAGAGAAAATTAATGGTCTTTAAGAGAAGAAGTCAAAGCTATAAGCAGGCTTTAAAACCTACTTCTTCCCAACCAGCACCTGCAATTGATTACAACAAACTTTTGGTGGATTTACAAGTCAAAATGGATGAGCAGAGATTGGCTCTTTAAAAGTATGTGGATGAAAGTCATAAGGCTCTTCAATTTGATCCGGCACAAGATATAAAATCTATAAGATTTAAAGTTAATCAGAATAAAAGAGAGATGACAGATTGCTTCCATAAGGGAGGCAATGTTGTGGTATTTCTTGCAAAGCAACAAGCAGAAATAAAGAAGCAAGTGGATGAGATGGCTGTCAAACAAGGCTATGTCCTTGAAAATCAAATAAGAATGAATGACAATCTGACATAATCTCACAATGTCATAGTAACTGAGTTTACAAATACTGTTATTGCCATGACTGAAATAAGGGCTAAGGAGAAGGTGGAATTTGAACAGAAGCTAAAAGAGGCATTGGATTCTATTAAGTCAGCTATTTCAACATCTCAGAAAACTATCCCTGATCAGCTCCTAAAATTAAAAACATTTTATAAAGATGGTGTAAATTATCTTGATGATCAGGTAATCTTTCAAAAATATGGTGAAACTTTTCTTACCTTAAATTTTTTTTTTTTAAACTAGTGTTAATTCTCTTGTTACTCAGGTGAGGTTTCAAAAAGGTTATTTAAGAGAGCACATTGCCAGAAAAGTCATAAAGGGGGAGAGGGTATTAGTTTATGCTGGCTCTGAACATACAAAATGGATAACCAACAGTATCAGAGCAACTCTTAGATATCCACCCTTATGTGATGATGATAATATGGCTGAGTCAGGTGTGCAACCAATTCTACTTGAAGGTAATAAACCTGAGGTTGCCCAAGTTATTTACCCCCTGCAGATCTTGACATGATTCATCAGCAAGTGCAGACAATGTACATCCCTCCACAGGAAGTTATAAATTTTATTCTTGAAAAGGTGGATATGCAAGATGCTGTTATCAAAGCTCAGCAAGATGCTCAGTTATCAAAGAAAAGATTCAGAGAGCAAGCTGAGCTAAAGCAAGACTTTGAGCAGTGGAGCCCCACATCAAGGAATATCATATTAACTGCATGGAAAGCTGTCAAAGACCAAGTACATGAAAGGGGTAAATGGTACAATGAGCAAGAATGGCAAAAGTATGAAGCCAGACAAGAAGCCATACTTCAACACAGGAGAAAGGCTAAGATTTGGAAGCTACCTCCTGATGCTCAGGAGCCTAGCAAGTATTTTCCCAAGCCTTTTCATTATTTTGATAGGCAAAGGATCAAGGCTGAGGCACATTAAAAGACTGATTTGAAAGGCAAGAAGCTCATGGAAGATACAGAACCTTCTGTGCAGGCTCAGATTAAATCTGGAAATGGGATAGTCATCAAGGAGATAGCCCAGCCTTAGTCTAAGCTTTATTTTATTTTTGTTTGTCCAAAAACTATGTAAATTATTTGTTTGTTAGAGAAATCAATGTAAACATTTTGTAACAAACATTTTTGAGTTGATATACAAAACATTGTTCTGTGATCATTTACTTTTTCATCTTTATTCTGTGATGTAACTATGATATGTGTTTTGTTTATTAAGTATCCTGTAATATAATGCTTATGTACTTCATTTTGTTTATTTTCCAAGTGGTGTACATCATTGGCTAAAGGGTTATGACTTCTCCAAATAGGGGGAGATTGTTGGGTACATTGGAAAATGTGTACCTTATTTGGACACGTCAAACTTAGCTCAATGATATACATCAAGGTGTATTTGATGTTATTTTAAGTTTATATGTGCAGGTTAAGAATGTGCTAAAATGCAAAGAAAAATTTCTAAGTCCATATGTCGACACTTGAGAAAGTTGTGTCGACACTTCAGTAAGATTGTGTCGACACTTGGAAATGGCTGTGTCGACACCTCAGTGAATTTGTGTTGACACCGGGAGGCAGTGTCGACACACAGAAATAGTCAGTCGACATCAACTGTGTCGATACCGGGAGGCTGTGTCGACACACGAAGGCAGAGTCGACAACAA
The DNA here is from genome assembly GCA_039513925.1 of Platanthera zijinensis. Classification (NCBI taxonomy): domain Eukaryota; kingdom Viridiplantae; phylum Streptophyta; class Magnoliopsida; order Asparagales; family Orchidaceae; genus Platanthera; species Platanthera zijinensis. The sequence goes on along the minus strand of CM077086.1, from coordinate 163,814,616 downwards.
CGGTGTCAACACCTGGAGGTAGTATCGACACATGCTATGTTCTGAATCTACATCAACTGTGTCGACACACAAGACTTGTGTCGACACACAGCTGAGTCTAGACCAAGTTGATTGTTGATGAATGGTGAGGTGTTTATGTCGACACAAATAATCAGTGTCGACACATTCTCAAGAAGCAGTATCAAGAAGCTGTGTCGACATCAAGGCAGCTATGTCGACACCACCAAAGTCTTTGTCGACACTTAAGTCACTTGTATTGACACATATTGACAGATGGTCTCAACACATATTGACAGATATTCTCGACACATATTGACAGATGGTCTCGATACATATGGACAGATGGTTTCAACACTTTATGATAGACAGACTCGACGCTTTGCTGACAAAGACAAAGGCTCAAGATCTGTTTTATGTCTTGACAGCTGTGAGTAACAACAGGTTTACTGAAGCTGTCAGACTTGTCAAAACTTTGTTATAAACCGGATTAGCCGGTTACCATGGATGAAGTCTATAAATAGATGGATTCAGAAGAAGGATGGAGATATAGATAATAATTAATTATCACCACTAACACAATTAGAGATTGATCTCTGATCAAGAAAGTACAAGTCACAAAGAAGAAGATCTTCGTAAGAAGATCTAAGGAGACATTCTGAAGTGATCATCCACTCAAATTCAGTCTAAGTTGAATTCAATCTAGAATTCAGAAGTATCTTCAAGACGTTTTGAAAGAGACAGTTCCAGCTATTTGAAGTCAAGAAGGAGACAATCATAGGTCTCTCAAGAAGCAGATACTGAACTATTCTGTCAAAAAGATTCAAATCTATTTCTGGAATCTAAGGAGAAAGCTATCAGTCAGTGATATTCAAAGGAAATCAACCAAACTAAGTTCAGATTCAAGAAGCTTTAAAGAAAGCTAAGATCAAGTTGATTTCAGCCATCAGCCTCTTCAAGAAGCTTATCAAGAAAGTTCTTATCCCTTCTCTCTCAATAGGGGTAAGAGGTTATAAAAATTCCTTAACAAATTTTGTAGGATATATTCATAGATCTGAGTTGTAAGCCGGGTTTTTTAAAGGCTGAGTGTAAGAGATTTGTTCTCTGAGTGGTAGGGTTGTTTATGCCTGAGTTGTAGAACAAGGTATTATCTGAGTTATAGGCCTTATAACATGGCTGAGGTAGGGCTTGTTAGCCTGATTTGTAGGAACCTTATAGGGTTCTGAGTTGTGGGAATCCTTCTTGATTCTGAGCTGTAGGATCTGAGGATCTGAGTTAAAGGAATAAGTTAGGACGAATCTAGCACACTGCTGGATAGGTGAAGGGGGAAAGTGGATGTACCCAGACCTTGGGGAACCACTATAAATTCTGTATGCAATCTGTGAATTGTGTAGCTGTAGAATCTGTGATTGTGTGTGCTGAGTTTGCTGCAGAATTTTTTGTTCTATATTACAACATTGTAGTTATATTCTTCTTTAAGTTAAAACAAGAATTAGTACCTATTCACCACCCCCACTCTAGGTGTTTAGGTAGTCTTGAAAGTAAAACTATCACAAGGCCTCCTCTAGCAAGTACAAAAAGAAGGAGAAGGGCTTTGTAGCTGAAACCTTGAGTGATACTGAAGAAAAAACATCCTCCTCCAGTTCCAGTGAAGATGATGAAGAAGAAAAGAAGGCAAGAGAAATGTGCCTTATGGAAATTTATGCTGGAAGCAGTAGATCAGATTAAAAAGAATCAAGTGATGAAGAATTCCTCTCTGAAGAGGATCAGGTAATTGATTCATATGATTTTCAGTCTAAAGAATTTTAATCTGAGTTTAAACTCTTATGTTTAGACCTAATAGGATCTGAGAAGGAAATCAAACTTCTCAGGGAAAAATTGTTAGAACAAGAAAAATTCATTGATGAAAATGAAAAATTAACTGAAGAATTAAATCTGGCTAATCAACAAATAGTATTTCTAAAATCTGAATTAAGTAAGGCTAAGGAATTAGAAGAAACCTTAAATGGTAGAAGTTTACAACTGATAGATATAACTAACACAGTTTACACAAGATCTAATAATAGCAAACTAAGATTAGGAGCCTCATCTAGTGAACAAATCCTAATTCATAAAAATCAACTATCAAAACCTATTAACTTCATTTCTGAAAGTGGAAAGAAAAGCACTGAACAAGTAGAGAAAGTTAATGAAGTTCTTAAACAATTAGAACTTAAGAAAACTAATCAAAATAAGAAAAACAAACAACCAAACTATGTTCAGCAAATTTCGTCGAACTCAGAACAACGAAATGGGTATGGTTCGTCGAACTCATAACGACAAACTCTGAATGCAAATAGTAATGTAATTTTTTCTTCGAATTGGGATCGACGAAACCAGTATGGTTTGTCGACCAGAGATCGACGTTTTTTGGGCTCTGAGAATGGATATTTACATTCTTCGAGCAGAGATCAATGAACTCAATCATGATCATCGAGCTCAGGTCGTCGAACATACTCAAATTTTTCCAACTCAGTTCATAACCAGAGTAACCTAAAAACTTATAAAGCTTTTAATCCCTTTAGTCAGTGGGTCATACCTCCCAGAAGGTATCATCCTTTAGGTTATAAGGATCAACCTGAATGTTCATTCATTTAAATCTTTAGTTATTTCAAACATCAAGGACCCAAGGTAACCTGGGTCAAAAACTGCTCATCCCTTTTGCAGGTAGAAGAGAACCCTATCACTCAAAACAAATTGTACCTGGACAGTAGTTATTCTAAACATATGACAGGTTGCAAAGAATGTCTAATCAACTATAAAGCAAAGATTGGGCCCAAAGTAATCTTTGGGGACTCAGGATTTTGACTGACAGAAGGCTATGGTGACTTCAACTGTGGAGCTGTCACATTCAAGAAAGTGACCTATGTGAATGGTCTCAAGAAAAACCTTATATCAATAAGCAACCTATGTGATACAGGTTATCAAGTAAGCTTTATTAACTCATTATATCTAATCTCTTTAAACAACACAACTGTTTTAACTGGAATAAGACAAGGAAACATCTACTTAGTAAATTTTAAATCAGCTAAATCTGAAATTTGCTTATTCAATTCTGTTAGCATTCAAACTAACTTATGGCACAAAAGACTAGGACATGTAAACCATTAAAATATAGCTAGGTTATCTAAAGACAATCTTGTTAGAGGTTTACCTTCTAGTCCCTATAAGAAGGAAGACCTCTATAGGGCTTGTCATCTAGGAAAGAAAAATAAATCTAGTTTTAAATCCATTAATAAGAGTGATTCACCTAGAATCTTATACTTGCTCCATATGGACCTTTTTGGCCCTATTGCAGTACAAAGTCTGGGAGGAATGTCTTATACATTAGTTATTGTAGATGACTTCTAAAGATTCACATGGGTTTTCTTTTTGAGAACTAAGTCAGATACTTTTAAAGTTCTCACAGATTTTCTCAGGAACATATAGATTGAGTACTCTACTCAAGTTGCATTGATAAGAAGTGATCATGGCACTGAGTTTGACTCTCTTCTTATGCTAGAGTTCTGTGAGAAGGAAGGTATTAGACATTATTTCTCAGCTCCAAGAACTACTCAACAAAATTGGGTGGTTGAAAGGAAGAATAGAACACTCATTGAAGCTGCAGGTACATTGCTTGCAGATCCTTACATGCCTCTTTCCTACTGGGCAGAAGCAGTAAGCACATCAAACTATGTTCTGAATAGAAGTTTAATACATAAACTAAAGCTTAAGACTCCCTATGAACTACTCAAAGGGAAGAAACCTATAATAACCTATTTTAAAGTATTTGGATGTATATGCTATATTCACAATAATGACAAGAAACATCTTAAAAAGTTTGAAGCTAAGACAGCAATGGGAATTTTTCTAGGATATTCCCAAGTCAGCAAGACATATAGGGTGTTTAATAAATCAACACTAAAAATTGAAGAATCTATGCATGTGACATTTGATGAATCTAACATGTTTTATAAGGAGAGAGATATCTCTTCCAACAACAATCTGCAGGTATAGAATTTGTGTGAGAGCTTAGATGATCTAAACCTTACCAAAAAGGTTGAATCACATCCCTCTCCATAAGCTATATCAGAAGCTGAAAGTTAAGAAGAGAATGTGGAAGAAGTTCAACTTCCTCCAACAGTTGATACAATTCCACAAGAGGAATTAAATCAAATAACTGTTGCTGAACCAACTTCTCCTAAAAATCTTGTCACACTTTTAGATCACCCTAGATCTCAAGTAATTGGAAACATATCATCAGGAGTGTAGACAATACATCAACTCAACCCTGATGTGATGCTTTCCTGCTTTCTCTCTCAAATTGAGCCTCAATCCATATATAATGCACAGAAAGATCAAAACTGGATTACTGCAATCCAGGAGGAACTCAACCAGTTTGAGAGGTGTAAAGTTTTGGACTTAGTTTCAAGGCCTAAAGGCTATCCAGTAATTGGGACTAAGTGGGTATTTAGAAATAAACTTGATGCCCAAGGTGTGATAGTGAGGAACAAGGCAAGGCTTGTTGCTCAAGGATACATGCAAGAGGAAGGAATTGATTATGATCAAACCTTTGCTCCAGTTGCCAGACTTGAAGCTATACGGATCTTCTTAGCTTATGCAGCATTCAAGAAGTTTAAAGTCTACAAGATGGATGTAAAAAGTGTATTCTTAAATGGAGAACTCAAAGAAGAGGTGTATATTGAACAACTACCAGGTTTTATCTCTCCAACTCATCCCTCTTATGTCTTTAAATTGCATAAGGCTCTCTATGGTTTAAAGCAAGCTCCAAGAGCTTGGTATGAGACCTGAGCTAGCTTTCTCTTAGAGCATGGTTTTTTAAGAGGCATGGTTGATAGAACCCTTTTTAAAAAATTGCATCATGATAAAATTTTATTAGTACAAATATATATAGATGACATAATCTTTGGTTCTACTTATCCAAATCTGTGCAAAAGATTTTTTGATCTAATGCACTCAAGGTTTGAGATGAGTAGCATGGGTGAGTTATCATATTTCCTTGGTCTCCAAGTGAAACAAACCCCTGAAGGAATCTTCATCTCTAAGTCTAAATATGCTAAAGAGCTTATTAAGAAGTTTTGGATGAATGATGCCTCTGTCATGAAAACTCCCATGGCTGCCAATGCTTTTGTAGATGCTGATGAATCTGGAAAGCCAGTTGATCAGACCAAGTATAGGGCCATTGGTTGATCCCTACTGTACTTAACAGCAAGAAGACAAGACATTATGTTTGCCACATGTCTTTGTGCTAGGTTCCAGGTGAACCCTAAAGAATCTCACCTTATTTTTTTAAAAAGGATTTTAAGATATATAAAAGGTTATCCAGATCTAGGCCTCTGGTATCCAACAGAATCAGCATTTGTGTTAACTGGATTCTCTGATGCTTATTATTCTGGATGCAGAGTTGACAGGAAAAGCACCTCTGGAACTTGTCAGTTCCTTGGTGACAAACTTGTATCTTGGTTCTGTAGAAAGCAAACATTTATTTCAACATCAACTGCTGAAGCTGAATATATGGTTGCATGCAGTTGCTATTCACAGATCTTATGGATACAAAACCAATTACTGGATTATGGTGTCAACTTAAATAATTCAACTATTCTATGTGATAATACAAGTGCTATTTCAATTGCACAAAATCCGGTTTTGCATTCTAGAACCAAGCATATAGACATTATACATCATTTCATTAGAGATTGTGTTGACATATTCACTGATTTGCAAAGAGCAGACATATTCACCAAACCATTGGACTCATCCAAGCATCTATTCTTTGTCAATCAGCTTGGTATGATAAATGGTGAAGACATAATCTAATACTATGTCACTGGTCAAAGAATTGTCTCTGTTCGTCGATCTGAGATCAACGAACTGATAACAGTTCTTTCGATTTCTCGTCGACCTGGGCTTGACGAAATCTCCTAGTGAAGTAATTTTCGTCGATCTAAGTTTGACGAACTTTCTTCAGAAACCTTTAGTCGGCCTGAGATCGACGAAATGCTTTCAAATCTTTAGCCTGAGATCGATGAACTGGTTGACTCTAAATTATGTCGTCAACCTCAGATTGAAGATCTTCTAACTTTTTGTCGAACGGAGTTTGTCGGTTAATATTCTGGAAAACCTTATATCTTAGGTTTTCTTCGACCTCCATCCCGCGCTTTCAGTTCCCCTTTGCACTTGATCTTTGTTTTCTCTCTTGCAGGTGCATTCATGGCGATTCCAGCAAGCGCTCTTGCGGCAATGAAATTTGACACAGGATTCGACATGGATTTTTCCTCATTCGAGCATTCAGATCCAATCTTTCTTCCCATCCAATAACCGCTAGAAGACCAGCAACTGAAACAACTGCTGACCATGAGAATGAAACTACCCAGCATAGAAATAAGAGAATGGGTGTACAAAGCTACCGTCGATGAACACAAGATGACTGGCACCATCGCGGGTAACGAATTCTCTCTTACCCCCGATATTCTTACTAAACTATTTGGATTGAAAAATGGTGAGGAAGAGTTAGAAATTGATTCGGAAGAGTCTGATATAATACTGAATACAATGGGGTACTCTGTAGACAACCCTAATAAACTACTGAAGAAACACCTATATGCCGAGTTCAAATTTCTCGCAGATATAGTTGGGAAAATCTTGCTGGGCAAGCACACTACACATGATTATATAACCAGGCATCAATTTCTGGTCATGTGTGCAGTGGTAAACAAGAAGCAGGTGGACTTGGCTAAGATCATCTTTGATCTTATCAGGAAAAAGAAGAGCAAGAAGGAAGTGAACTTTTGACGAATCTTAGGAATCTTCCTGACAGCAAAGGATGTCGAATCCCTGGTCTCCCCGAACACATTCATCAATGCCAACAAGAGCCTCACATGCACCTTGTTTGGCAAGTGGGAGAGGACAATCACTAAGCCCTCCAAGGCTTCATCCTCTGCCACCCAGACTTCTGAAGGTACTAGTACTATTACAGCCACTCCCCACACAACTGAAGTACTCCTTTCTACTCCTCCACCACCTCCTGTTCCTCCAGTTCCATCCCAACAACAAGTCCAGTAACCTTCCACTACCATCCATATCCATACCCAAACACCTCCAGCCTCTCCAATTCCCTCTTCACCTATACATCTCCCATCTCCTCATCCTTCACCTCAACATGACATTTCCATCCCTACACCACCTCTATCCCCTCTACCATCTCATTTGGCTGATATTAACCTCTCCTCCCTTCCTTCCTTTAATTTTCTTTCATCTCCCCTAAACTCTCCATCACCACAACATGACTCTCCCTTAGAAACTCCACCTCCTCCTCCACCCATTCATCCTCCAGCACCATCTATCAATCAGCTACTCCACTAGTTTCTTCCTCCCCAACCATGGACCCCTCTCTTACCCCAACCCTCATCTCTCTTCTCACCCCCTTACTCAAAAATCTTATAGCAGAGGCTATTTCCCCTCTTGCTGTCTCCATATTATCCCTTGCTGCTCAAATCTCTGCCCTAACCTTTGTTCCATCTTCAATTGGGGGCCTGGCTTCAGCACCTGCTGAAACCAGGTAGGGGGAGATACTTGATGATGAAGCAGCAGTAGCAGAAGAAAAACCAACAGCAGGACCAGTTGTACATCCAGCAGATATAGCAGAAGTAGCAGCAGAGAATGTAGATTCTGATTTAATTGATCTAGTTAAATTTATTGAAACTGACATGGACATTGATGAGTCAGTGATATCTGAAATAAAATCTGTTGGGGATGTTGTCATTCATCCCATAGTAGACTTGATAAGTCTGTTAAAGACTTTTGACACAGCTTATCTAAGTTTCCCTCCAGATGAATCTACTAAGCCATCCCTGGCTATTGTACCTTATTCCTCCCCAATCAGTCCTAAAGTTGCTAAGAAACTTAAAGAAAGTTTTAACAAGCTTCCTGAAACTCCAGCAGAGACAATAAAGGCTGATTCAGTCAGAGACTTCTCACCTCCAGAAACATTTTTTGTCCCAACATTTGTCATGGATGATTCCCCAATGCCTGATCTTGATGCTTTGATCAATGCTGATATTGAAGAAGAGAATAAGGCAGCTGCTGAAAGCACTATCACAAGTCACTCTCTAGGATCAATTGATATTCCTCCTCCAGCTCCCTTCCAGCATGGAAAACCCTCCAATTCTGCGGAGCTCCTAAAATAAATTGATGATTTGAATGATAATCCTCAAGGACAGTCTGATGAGGATGATGTTGACTCTGATGAGGAACCCAAGAAAAAGAAAGTCTCAAAGAAAAGGAAACCTCCACCTCGTCCTGCTCCCAAACCTGGTAACACTAATGATACTCCATACTACATTCTACATAATATAACTCCATACAAGGGCATGCCAGCTTGGAGGTGGCTTTCCAAAAATGAGCAGAAAGCCAGAAAGAAGAGCAGGAGATATTCTCCACCTCCTCAGAAGTTCAGAAGAGGTCCACCTCCTCCTCCTCCTTCTGCTGGTGCTTCAAGTGCTACCTCTCAAGCCTCTGGTGAATCTTCCTAGACATCCTTCTACTCAAGAAAATATCAAAAGCAGGACAGATCCTCCAGGACTCAGTTCCAAGGAAGTAGTCAGCAGCACAGAAGTCAGAGTCCCTCAGAACAAGTGAAAGAAATCATTTTTAAAGATCCCTCTCCTCCTCCTCATCAATAAGTTACCTCAAAAACTCAGAAGACAGCTGCTTATCAAGTCAAAAAATCTGATGTATCCTTCAAACCTAAAGGAAAATATAGTGAGGATGCCCCTCTAAAATCTCTCTACTCCCAAAGTGATGATCAGCTCAGCTCTACATGCTTTCAAGATCATCCCACTCAGTTTAAAGTAGTCACTGTATTGCCTCCTCAAGAAGATCTGCCACCTATTGAACAAGAACCTTATCCAAACTTTAGGATGGTCAGGCTTCAATATTTGATTGGTCTTTCTCAGATCAGAAAAGCTATAGAAGAAGGAAAAAATCCATCCTCATTCTCAACTATGTCCTCCATCAGAGAAAAAGAGCTGGACAAGCTTCAAGTGAGCAGGAAAGTCTTCAACCCAGCTGAATATTTGGCATTGCATCCTGAAGCAGTTATGCCCAGGGTAAGCACTCAGACAACTCTTGGTGGGCAAGACTTGATGACATCCAAGAAGAATGTACCAGACCATAGCAAGAAGATAACCTTCTCAAAACCTTCATCTGGCCCTACAACTGATAAACCATAGTGTATGTTATTTGTTTAATGATTAACTGATTATGTACAATACACTGCTATAACATATCTGCTGATGTTATTTTATCCTTTCAGATATTTATGGTCTTTGTATTTTATTTCTTTTAAGTTTGGTTATTAGTGACCTCACCCAAATAGGGGGAGATTGTTGGAACCCCTAGTTGGATTTGGGCGAGGTTCACTGAGTGAGGATATGAACCAACATGCATAGATCAGGGTCATAGTTGTGTCTTAGAGTCTAGGTCTAGTCCCTTAAGGCAACAGTTCAAAGGACCAGCCTACAATACTGCCAGAGACTCAAGACTTAGAAGATTCAAGACTTAATAAAAAGGAGATCTGCATTCGTCGAACTCCGGTCGACGATCGTCGTGCTCAGCTCGACTAACCCAGAGACAATTCTCTGAGCTGAGCTCGACGAACTTAGATCTCAGCTCGATGATCTTTGAACATAGTATTAACTCTTCTGTCAAACTTCAGTTGACGAACTAAGAACATCAGGTCGACGAACTCTGTCCTCAGGTCGACTAACACTTCAGCTCTCAGCGCCAAAATTGACTCAGCGCCACAGTTTACTCAAAGCCAAAGATCTCTCAATGCCAAAATTTATTCAGAGCCAAAGTTCACTCAATGCTCTCAACGCCAAGATCAATACTTCAATACTCAACATCAGAAAATATTTTAAGTCCAGACTGCAGACTCAGCTCGACGATCTTGGATATCAGCTCGACGAACAGCCGTTCTCAGGTCGACAAAATCACAGGTCGACGAAAGCCATTCTCAAGTCTACGAAAGCCATTCTCATGTCGACGAAAGCTATTCTCAGGTCAATGAAAACTATAAGGCATATTGTTATTTATTCTTTCCTTTTCTGTCTCCTTATCTTATACTACTATAAGCCGTTAATTTTTTGGATAATCAATGCTCTTAAATCTTTTAAATTGAGTCATTACTGGAGCATTGATTACAAATATCCTTCATGGAATTAACTACTTATATCTCGGGAGAGACATAGAATAGAATATATGACAACATACTTGCCGTTTTAATTTCTGAGATTCCGGCTAAGCATTTATTGTAGATTTTTGAATTCGACCAAGCTACAGATATCATTTGAGGATCTCTAAGAAAAAAGACAGTCACGGAGAGCTAAGAAAAATAGAGAAGAAAAGTGATACACAAAAACTCATGTGCCATCAACAAGAAACACACGGGAGAAAGCTTACAGACATCAAAAGTGCAGTGAAAATAGTTCTCAGAAAAACTACTGCTCTCAAGAGAAGAAGAAGGAATAACCATCACCATCAAGAGTCCTTCTTCCTTTCTCTCTTTGCTTTTAGGGATCTCAAGTGACAAGCTATTCAAATCAGTCAATGATCTCTGAAGAGCTAAAAGGCCTACTCACCCTTTTGCAAAGCTTCCACTCCTGAACCAGTCAAGATCTCAGGGGGAGCTTTGACAATAACACAAATCCACTAGTATTCTCTCAGTTGTATTTGAGAAAGAGAAGAAAACTATCACTCTCTCATCCCCACCTCTGTACAGGGTTTTAATTCCCTTCAAAATTATTCCTGGGTTCAAGTCTCCTAACCAAATGACTTGAGGATTGGTTTTTGAGCACCTGATCAAAATCTCATTGGTGGCAGTCACCTGATCAAAACCTGTAGTGGATTCCTACCTAGGGTGGTAGAAGAGTGGATGTAACCAAGTTTGGGGAACCACTATAAATTTCTTGTGTTGTCTGTGTGGCTGTGTAGTTTTTTCTTTGGGCTTGTGCTGTGATATATTCTTATTATGTAGCTTAGTTTATCTGTTACACTTGTGCACCTATACACTTATACTATAGCAACCTATTTTATTAAAAGATCTTTTATTTCAGTAAAAATCCAAAGATTTAAATAACTCTATTCACCCCCACCCCCCTCTAGAGTTTTTCAGAGCTTACCCTAACTTTCAGACCCACTACTCAATTGGCCTTCAGAGAATAAAAAGAAGCAAATCGGGCAGAGCAATCAATCGATTCCTTGTCTAGGTTTTTTGAAAATGAAAAGTGAGGTTGAACTTCATCTTCTTCGTTGCCATTTTCATTGAGCCTGAAGAAGTTGTTCTGCACAGAGAACCTTGCTGGGAAAAGAGATAGCTGAAGCAATCATCATATGCAACAGTAGGACCAGAAGCTATTCTAAGGAAGCAGATCTACAGGTTCTACAGAGAAAAGAAAGCTGGTTGAAGAAAATTCTACTGCCTACTTATTGTCTTCAATAAAAAAATCTTGGACTGATATATTCTCAGTACTGGAAGAAGAAGACACAGAGATCTTGATTTGATGTCTAATAATCTCTCTCTTTATTTCTTCTTCTGTAAAGATTCTTGATGAATCTGGAGTTGTAAGCCTGTATAATAAAGGCTGAGGTCTTAGTGACCTGGGATTGGCTTTGTGCCAGGTGAATGGTCTTTGTGACCTGGGTTTGGCTTAGTGACTAAATTTTAGGTCGATGTAAAATGAGTGGTGCTGTGTGAAGTGTGATGTAAGCTCTTGAGTAGCTCAGTTTTGGAGGGAGAGTTGAATCTAACATACTATTAGATAGGTGCTGAGGGACAGTGGATATAACCAAGATTGGGGAACCACTATAAATTGTTGTGTCGTGTGTGATTGATCTTGAGAGCAAAAACTAACCTAATCACCAACCACAAAAATTTGCGAACAAGTTAGAAAAATCAAATAGAGACAAGAACCCATTCACCCCCCCCCCCCTCTATGTGTTTAGCTAGCCTTGAAAACAAGACTTTCAAGTGGTATCGGAGGGAGGTTGCTCTTTAAAGGCTTAACAGTCTGAGTAGATCTCCAAGGATAGCTAGAAGTCTGTCTCTATGGGTTTAGGAATGACAAATAGGGAGCTGAGTGTTGTGAGACTCCCAATCTATAGGAAGGAAGATTTTGGCATCTAGAAAGCAAGGGTGAGGCAGTTCATGGAAGTTGCTGACCCTAGGATGTATATTATTGTTGAAGAGGGACCGTACATCCCAATGAAGGTGTCAACACTAGATGCTAATGTAAAGAGCCCCAAGAAATATGATGAGATGACCAAGGATGAGTTGGCCTTGGCCTCAACAGACAAGAGAGCAAAGAATATAATTATGAGTGATGTTGATGACTCTACTCTTTAGAACCTAATCCATTACTCAACTTTAAAGGAAATGTGGGAAACACTTCTGATCTATATGGAGGGTACGGAAGAGGTTAGAGATGATAGGAAGTCCATACTCAACAAAGAGTATGAGGCCTTTAGGCAATTCAAGGGGGACAACATAACCACCTGTTATGAAAAGTTCTTTAGGATTGTGAATGAGCATAAGATTTTTGGAAGAGTATTCAGTCACTATGAACTGAATGACACGTTACTTAGATCGCTCTCTAGAGAGTGGGATACTAAAATCTGTGCCATCAGAGAAGTGGCAAAGCTGAGTGAGACAGTTCCTCACACCCTCTTTGGGAAGCTGCTGTCATATGAAATGCAGCTGGCCGCAAGGAAAGAAGAGGAGAACCAAAACAAGTCTCAGGCAAAAGACAAGTCTGTAGCATTCAAAGCTAAAGGCTCTAGCTGTAACACCCCTATCCGTCGCATAGCATATAGCAGTAGGTCCGGTCGGGGCCCGACGCCATATACTACGGACAGACCGGTTGGTTACGCGTTGAAACCATTCAACCAATCACCACGTCCTACACAACACCTAGCGGAAGCAATTTTATACAGTTGCAAAGAGAACAAGAACCCTGCTACACAGTATGAATGTCCACTACAAACTCAGGAATGTAATCATACACAAAAGAGAACTGGCCTTAAGGCCTTACATTGTTCACTTAACAAAATAGTGTTTTCCAAACTTCGGCACGCAGGCCGGCCATACATGAAAACGGGAAAGAAACATAAGCAATTAGGCCTTCGAGGGCCGGCACAGCAACAAGGGCTTTAGCCCGCTATTTCCCGCTCTGCTCCGCAGCACCTGCAAGCCACAAACCACCGCCCGGTGGCAAACAATAGCAACGGTCAGCAATTCTGACCAAATTATAACGATCCCGCCCCCAAAATCGGGGTGGCGATGCTCTTTCCCTGCACTTTATTAGTATAGGCAATATATTAATGTGAACACACATCAACACAGGCGTAGGCTCGCACGACCACACACCCCGTGCACTCAGGGCACATTCTCGGCGAACCGGCCAACGTTACGTCAATTCAAGCGATAGACGTTCCCAATCCACCACCGCCTCCTGGACGGTCATCCATATGAGCATTTTGCCTTCCTGGCCTTGGTCACGACAATTTAAGCCATAGACCGCCGAAGACCCTCATCCATGCCAACGGTCCTACCGAACGACATAGACCGGGTACGGTTCCGCCTGACCCGTGCTCACACCGCAACGACAATTTAAGCCATATGCGCAGGCCAAGACTCACCGGCCACCGTGTTGGCAAAACACGCTTTTGCCCAGTTTTCCGGGTGCACCTTGGAGTTAATCTCCAAGGTTCCCTATTGCAATCTACCATGTAGAAAACCCGAAAAACGCCCAAACACCCGGATTCTTGCCCGGTACAAATGCAATGCAACATCACCGATCCGGACCAACATGTCCGAATAGGCTTCACACACAATGCCTATGCCCGTTTACGCATACAGACTCTACACAAGGAGGACTTCACATATCTACCCCAAGGAACACTCCAACTCTTTGCTCACTCGCGAGAGCGGGCTTCCTATGCAAAGGAAAAGAGGGCTTCACATGCCCAAGGATGAGAAATCGTTACCCTTGCATTCTTCCGCAGCGCCATCGAAAACTATACGGTTGGAAAGAACCGCAACGGCGTCACCTCCGCGGATCTGGACTCGGATCGCGATTCGGAGCTCCGAAGCTCTTCCGGCGGCCGGATCTTGGACTCCTCCTTCCTCCTTGCTCTCCCTTCTCTCTAACTTTTAGAGAGAGATTGGCCAATGGAAAATGGGTTTCTAAACCCATTTCCCGGCTATAACCACCCAGGAGCAGCCCCCCACCGTCGGATCCAAAGCCAAGGAAACGAACGGCCCAGATTAAATCCAAAATCATAAAATCTGGGCCGAACACGGGTTGGCACACAGCCGTGTGCCTGGCCGTGTAGCTCATTCACCATCTCGACCAAAATTGAAAACCAGCACACGGCATATGACACGGCCTCCGACACGCCCGTGTCGCCTGCGACACGCTAGTGTCGGGACCCGTGTCACGCCCCCCGTGTGCAATTTGTCAACACTTTGCAGTCAGAGGGGTACACGGCTTGGTGACACGGCATCGGACACGCCCGTGTCAAACTAGACACGCCCGTGTTCATGCCCGTGTCACTACCCGTGCACCCAACCGCACTGCACAGGTGTGACACGGCCTGGGACACGCCCGTGTCCTAGGCCGTGTTCCACCACACGACCATCGTCGACCTGAACTGGTCGACGACACGGCCCGAGCTCGACACGCCCTACATGGCCTCCGACACGCCCGTGTCGGGGCCCGTGTCACCAGTACCAAAAATCTGACTTGGCCAAAATCGATCCCCGTCGCTCCTGCAACATTTTGGGGTGTGACAATTCTACCCCCCTTAAATAATTTCGTCCACGAAATTAATAAAGGAAAAACAGGACTTAACGTAAAACAGTACCTGAGCGGAATAATTCCGGGTACTCCTCGAGTATAGTCTGCTCCCGTTCCCAAGAGAGCTCCTCACGCCCGCAGTTATCCCACTGGACCTTAACCATCCGGATCTCCTTGTTACGGAGTCTCTTTACCTCAACATCTTCGATACGAATGGGCTTGACCCTAGTCGTCAACCCCTCGTCCACCGGCACTTGGTCAACAGCGATCACCTGCGAAGGCTCTTGCACCGCCTTCCGCAACACAGAAATGTGGAACACATCGTGTAACCCACTCAACTCCACCGATAGCTTCAAACGGTATGCAGCTTCGCCGACTCGGTCCAGAACCTCAAAAGGTCCAAGGTATCTTGGGCTCAGCTTCTTCAAGCGTCTCACCCGCGAAACCCCCTTGAACGGCTTCACTTTCAGGTATACCCAATCGCCTACCGCGAACTCCACGTTCCGGTGCTTGGCATTGTAATACTTCGCCTTCCGGTCCTGAGCGATCAACAAGCGCTCCCCGAATGATCCGCACTAACGAGGTAGCACTCTCCACCTCCTGCTTCTTGTACAACCTTGCCTCACCCGTTTCAAGCCACGATAACGGTGTGCGACACTTCCTACCATACAGGGCCTCGAAGGGCGCCATTTGTATACTCGCTTGGTAGCTGTTGTTGTACGCGAACTCCACCAAATAAAGGTGGTCTTCCCAATGCTTACCGAAATCCAGAACACACATGCGTAGCATGTCCTCCATCATTCTATTGACCCTCTCGGTCTGCCCATCCGTCTGCGGATGGAAAGCTGTGCTGAACTTTAACTTTGTTCCCAGCATCTGCTGCACCAACCTCCAATCATTTGGCGTGAACCGCCCATCGCGATCACTCACAATGTTACGGGGCACACCATGCAGCCTAACAATATTGTCAACATACAACTTTGCCAATTTCTCCACTGGATCATCCTTCCTATGCGGAATGAAATGCGACACCTTGGTTAGCCGATCTACGATCACCCAGATGGCGTCGTTCCCCTTCTGCGACCTTGGCAACCCGTGCGCAAAGTCCATAGATATATCGTCGAATTTCCACTCCGGTATAGGAAAGGACTTCAGAAATCCTCCCGGCTTTTGGCACTCCGCCTTCACCAAGGCGCACGTTTGGCACTTAGCCACGTACAATGCCACATCTTTCTTGAGCCCCGGCCACCAAAACAGCTTCTTGAGATCACGATATATCTTCGTGCTCCCTGGGTGTATTGAGTACTTGGTATAATGAGCCTCGTACATCAACTCCGCCCGGAGGTTACTCCCACTCGGGACGCACAACCGATGATCCTTCCTTAACAAACCATCTTCCACCGAGAACTGGGAATTTGACCCATCCAGAGCGGCCTCCATAAGCTCCTTCATGGAGTCATCTAACTGCAATGCCGGCCGAACCCGGTCAGCCAGGTCATACTGCACTTCCGTCCAGTTTAACATTGTTTTGGCGCTCGTCTCCCTGTCAACGCAACAGATCTCAAGCTCCTCCAACTCCCGTACTAGCCGCTCATCATGCACCGACAACCAGTTGGCTTGGGCTGGAGCCCTGCGGCTCAGCGCATCCGCAACTGCGTTGCCCTTCCCGGGTACATAATATATTTTTAAGGTGTAGTCCCCTAGGAACTCCATCCACCTCCTCTGCCTCATATTAAGGTCCTTTTGATTCAACAAATATTTTAGGCTCTTGTGATCGGTGTATATATCGACCCTTACGCCGTAAAGGTAGTGCCTCCACAACTTGAGTGCAAATATCACGGCCGCCAACTCCAAGTCGTGCACCGGATAATTTCTTTCATGCACCTTCAACTGACGCGATCCATACGCTATCGCGCTCCCATGCTGCAACAACACGCAGCCCAAGCCACTACCCGAAGCATCGCTATACACCTCGAAGCCCTCGGTCCCACTCGGCGAACTAAGCACCGGCGCCGTGGTCAACCGTCTCTTCAGCTCCTCAAAAGCTTGCACGCACTCTTGCGTCCACAAGAATTTCTGATCCTTCCTTGTCAAATTCGTGAGAGGTAATGCTAACCGCAAGAAGTTCTCTACGAAGCGCTTGTAATATCCGGCAAGCCCGAGAAAACAACGGACTTCCGCGACAGAAGACAACGCAGACCACTCTCGTATCGCAACAATCTTCGCCGGATCCACCGCTATACCGTCCCCACTCACTATATGACCAAGGAACGCTACCGAGGGTAGCCAGAACTCGCACTTGGAGAACTTTGCGTAAAGCTCATTCCTCCTCAAAGTCTCCAACACCAAATGCAAATGCTTGAAGTGATCTTCTTCGCACTGCGAGTACACCAAAATATCGTCAATAAAGACGATCACAAAGCGATCCAGGAATCTCTGAACGACCTGTTCATCAAGTCCATAAATACCGATGGCGCATTCGTCAGTCCAAACGGCATGACCGTGAACTCGAAATGCCCATACCTCGTACTGAACGCCGTCTTCGGGATATCACACTCCCTGATCCTCAGCTGATAGTACCCCGACATCAAGTCCAACTTGGAGTATACCGACGATCCGACTAACTGATCAAAGAGATCATCAATCCTCGGGATCGGGTACTTATTCTTCTCCGTTAGCTTGTTCAACTCTCTGTAGTCGATACACAGCCGCATACTCCCGTCCTTCTTCTTAACGAAGAGGACTGGTGCGCTCCAAGGCGACGAGCTTGGATGCACATACCCTTGCTCCATCAGCTCCTCTAGCTGAACTTTCAACTCTGCCATCTCCTTAGGCGCCAACCTATACGGAGCACGTGACACCGGTTTGTCCCCCGGTACGAGCTCGATGGTGAAATCAATCTCCCGCTACGGTGGGGCTCCTGGAAGACTATATGGGAACACATCGGGGTATTCGCAAACCACGGGGATGCTATCCGACGGAGACTTTGGCTCCACAGCCCCCACTATTGCGAAGAACAGCTCTGCACCAGCACGAACTGCCTTCACCACCTGAAGAGCAGACATCAGTGTCCTGCTCGACCCCTTTAACCCCTCGAATGTAGTCTCCCGCCCTACACCCAGCTTGACCTCCTTCCGGTCACAGTCAATCCAAGCTTTCTGCTCTGACAGCCAATCCATTCCAAAGATCACGTCGAACTCTACTAGCGGCAGCAATGACGCTAGCAAGTCGAACTCTTGGATCCCAATGTGAACCTTTACGACCCACACACTGTCCGCACGCATCGAGCACCCATTAGGTAGCAGCACAACCAACTTGTCCTTCGCCATCGAAGAAGGGACTCCGATGCACGATATAAAGCTTTCAGACAAGAAGGAGTGTGAAGCTCCCGTATCGAACAGTGCCCGTGCCGGACTATCACTAATCACAACAAAGCCTATACAAATAATATTAGGCTAACAAGCAATAGATAACGGTATTAAAGCAAACTTGCTATAAATTAACTCATACCTGTCACCACATCCGCTTGCTTGATGGCCTCCTGCTGGCCCAAGTTATAGACTCTAGGCTGAGTCGGAGCATAGTGGGACGCGGTCGACTCCACCGCTTTGCCCTTCTCCTCGTAGGTAGATCCTTGTTTCCTTTCGGACTTTGAGCGTCCACTCCAGCAATCACGGGCAAAGTGCCCCGTCTTTCCACACGTGAAACAAGCGCCCGGGGTTCGATTGGTAGTTGCCCCTGAGGCACCTGAAGCAGCTAGACCCGACGTCTTAGCTTTCTTATAGAATCTGCGGTAGCCCGACTTCGACGTAGTCGGTGCCTTGAACTCCGTTTTCTTACTACCGGATTCCATCATTGCTTGGACATTCTTCATGTCCTTCTCCAAGGACCGGGCCGAACTGACCAGGGTCATGAAACCCTGCGCCTTGGGCCCCGACAGTAGCAACCTTAAATCATCTCTTAGCCCTTCATATAAGCGGCTCGTCTTGCGCTCCTCGTCTGCGAAGGTAGCGCCGGCATATCTCCCCAACCGAGTAAACTCGTGGAGGTACTCATCAACGGTGCAATCCCCTTGCACCAACTTCTGAAACTCGCTTTCTAGCGCAATCCTCTGTGCCGAGGGGAGGTATCGAGCCATGAACTGTCTCGCAAACTCCTCCATCGAAACTTCGGCCAACGGCCTTCCCCGCAACTGATGTAGCTCTAGGCCTTCCCACCATAACCTTGCATCCCCATCCAAAAGGAACGTCGCTATAGTGGTCTTCTGCCACTCTTCCGTTTCTGTCGCAGTCATCACCCTGTTGACCCTTGAGAGCCAATCCTCTGCTTGGGTCGGGGTTTCTGCCCCCGTGAATACCGGTGGATGAAAGCCCATCACGTGCTTCATTTGTCTTTCAGTTGCTCTCCGAGGCAACTCCGGCTCCAAAACTACTTGCTCAACCCTCCTTTGTTCTGCCGCCTGAAGTGGTACTTGCTCCACAGCAGGAGCAGGCTGCTGCACCTGCCTTGCAGGCTGCGCATTGATCATTGCCATGACCTCTTCTGCCACCAACCTAATGGTCTCGGCAGACGGAGGTGTTGCAGGCGCATCGCTTGGCGCACTGCTCGCCTCAGAACCTGGCCGTTCAAACGGCCCAGCACCACTTCTGGTCACCTATAATCGTGCAAAACACCGATAAGCGACCCAAAAAATTATAGGAACACGCAGGTTCCTCAAACATGAATATTTTCATTCCTAAGTGGACATTCATGGGTTCTTTTCATGTTATAACGATGACGCACACATGTGCTCACCACCCCTTAAAGTGAATTCGTCCACGAATTCATTTAAGCTTGACCGAAACCAGAAGTCTGATACCAATTTGTAACACCCCTATCCGTCGCATAGCATATAGCAGTAGGTCCGGCCGGGGCCCGACGCCATATACTACGGACAGACCGGTTGGTTACGTGTTGAAACCATTCAACCAATCACCACGTCCTACACAACACCTAGCGGAAGCAATTTTATACAGTTGCAAAGAGAACAAGAACTCTGCTACACAACATGAATGTCCACTACAAACTCAGGAATGTAATCATACACAAAAGAGAACTGGCCTTAAGGCCTTACATTGTTCACTTAACAAAATAGTGTTTTCCAAACTTCGGCACGCAGGCCGGCCATACATGAAAACGGGAAAGAAACATAAGCAATTAGGCCTTCGAGGGCCGGCACAGCAACAAGGGCTTTAGCCCGCTATTTCCCGCTCTGCTCCGCAGCACCTGCAAGCCACAAACCACCGCCCGGTGGCAAACAATAGCAACAGTCAGCAATGCTGACCAAATTATAACGATCCCGCCCCCAAAATCGGGGCGGCGATGCTCTTTCCCTGCACTTTATTAGTATAGGCAATATATTAATGTCAACACAGGCGTAGGCTCGTACGGCCACACACCCTGTGCACTCAGGGCACATTCTCAGCGAACCGGCCAACGTCACGTCAATTCAAGCCATAGACGTTCCCAATCCACCACCGCCTCCTGGACGGTCATCCATATGAGCATTTTGCCTTCCTGGCCTTGGTCACGGCAATTTAAGTCATAGACCGCCGAAGACCCTCATCCATGCCAATGGTCCTACCGAACGACATAGACCGGGTACGGTTCCGCCTGACCCGTGCTCACACCGCAACGACAATTTAAGCCATATGCGCAGGCCAAGACTCACCGAGTCCCGTTTCCACCACAATAATCACATAACCCGGTTATGTTCACGTTGGCTCCCCGGCCACCGTGTTGGCAAAACACGCTTTTGCCCAGTTTTCCGGGTGCACCTTGGAGTTAATCTCCAAGGCTCCCTGTTGCAATCTACCATGTACAAAACCCGAAAAACGCCCAAACACCCGGATTCTTGCCCGGTACAAATGCAATGCAACATCACCGATCCGGACCAACATGTCCGAATAGGCTTCACACACAATGCCTATGCCTGTTTACGCATACGGACTCTACACAAGGGGGACTTTACATTTCTACCCCAAGGAACGCTCCAACTCTTCGCTCACTCGCGAGAGCGGGCTTCTTATGCAAAGGAAAAGAGGGCTTCATATACACAAGGATGAGAAATCGTTACCCTTGCATTCTTCCGCGGCGCCATCGAAAACTATACGGTTGGAAAGCACCGCAACGGCGTCGCCTCCGCGGATCTGGACTCGGATCGCGATTCGGAGCTCCGAAGCTCTTCCGGTGGCCGGATCTTGGACTCCTCCTTCCTCCTTGCTCTCCCTTCTCTCTAACTTTTAGAGAGAGATTGGCAAATGGAAAATGGGTTTCTAAACCCTATTTCCCGGCTATAAACACCCAGGAGCAGCCACCCACCGTCGGATCCAAAGCCAAGGAAACGAACGGCCCGGATTAAATCCAAAATCATAAAATATGGGCTGAACACGGGTTGGCACACGGCCGTGTGCCTGACCGTGTAGCTCATTCGCCGTCTCGACCAAAATTGAAAACCAGCACACGGCATGTGACACGGCCTCCGACACGCCCGTGTCGCCTGCGACACGCCCGTGTCGGGGCCCGTGTCACGCCCCCCGTGTGCAATTTATCAACACTTTGCAGTCAGAGGGGTACACGGCTTGGTGACACGGCATCGGACACGCCCGTGTCAAACTAGACACGCCCGTGTTCGTGCCCGTGTCACTACCCATGCACCCAACCGCACTGCACAGGTGTGACACGGCCTGGTACACGCCCGTGTCCTAGGTCGTGTTCCACCATACAACCATCGTCGACCTGAACTGGTCGACGACACGGCCCGAGCTCGACACGCCCGACACGGCCTCCAACACGCCCGTGTCGGGGCCCGTGTCACCAGTACCAAAAATCTGACTTGGCCAAAATCGATCGCCGTCGCTCCTACAACATTTTAGGGTGTTACACTAGCAAAGGCAGAAGAAAGTCTCCCTCTCCACCAAGGAGAGATACTGAATCTGATTCAGGAGAATCAGGGAAAAACACATCAGACTGCGAATGGTCTGATGAAGATTTTGCTGCCTTCACCAGGCAATTTTAGAAGTTCTTAAAGAAGAAACACTGGAGAGGCATGCCTTCCACATCCTCTCATCACAAGGATGACTACTACATGGGTAGAAGAAAATACTCTAAGGAGGGCAGGTATGGTTCCAAAACTAGTAAATATGTTTCATTTAACATGACATGTTATCATTGCAGAAAACCTGGGCATGTGATAACCGACTGCCCAGTCAAAAGAAAGAAACATAGTTAGAAAAAGGACCACCAGCAAAAAGGAAAAAAGGAGAAATCACTAATTGCCAAGAAGCAAAGAAGTTAGAAAGGCTCCTCCTCATCAGAGTCAAAAGGAGAAGAATCCTACATTGGGCTGTACTCTACTAAAGAAGGAGCTGTAGATGCAGACTGCATCAAAAGGCTGGCTGCATTAGAAGAAGAAGTTGAGAAGGTTCATTTTGCTGCCAAGATTTAAAATAGGGCCCCTCTATCACAATTTTATGGTGATTCGGAGGTGGATTCTGAAGAATACAAGTGCTTCCTTGGGTGATGGCTAAGTCAGATGAAGAAATCTGCAAGGATCAGCCTGGTCCAAGCAAGGTAATTTCTATTACTTGCTCTGCTTGTTCAGATTATGAATCAGTTAAAGATTCTTGTGCTTCTGCATCAAGTGATTGTGATTGCTCAGAATCTGAAGGAGATATCAATCAATTGATTGATAATTATGGTGCACTTCTACAGGTTCTAAAGAAAAGCATGCTCCTGGCCAAATAGAAGGCTCAGGAAATTGTTTCTTTAAAGCTTGCTGCTTCAGAATCTGCAAAATTGCTGAATCTGAAGACCACTAGCCTCTAAGCCTCCTGTGAAATTTAATAGAGTGCAATTTTCTTCTAACAGCAATGACCATGAGGGTATTTATGGTCACTGGAATCATGCTAGAACATCTTGTATGAACAAAGATGTTCCACAATATGGTGTTAGTTACAGCAAAGGTGCAAGTGCCTATGAGAAAATACAAATGGCTCATCCTGGACCATTTGTGTTTGGTGCAACAACCCCTTCAGTCAAGGGTAATGTTGCTGGTTGTTCTCCAATTCCTCCAGCCAAATCTAAGACAAAGGGCAAGGGCATATGACTGGAACCTGGGCATCTATGAGGTCATCAAGAGTATGCTTTCTGACAAGAAAGCTGCTGCTAGAAGGGCTCAGGATATCCCAAGCACTTTTACTATCAGACCCACCACTTGTTTAACTGGGGTTGGAAAACCATGGAACAGGACTGCTGATACTCCTTCTAGACCAAGAGCTGCTGTTAACACAGCCACTAGACCTGCTCCAAAAAGAAGGTACAATATCTATGAGTGTTGGTACTGTGGCAAGGTAGGCCACTTTGATGTTAATTGCTGGCACAATCATAGTGTGCAGAGGACAAATGTCAGCTTGCTTACCAGAAAAGCTATAGGCAGGCAGAATTATTTTCAGCCTAACATGCACCAAGGACCCAATAAATATTGGGGTCCTAAGGTTAACTGATTTGTGTTTTGCAGGTTAGTCCAAGTGTTCATATCCCTTTATGGTACTTAGACAGTGGATGTTCCATCCATATGACTAGAATACAGAGCATGCTGAATGGTTATGTTCCAGTAAAGAATGGACCAAAAGTGTTCTTTGGTGGGTCAGAAAAAGGGGTGACTAGAGGTTTTGGTAAGATCTCTAATGGCATAATCACTATTACTAGAGTAGACTATGTGGAAGGGTTGCAACACAACCTGATAAGAATTAGCAAACTCTGTGATCTTTGCTATGCCATAGTATTCCACAAGGATGAGTGCCAAATTAGGAGGTTAAGTGACCAAGAGGCCATCTTAAGAAGCACTGGGAGTGGAAATATGTATTTCTTTGATTTCCTATGCTCTAGAAAAGACTCACCTATATGCCTAGTTGTAGATGAGAAAACCTCTTCCTGTGACCAGTGGCACAAGAGGCTAGCCCATCTAAATTATAGGACAATAGGCAAGCTGTTCAACAATGAGCTGGTTAGGAACGGGCCTAATTCTATATGCACTAAGGAGGGTATCTACTCTGCATGATAAAAGGGCAAACAGACTAAGACCTCCTTCAAGAGCATTTGCACCAAAGACTCGGTGAGGTGCTTATACCTCTTGCATATGGATCAGTTTGGTCCTATGCCAATTCAAAGTCTAGGTAGGAAAGTCTACACCCTTATGGTTGTTGATGACTTTTCCATAATTGCCTGGGTGTTCTCTCTAAGGAAGAAATCTGAAACCCCTGATGTCTTTCAGACATTTGTCAAGCAAATTCAGAATGAATTCAACAGCACTGTGATCAAAATAAGAAGTGACCATCGCATTAAGTTTTAGTCTTAGTACATGACTAGGTTCTATGAAGAGCTAGGAATTCATTAAGAATTTTCCTCTCCTAGAACACCCCAGCAAAATGGAACTGCTGAGAGGAAAAATAAGACTTTCATGGAGGCTGGTAGAACCTTACTAAGTGACTCATCCCTCCCAGAATAATTCTAGGCTGAGGCAGTAAACACTGCATGCTATGTCCTTAATAGAGTTTCTATAACCAAGAGCCACAAGAAGACTCCCTATGAGATCTTGAAGGGTAGAAAACCAAACCTGAGCTATTTCAGGATCTTTGGTTGCAAGTGCTATGTGCTCAATAATGGAAAGTCCATTTAACTAAGTTTGCTGCCAAGTCCTATGAAGGATCTTTGTTGTGTACAACACTTATATTAAGGCATATAGAATCTACAACTTAACTACCCAAGTTGTAGAAGAGTTAATGCCTGTTGTTTTAGGTTAATCCAACATGGTAAACTATGAGCTGTCAAGCTCCTTGTCTTATAGTATTGCAGGTACAGAGTAGATGATGGACAAGATGGCCATCAAGGAAGCTACCCCCACATTCCAAGAAAATCATGATGGACTGTCTATTCCAAGAGAAGGGGAAAACATAACTGAAGAAAATGAAGACTAGCTAGCTGATAACCCTGAAGATCAGTAAGCTACAACTAGATTGCCTCCAGCTACAAGGCATCTAAGAGACCATCCAGTACACCAAATCATTAGTGATGTAAATCATGGATTCCAGACCAGAAGCAGGAGCATGAATACAACTCTCTACTCAAGATTCCTGTCTCAAGAAGAGCCAATGAAGTTTGAAGAAGCAATTAAGGAATAGTCTTGGATTGGAGCAATACAGGAAGAACTGGACCAATTTAAGAGATGTAAGGTCTGGAAGTTGGTCCCCAGACCACAAGGACAAAATATCATAGGGACTAAGTGGATCTACAGGAACAAGTTGGATCAAGATGGCATTATTGTCAAGAATAAGGCTAGACTTATGGCTAAAGGCTACAAGCAAGAAGAGGACATAGACTTTGACTAGACCTTTACCCCAGTAGCAAGATTGGAAGCCATAAGGATTTTCCTTGAATTTGCTGCCTATCAGGGATTCGGAGTCTACCAGATGGATATCAAGTCAGCATTCCTGAATGGGGACTTAAAAGAGGAAGTATATGTGAATCAACCACCAGGTTTTATAGATTCTAACTCTCTTAATTTTGTTTATGAGCTTAGGAAAGCTCTATATGGGCTAAAGTAAGCCCCTAGGGCTTGGTATGAAACCTTGTCAAGCTTCCTCATTGGGAACAAATTCTCAAGGGGGAAGATAGACAAGACCTTATTCCTAAGGGAATCAAAGGGCAAGCTTATCCTAGTCTAGATATATGTTGATGATATTATCTTTGGATCTACTGATGACAACCTTTGTAGGAAATTTGCTAAACTTATGCAAGGGAAGTTTGAAATGAGCAGCATGGGTGAGCTCAAGTTCTTCTTGGTACTCCAGTAAGACAGACTGCTGATGGCTTGTCCATATCCCAGTCCAAGTTCACCATGGAGCTAATCAAAAAGTATGGTATGGAGAATGCCTCCAACATGAGAACTCCCATGGGATCAAGTATGTCTATAGGCAAAGATGAGGTAGGGAAACCTGTTTATGAGTCTTTGTATAAAGGGATAATTGGCTCCCTTCTATACCTAATTGCTAGTAGGCCTGACATCATGTATGCCACATGTGTCTGTGCTAGGTATCAGGCCTGCCCTAAAGAATCTCATTAGTCTGCTATAAAGAGAATCTTGAGGTATATTAAGGGCACACCAGATCTTGGCCTATGGTACCCTAGAAATAGGTATTTTGATCTAACAAGATTTTCAGATGCAGATTTTGTAGGTTGCAAAGAAGACAGGAAAATCACTATTGGAACCTGTCAGTTCTTAGGAAGAAGGCTAGTTTCTTGGAGCAGTAAGAAGCAAATTAGTGTGGTTATACCCACTGCTTAGTCAGAATATATATCAGCAAGCAACTGCTATGCTCAGCTGCTATAGATCCAACATCAGCTCTCGGATTACAACCTTCAGGTAGGTAGAACTCCTCTCTACTGTGATTCTACAAGTGCTATTTCTATTACTAAGAATCCTGTCTCACATAGCAGGACTAAGCATATATAAATAAGATATCATTTTATTAGTGAGCATGTGGAGAAGTAAGACATCAGTCTTGAGTTTGTCCCCAAAGACAAGCATATGGTTAATTGTAACACCCCAAACACCAAATCTGAGTTTAGGATGAGAAACACGGCCTTTGACATGGGTGTGTCCCAGAGCGTGTCCTGATCTATTTACTCAAGTGTGTTTTTTGTCTCGAATGTGTCTCAAGTGAGGCACATGGCCTTGGATAGGGGCGTGTCCCAAGCTATGTCCTTCACTGTGTTGTCGCGAGTTCTCGATGAAATGCAGTTGACGATCTTCGAGAGGCGACACAGATAGTGACACAGGAGTGTCCCAGGCCGTGTCCTGCTCGGGTTGGTAGCCGAGCTGTGTCGGGTGAGGAACACGGCCTGGATCCAAGTCATGTTCTGAGTGACACGGGCGTTTTGGGAACCCGTGTCCCTTTCAGGATTGTTGGTCCTGTGTCGATTGAGGGACACGCCACTCAACACGGGCGTGTGCTGATTGACACGGGCGTGTCAGGAGCTTGATACGGGCGTGTCTAAGGTTATGTCCTGGTCTTGATTGAGTCGGTTATGTGCCGCTTGAGGTAAACGGCCTGTGACACGGGTGTGTCACAAGCCGTGTCAGCCAGGGAAGATGCTTTTCAGAGGAAATCGTGGCCGTTCATTTCCTTCAAATTGGATCTAATGGTCCAGGATTCCCGCTGCTATTATTAGGCTAAGGATTGAGAATTATCTCTCATTTTATGTTGTCCATTCTCTTTCTAAAGAGATAGAGAGAGGGGAGAGCAAGGAAGGAAGAAGGAGAAGGATTCCGTCCATCGGTGGAGCTTCGGAGTACCGAGTCGCGAGCCGAGTTCAGTTCCGTGAAGGCAAGGCCGTTGCAGTACTTTTCATCTGGGTAGATTTCCAGGGCTCCAAAGCGATCGTCAAGGGTAACGATCTCCTTCTTGGAAAAGTGAAGTCCTCTTTTATGCATGTGCATGGAATCCTCCACCAAGAGGTGGAAAGCATAAGTGATTCCAGCGAGTTGATAGTTGATATCCCCGGTTGAGTCTACATCTAGATCTGGAAATGAGTAGTACAAAATCGGCATGCTGTGTGAATCCAATTCGGACGGTTAGTCTGGATTGGTGATGTTTATATTGCGAACTGGAGAAGACTCTGTGTATGTAATGAGTAGGTTACGGAGTTTGTGAGGATGCTTGTGAGCTCCTTGAGTTGTATACTCTATATGAGCTGTTTGTGAGTTGGCCGTGAGAGCCATTCTTTGTGATTGTGGAGCCTTTGTGGCATTGGAATTGTACGATACGCGTGAGTTGTATGCTGAACCGAAAAGCAGCACTGTGTTCCTGTGTTTTGAGAGATCGATTAGTAGCACTGCAAATGGGGGGATGCGGGCCTTCCCGGCGTGTTACACTACGGTGGTAGGTCGATCCATAGGTATAATGTACCTGCGTTGTGAACGATCGATTGGTGGCAACACAAATGGGGGTTGCGGGCCTTCCCGGCTTGTTACACTACGGGGGTAGGTCGATCTAGAGTAATCATTGGTTGTCGTGAGGTTAACACCTCTTAGTGGTATGTGCGAGGATGTCTCCAGCATGCGTTTTATGGTAGACTAGTGCCTGGCCAATAAGCTAATAAACTCTAATCGGTGGTGGGACCTAGAATGATTCAGTACACCGTAAGCGTGCCCTAAGTGCACGAATTGTCTGGCACGAAGGCCGGCGTTTGTGATGTTTTTGTGCGTGAGTGCACTTGTTGTGATATATATATTGTGATTGTAATGCTTGCAGGGAAGGAACCACTACCCCGAGTAAGGGGTAGGGTCGTTATAATTGGTACAACTGAATGCTGACCGTTGCTTTGTTTATCACCCTTGGGGTAGACGTCCATATGCAGGTGCTGCCCTTGCTGGTGCTGACTTGGATTGAGTGGGCTGAAGCCCTTGCTGCTGCTAATTCTAAGTCCTTGAAAGTCATGCAAAGAATTGGATTTCATGTGTGATCGGCCTGCATGCTGATGTATGAAACCACCTCTTGTAAAGAGAAACCTGTAAGGCCATATGCCCTGAGGGTTTGTGTTGTATACATTCCTAGTGTTATATATAAATGTGTTATTTATATATTTAGTGGACATTCATTAGATGAGTTCTTGTAAGCTAAACTTCTGCTAGAATGCTCTGAGTTAAGATGTGAGTAGAAAGTATTTTGATATTCACACGTGATTCCACCATTTGTGTGTGAAATATGGCATGGGGCCCCATCCAAACCCTCTATTATATTCTATGTGACGGATGGAGGCGTTATAAATTGGTATTAGAGCTTAGGGTTTGGTAGGGATCATATAATTGAACTCAAGAATGTCCACTAGGAATGTGAGCCTGTATATTAGGCATGTTCGTTGTTTTGGATTGGACGTTAATGATGTCTTATTCACGTATAGGTGACAAGGAGTGGAGCTGGGCAGTCTGAACCCCAGCATTCGGATGAGAGTGCGGCACCAGCTGAGGTGCCCACACCTCCTCCTTCTGTGGAAATCATACGCTTAGTTGCGGAGGCGCTATTTGCCATGTTTCATAGACAACCTATTGGGCAGGCAAGGCCTACAGTGGAGCAAGTGCGGGTTAGTGCGAGGCAAGAGCATGTTGAGGCTCTGATTGACGAGCAAGCGACTAATGAGAAATTGAAACGGTTTATGGAGTTTCATCCACCTACGTTCGATGGGGAGGGATACCGAACACAAGCTGATGATTGGCTCGTAAGAGTGAAGATGATCCTGACAGCGATCAGGACTGACGAGAGGCAGAAAGTTACTTTAGCCACTTTCCTACTGGAAGGAGAGGCGAGGCTTTGGTGGGATGAAGTCGAATTGCACCAATTTGCAGGTAGAATCCTAGGGGAGATATAAATGGAGGAATTCTCCAAATTATTTTGGGCAAAGTATTTGCCAGTATCGCGGCGAATTTCAATGGAGAATGAGTTCCAACGTTTGGTGCTGGGTGAGAGTACTATTGAGAATTACCTGCATGAGTTTACCAGGCTAGGGCACTATACGGGGTCTACTTTTGCAGAAGAAGCGCGGAAGATGAATAAGTTCTATGAGGGACTTTGTGTTGAGCTGAGGTTGGCACTCCCGAGTTCAGTGAACCAAGTATTCCAAGCATTAGTAGATACATCCTATATGTTGGAGAAGGATTTGAAGCAGGTGCAGGATAAGAAGAACTTGGCAGTGGAAAAGCCGGAGTTCAAAGTTCCGTAGTAGGAACAATCAGAATTGAGGAAACGAGATAAGAAGAGGTTCAGGCCTGTTGAACAAACATCTTCGGATGTTGCTTCGGGAGCAACGTATGGGCAAGGACATGTGGGGACACGTACATGTTTTAATTGTGGGAAGCAGGGGCATGTCGGCCACAATTTCTGGAGTGGCCCTTCAAAGGGTGATTAAAAGACAAGTGCATCATACGATGAAAAGGGCAAGGCAGTGGAAGAGTCATCGGCATCCCGGGCGCAACCTCGAATGTACACTCTCGAATTGCAGGAGCCACAAAGCTCAAATCGTGAAGTATAGCAGCCTCGCGTGTATAATCTGGAGTTATAGGAGGCCGTCAAGCGGATTATGAGGGACGCGTACGAGCGGAAATAAAGTAAAGAGTGTACTTTAATATTGTACTTGTTCTATGTTTGTTTGTAAAAACTTGTGTTTGTGCGATGTCGTGGGGCGAGACAAGCTGCGGCCTCTGAGCTATAAACTCGGATCGTTTTTATTAAAGGTACAACAAAGTAATGGTTGTGTTTGTGTCTACCATTGCGCTAAATTTTGGGATGAAATTTCTGTAAGGTGGGAGGGTTGTAACACCCCAAATCCCAAATCTTAGTTTATGCTGGGCAACACGGCCTGGGACACGGGAAGGTCCTGCTCTTTTTGCTCGAGTGTGTCTCGAGTGAGGCACACGGGCGTGTCCCAAGCCATGTCCTTCACTATATTATTGTGAGTTCTCGATGAAATGCAGTCGACGATCTTCGAGAGGCGACACAGCTAGGGACATGGGCGTGTCCCAGGCCGTGTCCTGCTCGGGTTTGTAGTCAGGCTATGTCGGGTGAGGAACACGGCCTGGATCCCAGGCATTTTCAAAGTGACACGGGCGTGTAAAAGTTGACACGGGCGGGTTGGAAACCCATGTCCCTTTCGGGATTTTTTGTCCTGTGTCGATTGAGGGACACGCCCCTAAACACGGGCATGTACTTATTGACATGGGCATGTCAGGATCTTGACACGAGTGTGGCTAATCCCGTGTCCTGGTCAGGATTGAGTCGGTTGTGTGTCGCTTAAGGTACATGGCCTGTGACACGGGCGTGTCACAAGCCGTGTCAGCCCAAGAAAGATGCTTTTTAGAGCGAATCGTGGCCGTTCATTTCCTTCAAATTGGATCTAATGGTCCAGGACTCCTTCTGCTGTTATAAGGCTAAGGATTGAGAATTATCTCTCATTTTAGCCATTCTCTTTCTAAATAGATGGAGAGAGGGGAGAGCAAGAAAGGAAGAAGGAGAAGGATTCCGGCCGCTGGTGGAGCTTCGGAGTTCCATGTCGCGAGCCGAGTTTAGTTCCATGAAGGCAAGGCTATTGCAGTGCTTTTCATCCGGCTAGATTTCCATGAATCCAAAGCGATCGTCAGGGTAACGATCTCCTTCTTGGACAAGTGAAGTCCTTCTTTATACATGTGCATGGAATCCTCCACTAAGAGGTGGAAAGCGTAAGCGATTCCAGCGGGTTGATAGTTAATATCCCCGGTTGAGTCTGCATCTTGATCCGGAAATGAGTAGTACGGAATAGGCATGCTCTGTGAAGCCCATCCGGATGGTTAGTATGGATTGGTAATGTTTATATTGCGAACCAGAAAAGTCTTTGTTTATGTAACGAGTAGGTTATGGAGTTTGTGAGGATACTTGTGAGCTCCTTGAGTTGTATGCTCTGCATGAGCTTTTTGTGAGGTCGCCGTGAGAGACATTCTTTGTGATTGTGGAGCCTTTGTGTCATTGGAATTATACGCTCTGCGTGAGCTATATATTAAATTGGAAAGTGGCACTATGTACCTGTGTTTTGAGAGATTGATTGGTAGCACTTTAAATGGGGGGATGCGGGCCTGCCCGGCGTGTTACACTACGGTGGTAGGCCAATCTAGAGTTACTATATATCTGCATTGTGAGTGATTAATTGGTGCCAACGCAAATGGGTGATGCGGGCCTTCCCATCTTGTTACACTACGGGAGTAGGTCGATCTAGAGTGCTCATTGGTTGTCGTGAGGTGAACACCTCTGAGTGGTATGGGCGAGGATTTATCCAGCATGCGTGTTGTAATAGACTAGTGTCCGGCCAACAAGATAATAACCTCTAATCGGTGGTGGGGCCTGGAATGATTTGGTACACCGTAAGCATGCCCTGAGTGCATGGAGCGTATGGCACGAAGGCCGGCATTTGTGTTGTTGTTGTGCGTGAGTGCACTTGTTGTGATATATATATTGTGATTGCAATGCATGTAGGGAAGGAACCACTGCCCCAGGTAAGGGGTAGGGTCGTTATAATTGGTCAGCTGAATGCTGACCGTTTCTTTGTTTATCACCCTTTGGGTGGACATCCATATGCAGGTACTGCCCTTGCTGGTGTTGACTTGGATTGAGCGGGCTGAAGCACTTACTTATACTGCTTGTAGGCCCTTGAAGGCCGTGCGAATAATTGGATTTCATGTGTGGCTGGTCTGCGTGCCGATGTATGAAACCACCTCTTGTAATGAGAAACATGTAAGTCCTTAAGGCCGTGAGCGTTTGTGTTGTATACATTCCTAGTGTTATATATAAATGTGTTATTTATATATTTAGTGGACACTCTTTGGATGAGTTCTTGCAAGCTAAACTTCTGCTAGAATGCTTTGAGTTAAGATACGAGTAGAAAGAATTTTGATATTCACACGTGATTCCGTCATTTGTCTGTGAAATATGGCGTGGGGCCTCGGCCATACCCTATGTTATATTCTATGTGACGGATGGAGGCATTACACTTATATATTCACTAAACCATTAGTTGAAGCAAAGTTCAACACCCTCAAATTTTAGTTAGGTATGTTGAACTTGGCATAGCTTCTGGGACTCCCTTTTACATTTTTTTGGGTGCAGGTATTGTTCCTCTTGCTAGACATACAGACTCCCCAGCAGTATCTATTCACTGATGTTTCTATTAAGGGGGAGTAATTTACTCTAGAGAGAAGAGAGAAGGGCAGCCAATGGAAGGGCCAGCCCCCATCTGCCTATTCTATAGAAGTCAAAAGGGGGAGAGAAGAGAGAAGTTCTTAGCAAGGTGAAAATATAGCAAGTGGGAGAGAATGCAAAGGGGAAAGAAAGACATGTGTCACTTAAGTAAGGACAAACACCTTGTAACAAAATAAGGGGAGTAAGTGATGCTCACCATACATACAGGAAATGAGGTACATTTATTTATAGCTTTTCAGAATTTCAATATTTATTTTGCTGTATAGGATATGTGTATCATTGACCAAGAAAAGAAAACATTTTTAATAAGGGTTTTGACTTCTTTAAATAGGGGAGATTGTTGGGTCCATTGTTCCCAATATCCCTGATTTGTGAGAAGTCAAACATGTCAATATCACACACATTAACTGTATTTGATGTGCATTTGAGGTCTTGAGTGCAGGTTGTCCATATCACATTGATTGGATATGTGGACACAATAAGTGGTTGTTGGACATAACAAAAATCGACTAAGTCCATAGGTGTTTAGTGGAGCAAGCTCACTCAACGCCAGAGGTATGGATTCAATATTGTCTAGTAGAAATTTGCCCATGTCCACAGGCATTGAGTTAGGATAACTCACTGAACGCAATATAACATATAGCGTTGAGTCTATCTAAGCCTAACTGAAAGATAGACAAAAATTTAACTGAGTACAAAAGCATTGAGTGTAGTCTACTCACTCAACGCCATATAACAAAAAGGATGTAAGTCAAGCTGAGTCAGTCTAAGCCTAGAGATATTGGCTGAAAATTTTCACCAAGTCCACATGCGTTGAGTGTGAAAGAAAGGGGATAGATCTTAACTTTCTTCTAATCTAGTTAATATATAAAAAGTCGCAACATAAAGATAAAGAAGGAAAAAGCAAGCACATAGACAACACAAGGATTATAGTGGTTCCCCAACCTGGGTACATCCACTCTTCTACCACCCTGGTAGGAATCCACTAATAGGTTTTGATCAGGTGACGGCCACCTTTGAGCTTTTGATCAGGTGCTCAAAAACCACTCTCAAGTCTTTTGGAAGGAGACTTGCAACCAAACTAACTTTTGAAGGGAGTTAAAACCCGGTACAGTGGGGTGGGAAAGAAAGTGATGTTAGTCTTCTCTATTCTCAAAACAACTTAAGAAGATTTTGTGGATTCTGATGGTGTCAAAGCTCCCCCTGAGAAGTTGAAAGTTCAGGAAGAATAAGAGCTTTGCTTCAGGAGTGTGTAGGTCTTCAGATTTGATGTTGCTCTCCAACAAGCCTCTAGACTGATATGGTATTTGTTGTCTTTTGAAAAGCCTGGAGCAGATGATGACAACACTGTATGATAGAATGTTGTGTTGTGTTCTTCAGAATCTCTATTCTGACTACTACATCGTTTTGTTGTCAGTCACTTCCTGTGTATCTGCAAAAACCTCTAATCTGAATATATTCCCCCGAGCCATATTCAAACATTTGAATTTATTCTATCTTGAAACGGCTGAGGAATTCCCGAGAGAGAAAGAAGCTTGGGGAATTAATCACATTAACTGCTGCTGTTGAACGGCTATATGCATTAAATCTTAGAGATATTAAATGCCTTAATTAAATCTACCAACTGTAAATAACTCTTATTGAAAACTGCACATATTTCATCGACCTCAGTCTGCTATTCGTCGACCTCAGCTCAGAGATCGTCGACCTGAATAATCTTTGCGTCGAGCTGAGATTCTGTCTTGAGATCAGCGATCGTCGACCGGAGCTCGGAGATCGTCGAGCTAAACTCAGAGATAGAACTCTGAGTTTTGTCGACCTGAGTTCGACGTTCGTCGAACGCAGCTTGAAGTATGTCGAGCTACATTCCTGCCTTTGTCAAAACTGATTTCTGCATGAATTCTCTAGAATTCTTTTGAGGCAGGCCTAGAAATAATCCTATGATCCTGACTATACATTTTGGGTCACTCTAAAAGCATCCTAATAGTATTTCTTTCCCAAATCCAAACTTGGGTTCTAATATAGTGTAGCTTACTCACTCAATGCCAGATAATAGAACAATTCTGTTAAGTTGTTTAGCATTGAGTGGAGCTTACTCTCTCAACGCCAAGGTGCAGAAAAATTTGCTAAGGCAAATAGCGTTGAGTAAGGCAAGCTCACTAAACGCTCTCGACACTCTCAACGCCTTGAAGCAGAAATTTGGCTATGTCCAAATGCGTGGATTGCTTAGCTTTCGTCGAGCACAGCTTCGTCTAATTGAGCTTAGCGTTCGTCGAACTGAGCCTGGAGTTTGTCAAACTGAGTTTAGCCTCTCTTCGAGCTCAGCATTTGTCGAATTGAGCTTAACATTCATCGAACTGAGTCTTGAGTTCGTCGAACTGAACTTATGCTTTCATTGAGCTGAGCTTGTTGTTCATCGAATGGAGCTCAGCGTTTGTCGAGCTCAATACCTAGACAGATAAAATTTTGTCTAAGTGTTGTGGCATTGAGTGATACCTACTCACTCAACACCTTTGGTTCTTAAACTAATTTTGTCTAAGTCCAGCGTTGCTGAGTCATGCTGACGTCAACAAAGTCAAAAAGTCAACCAAAATTCGAATGTTGCGGAAATGCTGCCAAAGACGTTGGCAGCCAGCTATTTTCATCTTCTACACTTTCCCAGGAATATTTTCAACATTATGTGTTGGGGCCCACACACAACAAAGAGCCGTTGAATCAAGATTAAATGGAAAGCCTGCACTGAATGGCTTAATCTCATCCATCAATCCTGGTGGTGGGACCCACTGCTCAATTGGCCTTCGGAGAATAAAAAGAAGCAAATCGGCCAGATCAATCAATTCCTTGTCTAGGTTTTCTGAAAACAAAATGTGCGGCCGAACTTCATCATCTTCCTCGCCATTTTTGTCGAGCCTAGGAAGTTATTATGCACAGAGACCCTTTATGGGAAGAGAGATAGCTGAAGCAATCACTATCTACAATAGCAGGATCAGAAGCTATTTTGAGGAAGTAGATATACAGGTTCTGCAGAGAAAAGAAAGTTGGTTGAAGAAAATTCTACTGCCTACTTATTGTCTTCAACAGCAAAAGCTTGGACTTATATATGCTCAGTCTAAGAAGAAGAAGACACAGATATCTTGCTCTGGTGTCTAATAATCTCTCTCTTTATTTCTTCTACTGTAAAGATTCTTGGTGAATCTGGAGTTGTAAGCTTGTATTATAAAGGCTAAGGTCTATGTGACCTATGTTTTGCTTTGTGCCAGGTGAAAGGTCTTTGTGACCTGGGTTTGGCTTAGTGCCTAAGTTGTAGGTCTTTGTGACCTGTGTGGTCCTGCGGGATCTATGGTGTAAGCTCTTTAGGTGCTGAGTTCTTGAGGGAGAGTCGAATCTAATACACTGCTAGATAGGCGCAGAGGGACATTGGATGTACCCAAGGTTTGGAAAACACTATAAATTGTTGTATCACCTATGATTGATCTTGAAAGCAAAAACTAACCTAATCACCAACCACAAAAATCTGCAAACAAGTTAGAAAAATAAAATTGAGATAGAAACCTATTCCCCCCCCCCCTCTAGGTGTTTAACTAGCCTTGAGAACAAGTCTTTCAAGAGGCCAAGCTCCTGCTGTGCCACAGTCAACCTTTCATAAGGTAATCCTCCCTTCTAACAGGCATAACCATGACTGCTTGTATGGTCACTGTAAGAATTGGAATTTTTTCCTTTAAGAACACAAGTGTGTCTTACTATGAGAGAAGAAAGGGTAGGGGAATGAGTTCCTTGAAGGCTCCCCATGGAAAAGTACAAATGGGCTATGCTGGACCATTTATATTTGCTGCCTCTGCCCCAACTCATATGGGAAAGGCAGTGGGTTTCACTTAAGCCCATCCAGCATGGACTCAAACCAAGGGTCAATCTACCAGTAAGACTAACCTGGCTAGCTCTAATGATATAAACATCTTGTCATCTACAAAGAAGACAACCGTGAACACCATTCAGGGAAAGCATAGGAAGCCTGCTGGAAGAATAACCTTCAATTAGATCCATGCTGAAAGGAACCTGAAGAAAACTGTTGCTCCTCTTCCTCCTATTCAATCAACAGTTAACCAATCTGCAAGACCTGCACAGAAGAGAAGATACAATATCCATTAGTGTTGGTGTTGTGGTAAGGTGGGGTATTTTTCCCGGGATTGATGGTAGAATCCTTATATGTCTAGAGCAAGAGTTTGCCGACCTATCAAAAATTCTGCAGGAAGGCAAGTTAGATTTCAGTCTTATCAGGAACTAGGACCCAATACCTATTGGGTTCCAAAGGTAAGATAATTCTATTTTGCAGGATAGTCCAAGTAGCCATGACCATGTGTGGTCCTTGGATAGAGGTGTACTAGGGCTTAGTCTTGGTACAAAGAATGACTCAACAAATCATAGTGCACAAGATGTCAAAGACATGTGCAACTGTTCAGGGGGAGATTGCAAAGAAAAGCCAGATGCACATAAATGGCTGAAGATCAGAAGCAAGGTTGCTGGTATGCTCAGAGATTGTGAACCCAAATTATGTTTCTAGTCAACAGGGCAGAGATAATTAGAATCCACCTAACCTTAAATTCTACTATTTAATTGATAAATTGATTATGCCTGTTAGAAATAAGGTCATTAAAACAAATATCTGAGAAATTGTAAAAAAAATTCTAAACAATCATTCCCAATAAATATGTTAGTGGCTCGCTTGTTCACTATGCCGCAAGAAGTGACTAGTCTCATCATACATAAAGACAAATATTACATGTGTAATACTAGGATAGATAAGTATCAAATCTTAGGTTAAGTCAATTGAGAATGGGGGGGGGGGGGGGCTAACACATTCTCAGTTGAAATTAATTTAAGGATTTTAAAATTATTCTAATTACAATCTAATTACCAAAGAAAACAGTTGTTGAGCAAATTAAGCTAACTTAAGGAAAAATTGTAGAAAAGATGGCGTGCAGATAAGTATCAGAATTAATCCTGGAAATTGATCAAAATTAATCAGCGAAATAGGATATTGACCTTCCGCCTTTTTTGAATACTATATATAAGAAGGGCTTGAACAATAAGAAAAGTCACTATTCCTTACCCTCTCCCGTCCGCATTTGCCAAAACAACGAAAAGCTGCTCTCGCTAGGTTTAAGGAATTCCCAAGTGAAATGGCTCCCAAGGGACCGAATTTACTCTTCGAAGGTTTGGAACTGGTGAAGAATGGATTTAAGGATGCCCTAGATACATGTTATTCTTTATCTACTCCAGGTTTCTGACCTAGAATTCGTCCTGTCAGAATCTTGTCTTCAGTGGAAAAGGGAAGTACTGGAGTTGTTCGCCAATGTCAAGGGAAATATATCTGTTGGCAAGCTTAAGACGACTGTGAATGGAATGAAAGACAAGATAACCCTAAGGAGGGTGACCAAACCCTCAAGCTGCCCAAGTTCTCTGTCGCAGACAATGAGGACAAACAGGCCAAGGACGACATCAAAGATACAATAAAGTGGTGTGGGCTGTCCAAGCACACCACCAGCTCCATCCTGAGGAAAGAACTTAACCTGAAAGGTAAGTTCTTAGCCGATGTAATTGGAAAAGTCTTGCTCTGCAAGACAGGGTCACATGTTTAAATTTCAAAGAAGTTATTTAAGCTGATGGCACGGTTCATTCTGACCAAAAGGACTGACTGGGGTAGGATAGTGATTGATTAAATAGTGGACTGCATGGCTGAACCAAATCTGGGGAGAATCCTATCACTATTTCTGAGATAAACAGCTCCAAAAATCCTGAACTCGAAGCTTAGTGCAAGGATGCACCGCATGAGAAGAATGGACATTAAGATGTTGGAGAGATGGGATAGGGTACTTCAACCCCATGGACCATCAGCTGTGCAAGGAAAAGGGAAGAAGATTATTGATATTGAGCCCAACTCCTATAGCAGCTCATCTGAGGAGAAAGAGACTCACAATCCAGAACTATCATCATCTGTCGAAGTGTCCAGGAGAGACATGAATATTCAGGTATCTGCCTCTTCTTATCTTACCCCCTTAGTCATGCAAGCAGACTGGAGTCATACATTGTCCCTGATAATGATGAGCATGCTATTAAGTTGGCAGAAACAGCTACAAAAGAAGTTGTTTACTTGATATCTGCAAGAACGGGGAAGATGCCTCCAGACTAGAAAATGTAGAAGGGCACATGCCTATGTATGATAATGATGATGATCCTAGGCCTCAGAATGTGGGGGAGATCAAACTTATCTAGGATAAAGAGACTGTGATGTCTGAAGAAGAACGTCCACTGAATAAAGATATGGAAAATCCAAGTGCTGAAGAAAGGAATGCTCAAATTGAGGGGGAGCAGCTGTTACAAGAGATAATGCAAGATACGTTATTTATTGGGAGGCAACTAAAAGTTCCTCAAATAGTGGCACTATCTGCTACAGCTGATAAAGAGGTTGTTGCTGCTGCTGTAAACCTGCATGCAAATGAAAGCATGGCAGAGATTGAGGGGGAGATATCATCTGATCTCTCTGCTTGTGTAGTGTATGATCTACTTTCCTCAGAATCAAAGGAAGAGGAATCTAATCATGAGAAGGAACAATCCTCAGCTCATACAGTGTATGACCTCGCTCTAAGAACAGGAGTCCAGCAAACCCAAAATGAAGGCACATCAGCTGGAACAGATCAAATTTAACCGATGCTCCTGGCCCAGCTGAAGAGTTTGTTAGATGAGAAAAGAAGAGCTCTGGAAACTTTTGTAGATGATTCCTAAAGACCATCAGGAATGAGTTGGCTACTGAAATAAAATCAATAAAATTTGAAGTAAACTTACTAAAGGGTGAGACTGTGAAGTTTTTCACCAGGGCTGCACCAGTTGTCGACTATACAATGGAAAATCTGTATTAGGCGAACAAGAATGTGGTCATTACTATACAGAACCAAGAGATTCAGACCAAGAACTCATTAGTTGTACACAATGCCACTCAAGTACTATTGAATAAGCAGACTGCTGCTATTCTAACAAAAGCAGATGAATGCACCAAACTGCTAGATGGCCACTTACTAGTGATTAAACATAATGTAATTGTTGGAGTTAATCATCTGGTGCTCAAAAGATCTGAAGCTAGCACCTCCCAAACTACTCAAGTAATTGAAGAAGTCAAAAAGGGGGAGAGAAATGTCATCAGGACAAATACTAAGAACATGATCCGGGCCACAAATGCTATGAGAGGCTCATTGGGAATGGAGCCACTTCAATATAAAAACATCCCAGTGATGCCTGATCATGTACAAGAAGCCTTGAACAATTTGTCTGCCCAAGTTCAAGACAATCAAGAATATGCTCAGTACATTGAAGAGGGTGACAGTGCAAATATTTAGTGGGGAGAGACAACTACTGTTGCTCATAATCCTTCCATCATCCCATCTGTAGACTGGTCACTATAGGTCAATGAAAAAATCATTGTTGATGCTTAAGTGGAGGCCAGGCTAAGAAAAAAGAGAAATAGATAAGAAATGGAATAGAGGCTTGATTTTATGGTATGGAGCCCAGAATCAAGAACCATCATTCTAGTGAATTGGGATCTTGTCAAAAATAGGACTGTAAATAGAGGAAAATGGTATAGCTCCTCAGAATGGAGGAAAATGGAAAAGAGGGATATCTCTAGGAGAATCTACTGGAAAAACAAAAAATCTAACCTTCTGAAGCCTTGTGAGGTTGAGCCCGCCAAGTATTTTCCAAAGCCCTTCAGCTATCTCCAAAGTCAAAAAGCTAAAAGAGAAGAGAAAGAATTGGAAAAAGCAACAAAGGAGAAGGTAGCTGATGAAGCAGAGAAGGCTGATAAGAAGGGAAAGAAGCCAGATGATGGAGAAGACAAACCAGCAAAGAAGACCAAAGGTAGTGGA
This sequence comes from Platanthera zijinensis, assembly GCA_039513925.1. Lineage (NCBI taxonomy): Eukaryota > Viridiplantae > Streptophyta > Magnoliopsida > Asparagales > Orchidaceae > Platanthera > Platanthera zijinensis. The sequence goes on along the minus strand of CM077086.1, from coordinate 163,773,993 downwards.
ATTGTAATAAGAGAACCTGAAACTTGAAAAGGTTCAAGTTCTTCTTATAGGGCTTAAGGAGCATGTTATTTTGTGTAATGCACAAATAATATATTTTCTCATATGATAAATGAAATTGCTCTTGTCTTTTCTGTGTTCATGTTATGTCTAAGATTTACAGTTGAAATTGCCTACTGAATAGATAGCATAAATGTATACACATGAGGTAATCTAACTTGTGAACACTGTGCACTTATTATACAGGCTGCTTATATGGGCAAGTCAAGTAATCACTTAACTAAGGTATGGGTTGACAAAAATTTGTCTAAGTCCACGGGCATTGAGTGAAGATGACTCACTCAATGCCAAATGACATATAGCACTGAGTGAAGCCTATACAGTCAATGCCAAAGCAGTGGCAAGCTTTGAAAATGGCTAAGTCCACATGCGTTGAGTGAAGTCAACTCACTCAACACCATACAACAAAAAGCTGTGAGACTGGAAGCAAGCCAGGGGGAGTAAGTAATTCTCCATAGGCTGGAGAAATGTGGTAACGTTTCAAAACTCTAATGATGTTACACAAGCTTTAATTTTTATGTTGAATATATTGTGTATGTCAATGACTTCTATTATTGTTCAAGCAAAGTTTTGACTTCTTCAAATAGGAGGAGATTGTTGGGTCTATTGTTCCCAATGTCCCAAATTTGTAAGAATTCAAACTGGTCAATGGCATACACACAAAATGTATTTGATGTGTGCTTAAGTTCATATATGCAGGTTGTCCTTGATTGGGCAGGTGAACAAAAAGAGTAAGCTGGAAGTCAGATAAATTGACTAAGGAAAAAGCGCTGAGACAGCTGAGATAGCTGAGAAGAATGTCTCAGCATAACCGCTGAGATAGCTGAGAAGCTCAATGCAAAGAGTTAAGAGAAGTGATGGTCTCAGCCCAACCGTTGAGACAGATGACAGTCTCAGCTGTGAAGAAGAAAGCGTTGAGACAGTTGAGAAGAAGCCGCTAAGACAGTTAAGAAGAAACTGCTGAGATAGGAGATAGTCTTAGCATTGAAAGAAAAATCGCTGAGACAATTGAGAAGGAACCACTGATAAAAAGCCAGAAAAAATTCTCTAAGTCCAGAAGCATTGAGTGAAGAAGGTTCACTAAACACTTCTAATGATAAGGCAAGTCAGAGTGAATTGAGAGACTTAACATCACTCAACGCTCAATGAGTTCTGAAATTTTTCTAAGTCAAGAAAGTGATGAGCGTCGAGCTGAGCTCACCTTTCATCGAGCCAAATTTAAAGTGTGAGATTCTGAGTTAATAGAGCTCAGGTCAGAATTCGTCGAACTAAGTTCAGAGTTCGTCGATCTCAGCTCACCATTCATCGATCCAAGTCAAAGTATTTCATGTCATTATGAGAAAGCTACAGCAACATCGAATGACCACTGCTGACGTCACCAAAAGTCAACAAAGTCAAAGTATTTCATGCCATTGCGGGAAAGCTACAGTAGCGTCGGAAGCTACTATTTGTCCTCTTTCTATGGATGTGGCGCTCACTATCCTTGGCTGGGCCCACACTCAAAAAGTGTCATTGATTCAAATCAACAGATATAAAAAGCAGAGAGAAAAGGGGATTAGGGTTAATAAACGAACGAAAAATAGAGGCAGCTGGACTTCATCTTCTCCGATGAAAATGAAAGATAAGTCCAGCAGAGCAAGCCAGCAAGTTAGAGAAAGATAACTGAAGCTTTTCCAGTTCAGCAAGTTTGTTCTTTGCAGAACAAGTTGGATGATTCATCTAATATGCAAGGAGAGATAGTTGTGTGAAGGGCCGTCAGCCTTCAATAGCAGATAGTTGTTCTTAAGTGCAGCAGAGAAGTGGTTAGCTATAGAAGATGACTAATTTCTTCTACAACAAGAGGTCTGGACTGATATCTGCTCAGTCTAGCAAGGTAGACTCTGAGATTTATCTCTAATTTAGTGTTTTAATTTATTATAACTTCTTGATTAACTTCCTGTAGGATTCAGGATATCTGAATCTGAGCTATAGGGACTTTTGTGCCTAAGTTGTAGGTGACTAATTAGTCACTGAGGTAGGTGCCCTGCTAGGGTACTGAGGTAGAATCAAAGTGTGGATCTGAGAGTAGGGCTGTCCTCCCAGCCTGAGTAGTAGGGCCTAGTTCCTTAAGTAGGTGACTGTTGAGTCATTGAGCTATAGGTGACAAGTGTGTCACTGAGTTATAGGTCTTGGAGGAGACTGAGTGTAGGGCCTTTAGGCCTGAGGTAGGTGAAAAGTTTGTCACTGAGCTGGAGGTGCCTGGAAGGGCACTGAGGTAGGTACCTGGAAGGGTACTGAGCTGTAAAACTGCCGCATCACTCGAAGGGTAGGGCCTTGTACTTGAAGTTGTAGGGCTAAAAATCCTGAGCTGTAGGCCTTTGAGATAAGGCTGAGCTAGGTGGTTTGAGGACCACTGAGTTGTAGGAGCACTGTTGGGCTCTAAGGTAAGAACTCTTGTGGTTTTTAGGTAGGGTTATGAAGAGAACCTGAGTGTAAGGTTGAGGGCCTGAGGTGTAAGCTCTGAGGAGCATTTGGTGGAGTTTGTGCCTTGTCTAACATAAGTTAGAAAGGTGGGAGGAAAAGTGGATGTACCCAGTTGAGGAACCACTATAAATATATGTGTGCTTTGTTGTGTTGCTTGTTGTTCTTTCAAATTACAGGTACTACGGACGAGCATTAGATCACTCAGTTAGAAATCAGCAAAAAGACTTAAGAACTTTCAAAGACCTATTCACCCCCCCCCCCTCCAGGTGACTAGCTAACCTTAAGCTAATGACTTTCAATGGGATAACTTCGGGTCTCTGAACCCATCTGGAAACGGGTCCGAAATGATCAACTCGCTGAAAGGGATCCCCCACCAACCTGGCGAGTGGGTCCATCTCATGCCCTCACCTCGCTGACCCTACAACATTCACCTGCCCTAGGAAAAGCTCCCGCCCAGCGAGATCCTTCTTGCCTCTCTTAACTGGGACCTCCTTCCCTGAGCGCTATCCAGGAGCATTCTCGCCCAAGGATGAGGTCGCAACCACCAGAACTGAGGGTGTAGCCCATTTTCCCCACGCAGTAAATGCAAGGTGGATGGTCTATAGGACCTCTCTCTTGAAGTCTTCTAGCATACCGACTATAACACCACTCACTGGTGGTGGCGAGCCGCCTGAGCCAACTCCCTTTTCCTCGCCTCTAGCCATGAAGCTCAGCTCAAGATTTTCTTGTATGAGCTATAGTCCACGCTCACCGCACCAAAAATGTTGAAACCAAAACATGTCCTCAACGAGAGTTCGGACCCAAGGGTGTAACTAACACCTACTTCTCCCGAACTAGAGCTCCTTACCAGCCACTCAGAATTAGAAAATTGACATTATGCTGGAGCACGGAGGTCCCACACACACCCGAAAGATCTCTAAAGCGCTTCTCCTCCCAAGAAAAAGCTGAGTTTGGAACCATGGAGGGCTATCATAGCCGAACCAGATTAAACCATGGAGGGAGAAGCCAAAAGATCTAGATCCCCTCCAAAGTTACACACAAGGTCTATTTATAGAATTCCAAGCCTGGTCTACAAACAACATAACTCTGCTGCTCTATTTTAGTATATGTAGACCAATTGGGTCTGCTAGTAGCGTAACTCCGCTATTCTGAAAGGCTATTTGCAGACCTCTAAGGGCATCCAGGTAATTTTGTCTCTAGACCCTACCACTAGGCGAATGGTCCATGAAGGCACCATTCTCCAGAAGAGGCGAATTTTGGGGTAAGGTGAGCATTCGCCTCCACAGCTCCCAAAAGGTGAGTGGGGGATTCACATGCCATCCTCTTGCTCTGGCAAGAGACTTTCCGCTTGTTCTGATGGGAACCCTATACTCCCTTAGGTAGAGTGTGGGAATACCCTGGCGATTGGTCCACCCCTCTCTCCAACTTTAGGTTGTTAGGACTTGAGGGTCCCTGGCCTCGTTGGGGGGCACTCAGCGAATACGGGGTTATACACTACAGTTTTGGCTATCCACAAATTTTTTATATCCGCAAAGCAATTTTGTTAAAATTATATTCGCAAATAAAATTTTTATCCTTAAATCAAATTTTTTTATATCCGCAAAATGACACACTTTGAATCTTTGCTTGCACCAGTCCGTCACAAAGACTTCATCCAATAAGAAAGAGAGAACAGGGTCATTGGATACAACATTCTCATCTACACAAACATATGTAATATAGGTTGTACTAGTTAAAGTAAAATGTCCTCATAGAAAGACCATTTGTCAGCTAACAAAAAAGTATGCATCTGAAGCCCAAAGTGTCATCTCAACACAAATTAATTATAAAGGATATAATAACAAATTAAAGATACCTGGTTGTTATCTTGAGAAAAAAATCAAAGAGAGAGTATAGTCATTGAATAACAAGAATATGATCCTTCCTCTTATCTTTCTCTTGAAATTATCCAGCATATTTATTTGAAATAAGGCCAGCATTAGTGCATTCATAATAAAGACATGCTCGTAATCTATTCCAACAAAGAGGCATGCCCATATAAATTTAGAACATCTTAAACATTGCCATCACAACTGCTCACATCTCTAGTGGCACATCAACGTTCAATTATTATCTCATTGCATAATTCCAAGAGATCAATTGATGCCAAATATTACAAAGCATCCTGAATAAAAGTTCAACCAATGATTTTTATAATAATTAGGAATTCGGTACTCATCATGTTCACATCTATATTTTTCACATTATAATCAAACTCTCATTTGATCACAAGAAAAATTGAACATGACTCTCAAAAATGATGTAAGATAAGGGGAGAAAAAATAGAGTGTGGATAGCCAAAACTGTTTTGCGATTATCTAACTTTGGAGAGAAAAACAAATAAAATAGAGAGCGGATATCCAAAACTACTATACAAATAACAATCACCTAAATTTATAAGAATAAATGTGTTCAAGATTATGGTAATAATACTGGTGAATCAATACGTAATGGAATAAGATTTAATAGAGTAATGGAACGTAGTTAAGTTATTTGTTGAAAAAAATAACATTTTTTACCTCAATTGGGTACAAATATATTGGGCTATAAGAGCCTTTTAACTTTGTTGAGGTGTCGTAGCTTGTGGTCATTCATAGTCCGAAAAGATTGTAAATGCAAGAAATATACGGTAGAGAGGTAGGGGAGCTGGCATTAATGGAGGAGATTTGTTAGGAGTTCCTTTAGGCAATTGGGGATAAGCGGAGACTGAAATGAGGTCAGGAAGGTGAGCGCGAGTTTGGGGAAGAAGAATCGCAACATCTAGTCTGTAATGTGTATTGGTGGTAAGCCCACAATAGCATACATCAGGTTAGACAAGTTAGATGGCGACATGTGCCAGTCCACTTGCCTTATATTTAATACATTTATTGGGCACCGCTCCAATATAGTACTTGGGCATTGTATATAAATACTTGTAATAGCTTTGTACAGAGGACATGTTAATAAATGTTATTTATCTTTTACTGATCTCTCTCCACTTATATTATTTCTCTCTTTATCCCCTCTATTCTCTATCTCCCCTTCAAGAAGATGATCTTGTTCTCCTTACTGTTGTCACATTACATTGGTGCTCTACATTGAGTGCACGTAATGGATGTGCCTGCTTCCTCTATCGAGACTTCTGCTAGGGTGGTGTCTTGAAAGGATTTAGATTTGCGCCATGGCATTTATTTGGAGCAATTCAATACGTTATAGGAGAATCTATAGTCTACTCAAGAACGATTCAATCAGGAACTCTCTCAGCTCTCTACAACATTCCAACAATCACAACTCCAAACATAAGCCTAACATGACTTTACACAAGCCACAACCAGATATTTCTACAAAAAGTTCAAAGAATTTCGCAGTGAAATACAATCTTTTGTTTGTGGTCTTTCGGCCACAAACCTCGATGATAATAGTGCCCCGAACTTGCAAAATACATCACCAGAAGATGTTCTTCAGCTACAGGCTCAGACAACGCTTCCATTATGAACCAACACGTCATCGTTTTACATCCATGGGTTTCTACATTGACCGCTTCAATCATCATTAGTGGAGGACATCCAACCACGATTCCGGACTCATGTTCTTGACATTAAAAGTCAATAATCTTCATTGCCTCGAATTCAAGGAATATAACCTGTAAAAACAATTCTGATCACATTACCCACCTCACAGCCGCCCTTTCTTCCCCAATATCCTTTGCAACATAATAATCCAAATCATCAACAGTCAATACTGCCAACTTGGTCATTGATAAGTCACTAATTATAGATATTTTTACATAGTTTTTATTTAATTAATAATAAAATTATAATTATATTTTAGTAATTATGTTTCTAATTGCTTTTTTTCATATTTCAGGTCAATCTGGGCTGCAAATAGAAATTTGGAGCTTGCAGGACTCATCAGAAGATGAAACGGAGAAAAGCCAGAAAAATATCGAGAACACGCCCCAAACACGGGCATGATCCTTAGGTCACGGGCGTGATATGGGCCGTGACTCATAAATGAAGCTCCAGAGCATATTCCACGCCAGATTAAAGTTACACGCCCAAGAAACGGGTGTGACCAATTCGTCACGGGCATGACGAGCAGGCGTGACTAGTAGAAGGAGGCCAGAAGTTATTTCAGGCCGTTTTTGTCCTACACGCCTTAGTCACGGGCATGACCTTTAGGTCACGAGCGTGACATCTTAGCGTGACATCCAGGCGTGCCGCTCTTAATACTGTAGTTTCAGTTCCAATCAATTTGGGCTTACACGCCCTTGGTCACGGGCGTGACCAAGGGCGTGACCTCTTCATCCACGCCAGAATTACTTCTCGCTGTTTCCTTTAATAGACTAGACACGCCCTAGGTCACGGGCGTGACCTAGGGGTGTGACCCGCAAAATGGCGACTTTTGGCAGTTTTTCTCCAACGTTCCCGGGCTTTTAAAACAGCAGTTTCCGAGCATGACACACTCTATGTCACAGGCGTGACCTAGGGCGTGACTCCCAAGCAGAAAAATCTATAAATTCCAGATGATTTCAGAAGCTCAGGAGGAGTATTGAGAGCTAGTTTTAGGCCAATGTTGTAGCTTAGTTTACCCTTTTTATGCATCTCTTTCTTGTACTCCTCATTCATAACTTAGTTTTATTTTCAAGCAATTTAATTTTAGCAATCATGTTTTCTTGTTTATGTACCTCCCTTTTCATGTCATGTAGCTAATCTTCTTAGCGCTTGATAGAGACAATCTTTGAATAAAGCAAACTTTATTTATTTTCTCAAAAACATGTCAAGCTCTCTATTTTTGCTCACTATCGATTTATCTTTGATTTATTTTGCATCGAATTCTTATTTCGTGAATTTGTTTTTCAATCCTAGATCCGTGTTTTAAATGACCAAGAGGATGCGGATACGAGTAGATCGCTCAAGGATAAAAGGAGCTGAATGCACTCTTCGAGAGAGGACGACAAAAATCTGTCGGATTAGAGTCAAATCCAATAGAGGGGTTCACCACCTAAAGCAAGCTTAGGGGTTTCGACTGGCCGAGAGGTCTTAATCGATCAACCTAAGGTTAGTCAAAAGCATGAGCTCGAGAGAGACGCTTTTGTACTTTAGGAACCTCCACGGTCGAAGTAAGTAATTAGGAGCGTGCACTTTTACTATTTCATGAAAGTTTATTTTAGTTCAAAGTCAATTTATATCAAGTTCTATTTTTTATTTAATTTTCTTCATTTAGTTAAAATAATCTTTTTTTATATTTAGATAAAATATTATTAATTTGCGTGAGTAGAAGTACTCAATAGGCCCCGAGTCTAATACGACATTTCCTATACTATATTTCGATAGGTACACTTGCCTAATTGAGATTTTAGTTTGGATAATATTTTAAAACTATAGAAAATCTTCATCAAGTTTTTGGCTCCATTGCCGGGGAAATTATTTTGTTGATATTTTTAAAGCACAAATTTTATTACTTTTATCATTCTTTTTCTCCACCTCAATTCTCTTTTCTTTTGTTTAAATTCATTTCTTTTAGGAAACAGTTGTGTTTATTTTCTTTTATTAAAAAATGTTATCTCAATTGGCCGCTAAGATCGCCGAGCTTACGCATAAAGTTAATCTTTTGCAAGCCTCAAAAAAGCGCCAATTTTTTTGTTATTATTGTGGTGGTTCTCATCATAGTGAATATTGTTATCATTCTAATTATTATAAAAATCATTCTTATGAAAATAATTTTTATAATAATTATGATAATAACTTATCTCACTTTTAAGACAAATCTTTTTCTAATTTTCCTGAAAATAATTTTTCCAATTCTTCTAATTGTCATGAAAATAATTTTTCGAACTTAAATGAGAATAATTATTTTGATTTAAATAATTCTTCTTCCACCTTAGGTGCAGGTTTTTCTTGTTCGCAAGATCAACCAGAAATTTCCCTGAGTTATGAGTATAATTATTTTTATCCGAATTTGTATTCTTCTTTTATCACACAACACACTTCTTCTTCTAATTTGCGGGACTTTAAACAATTTCAAGTTGATCCCCCCCCCCCAAATTTAGAAGAAAGTATTTCTTGTTCTAATAATTTTACTCCTTTGAAAATTTCACATATGGCAGAACATGAATCTTCATGTGCCCCCTTGGTGTCTTATTCAGAAGAGGAAGAAGAATTATTATATCAAAAATTTATTAATATTATGGGCACGCCGGATGAAGTGGAAGAAGAAAATGTTTCTCCTCCTACTAATCCCAATTTTTCTCCAATTAAAAATCTCCATGCACAATTTATGATTTTTTAGGAGCGAAAATTTATGAAAAAGATGTGTCCGATGATTTTATTTTAAATAACTTTCCGGACAAAAAATTATTTTTAGAAAATAAATAACCGGAGCCTAATCTTATACCTTCGCAAGAGTCTCCTCCTTGCGAAGCTTTTTCTGAAACGCTTACTTTTGGTTTTTCTTATACTAACGATTTTCATGTAGAAGAGGAGCCGTTGCAATTAAACGTCATCCACGATCCATTTGTCGCTCCTCTACAAAAATTCAAATCACCTAAGGTATGACTATGTTATTTGAATTTACTTTTTCAAGTCAACTGCTACAACAAGGAAAATCAAGAAGAAAGCGGAGGAGAAGTCGGGCAAGCAACTTTGGCCTCATTACCAAAGCGTGAATTAAGGGAGTTGCCCATTCACTTTAATTTTTATTTTCCTTTTTCCTAACTCGAACCGTCTAGCTTAAAGATGGAAAAAAGAAAAGCGCTCTTGGGAGACACTCCTTGCTTATCCATGCATTTTATTATTATTTTTAAATATATATATATATAATTTATTATTTTTGTTTTTTTTTCTTCCCCCCCCCCCTTACTTGGCATATAAACATTGGGGACAATATTTATTTTTAATTATGGGGGTAGAATGTCCTTTTTTTAAAAAAATTATTTTCAAAAATTTGCCACAAAATATAATAAACCCCTACTTACTTTTTGTGATTTATAGAAAAATATTTTGAGTTTATTTATAAGAATTTTTATAATTTTTTATTTTCTAATCTTTTATTTCATCATAGTTAGTTAAATTTAATTTTTAGGTGATTTGATTTTAAGAAATAAACTTATGAATTAAATTTGTTTAGAGTACCTTATTTACTTCTTTTTCTCTTAATTGTAATTATTTTCAATTTTATAGTGCTTCGTTCAACAATCTTTAGATTTTAATTATAATCACTTGTGCTTTAAAAATTCTTAGAAAATTTTAATTTACTATAGTTGCTCTCTAATTATTTTAATTTAATCTAAATATATTTTAGCCTTCCCTTGTTTTTAAACTTTCTTGTTAGAACATATGTCATGGGGATAAGAGGATAAAATTCATTATCCCTTGGTACACATATGCATTTTTCTTTTTATTGTTAGATCATATGTCATGAGAATCTAGCATTCCTTTGTACACATATGCAACCCCTAAAAAATAAAAGATGGTTAATAAGATAAAATTCATTACTCCTTATTATTCTGTTTTAATTTTAAGAGAGAAAAAATATTTGTTCATATGTCATGGGAAATGAGAGAATAAAATTCATCATTTTCTTGGTAAACATATGCAAATATCAAAAAAAGAAAAGGGCATGGGGTCAGAGGATAAAATTCATCACCTCAATTTAAAATCCTCTTCATATTCCTTATTCCTAAAAACCTTTAGCCAATATAAATGTTTTAGACTTAAATTAAAATATTAAGAGAGTATAAGTAGTAGTTTAAATTTTTCCTTCAAGTTTCTTTTTAGTTAAAAAGTGTGAGTAATTCTAATTTAATTTTGTTGGCTAAATCACTTCATTTTGAATTCTAATTAATGTTTATGAGAAATTTTTGGCTAAATATCTTTCTCTTTACATTTTAATTTCATAGTTTAGAACTTAATCTTGAATTCCTAAAGTTTATTTTTAACTCTCTTTTGATTTAATAAAATTTTCGTTTAATTAAAAAATATATCAATTTCTTATAAGTACTTCTCATAGTTTTGCTCTGGAATAGCAAAAGCTTAAGTATGAGGGTATTTGATAAGTCACTAATTATAGTTATTTTTATATAGTTTTTATTTAATTAATAATAAAATTATAATTATATTTTAGTAATTATATTTCTAATTGCTTTCTTTTCATATTTCAGGTCAATCTGGGCTGCGAATAGCAATTTGGAGCTTGCAGGACTGATCAGGAGATGAAACGGAGAAAAGCCAGAAAAATGTCAAGAATATGCCCCAGACACGGGTGTGACCCTTAGGTCATTAGAATTACATGGGACGTGACTCATAAAGGAAGCTCCAGAGCACCATCCACGCCGGATTAAAGTTACACGCCCAAGACACAGGCATGACCAATTGGTCACAGGCGTGACGAGCAGGCATTACCAGCAGAAGGAGGCCAGAAGTTATTTCCAGACCATTTTTGGCCTACACGCCTTAGTCACGGGCGTGACCCTTGGGTTACAGGCATGACACCTTGGCGTGACATCAAGGCGTATCGCGCTTAATGCTGCAGTTTCAGTTCCAGTCAGTTTGGGCTTACATGCCCTTGGTCACGAGGGTGACCTCTTCAGCAACGCAAGAATTACTTCCCGCCGTTTCTCCTTCCCGTTATTTCCTTTAACAGACTAAACACGCCCTAGGTCACGGGCGTGACCCGCAAAATGACGACTTTTGGCGGTTTTTCTCCAACATTCCCAGGCTTTCAAGACAGCAGCTTCCGAGCCTAGCACGCCCTATATCACGGGCGTGACCTAGGGCGTGACTCCCAAGCAGAAAAATCTATAAATTCCAGATGATTTCAGAAGCTTAGGAGGAGTATTGAGAGCTAGTTTTAGACCTATGTTGTAGCTTAGTTTACCCTTTTTATGCATCTCTTTCTTGTACTCCTCATTCATAACTTAGTTTTATTTTCAAGAAATTTACTTTTAGCGATCATGTTTTTCGTGTCAGCCCAGGTAAGATGCTTTTCAGAGCAAATCTGTGCCATTCGTTTCCTTTGATGAAGATCTAACGGCCCTGGGTATTTCTTGAAGGGATAAATGCGGAAATGGATGAGTTATTTCTCATTCAATTATTACCATTCTCTTTCTAAGAAGAAGAGAGAGAGGAGAGAAAGGGAAGGAAGAAGAAGAAGAGAAATCCGGCCGCTGGCGGTGCTACGGTGGTCCAAATCGCGAGCCGAGTCCAGAGCTGCGAAGGCGAGGCCGTTGCGGTTACTTTCATCCGTCTTGTTTTTCTCCATGGCGCCAAAACATCTTCCAAGGGTAATGATTTCCTTCTTGGACAAGTGAAGTCCTTCTTTCCTGCATTTGCATAGGAATCCTCCACTAATGGGTGGATGGCGAAGTGATTCCCTTAGGGTCGGTGGTTCATCCCTTGTTATATTGCATTAGAACTGGAAGTGTGAGTAGTATGGTTAGGCATGCTGTGTGAAGCCCATCCAGACAAGTTGGCCTGGATTGGTGATGCTTTGTTTGCAAATCGGAGAAAACTCCGAGTAAATTGATTGTTTGAATGGAATCTTTTGTGGATATATGTGGCATGGTGCAATAAGAAGTACTGGAAGAAATCCAAGAAAAAGCTTTGAGAGTTGGTGCTTGGTGTTCAACTCTTGTGGCCATGAGTGCCATTTTGTATGAAGTTGAGCCGTTGGAATGCAACGGTTGAATGATGGGAAAGGTGAAGCCGTACCCGCGTTAGTCCAGGCTTGAGTATGATGAATGTGAGAAACGGGAAAGGTGGATCTGTACCCGCGTTATGGTTGTCTTACCGTGGGTTCTTAAGGCCCTGTTAGGATTACATAGCGAGAGTCTTTGGCCTGCGCACCGTAAAGACTAGGAATGCTCATAATGAACTGTCATGTCTGGTACCTCTGAACAGTGGGGGGACCTGAGTTTTGGTACACCAATAATGTGCCCTGAGTGCACGGAACGTCGGGCCGTCGGGCCGTCGGGCTGGCATTTGTGATATGTATTGACTTGTATAGTTATGCACGTCCTTGGTGGATCGTTATATATATGTTGTGTGAATAAAATGCTTTGCAGGGAAGGAATTCCGCTGCCCCATGCCAAGGGCAAGGTCGTTATAATTGGTCAGATGAATGCAGATAGGGTCCCTGTTTGCCACCGCTAGGTGGATTGATTCTTTGCAGGTGATGCTAGTCCAAGCGGGAAATAGCGGGCTGAAGCCCAGGTTGCGCTGCTGCCCTTGAAGGCTTGTTTTGTTAACTCTTGTTCAAGTGTGGTCGGCCTGCGCGCCAATGTTTGTAAACTATACTTTTGTTAAGAGAAACATGTAAGGCCATAAGGCCATGTACCTTGTGTGTTTGGTTGTATACATTCCTAATTGGTAGTAGTGGACATTTCTGTTCTTAATGAGTTCAAGTTTTCAACCATGAAGCTTCCGCTAGAATGCTCTGTGTTAGGGTTCGATGGTTTTGATATCATTTAGTAACCTCTCCGCCTATTTGTGGAATATGATGTGGGGTCCCGGCCGGACCCTCTATTATATTACATATGACGGGTAGAGGTGTTACACTTTCTCTACCTCTTTTTGTATTTCCCCCATCATGTTGAGTAGCTAAACTCCATTTAGCACTTGATCATGATGAACTTTGGAATAAAATAAAATATGTTTTATCTTTTCTAAATTAGCAAGCTCTCTTTATAAATTACTTTAATTGATCTTTGATTTATTTTTCTTCAATTTCACATGTCGCGAATATGAATTTTGATCTATGATTTGTATTCTATTTTATCGAGAGATCTATACATACGATGAGGTCACTTAAAAATAGAAGGAGTTGCATGCACTCCTTGAGAGATTGCGACATAAATCTTCTGAATTTGAGTGAAATCCAATAGAGGGGTTCACCGCTTAAAGCAATCTTAGGGGTTTCGACTGGCTGATGGGTATTAATGATCAACCTAAGATTAGTTGGTAGTATTCCTTGAGAGTGGTGCTATTATGATATTTAACCATCATAGTTTATGTAAGTTAATTAGAAGCTTGTGAATTAATTATTTAAGAATTATTATTTTATTCTGAAAGAATTCTAGATCAAGTGCTAATCTCTTAATTCCAGAATTTTCTCTTTATTCAAATCATTTATTTTCGTTTTTTTGACTCATAACCCAATTTTTAATCGGTAAAATAATAGCTCTTCTTTGTGAGTAGAAGTACTCAACAAACCTAGAAAAATATGACACTTGATCCATGATAGGTACACTTACCTTATCGAATAATATTTGGATTGCTCTTCTGTAATTTTACTCATCATCCAACAAATAAGATTCACACCACTCATATTTTTCATAAATAATAGAGCCCAATAGTCCATCTCCATGGAGTTTCAAAATGAACTTCTCATTTATATGGAACAAATGATAATGTCAGAGATATATAGTATTAAAGTCATTTGTTTTTAATCTCTTTGTATCATTAATGTTATAGATGGGTTGGTCTAAGTGCAAAACATAAAAAACCATTAAACATTTATGCAATTTCAAAACAAGAAATAAATGTAATGTCTCCAATAATTGATATTACGTAATATCAGATCTTTAACTTTATACAAGCCTAGTAGGAAAAGATAGATGATATGTTCATACAACAACTTGCTCAATTTCCAACTCGTAAGCCTACCTTGTCGTTAGACAACATTCTTCTCTTTCTCATTTTTACATATTTACATAAATGTTAGAACCACATCTGGTATCTAATATCGAAGATGAAGAAGTAGAAAGATTTACTTCTATAACAAATATACCTGAAATGGAAGTCTCACTTTCATTCTTCCTTTTTAGATCTTTAAGGTATAGAGGACAGTTCCTCCTCTAGTTCCTTTTTTTCCACAATAATGGCAACTCCATTCCTTAGCCAATCAAATCTTTTTCAGTTTCAAAGACTTAGGATTAAAGTAAAACTTTGTTCCAATCTTAGTCTTCTTAGATCCCTTTTTAAGACCTTGTATCAACAAACAATATAACAATAGGTCCTATTGGGACCTCATACCATATTAAACACACAAAATGGGTTTTATAAGATGATGAACAAAAATTATAATATATAGCTGCAAAGAGTAATTATGAACACTAGCAAAAGCATCCAAAATAACTCAAGCATGAATGTCCACGTACTAAGAAATGTTTCACAAAATAGAGTAAGGACCTTATGGCCTTACCTCAAAACAAATGCATCAAAACAAAATAGTGTTTGTGTAAACATTACCACACAAGCCCACAATATAGAGAAAGTGGTGAAAGATGTTTGGCCTTTGAGGGCCATCTCAGTTTTGGGCTTTTGCCTGCTACTTTTTTCTAGGTTCTCCCGCACTTACACCGAACATAAATAAGTGGTCATATAAGTCCTAGGAAGTTAGTCAAGTCAAGGTCATGTGAAAGACAAGCTGAAAAAGACAAGAAAATCAACCAAGGAAAATATGCGTCAACTAGAAGTTGACATGACTCTACTAGCTATCGATGCATCCTCTGAAGTGGAGTTGATGCCTCTTCAGAGCAGAAGACAATACATGCATCGATAAAATATCGACGTAGCATCAATTATTTAGTCAAGTTGATAGAATTTCATTCTAATGCTCATTTTGACACATCTTCTACTAGAACTCAAAGCAGCTTTAACATATATCCATAATGAAAATTTTAGAGGTCTTCATTTAGATTTATTTGAAGAAAATAACTATGGATCTTATTTGAATCATAGAGATCTGTAATAAGAAAAAAGAGATTTCTAATAGAATTTCTGAAGAATATATGGAAGATAATTGAAAGGGTTGATGGAATTTCTGAAGGCAAAGATATAAAGATTATATTTAATTCCTTCCGGAGACAATTTCCTAAGGAGAAGAATTAAAAATTCTGTAGTGATTGATATACCAATATTTCAAATAAAAACTTAAGATAACACACACACTGAGAAAATACATATAACACGAGATTCAGAGAGAGCCTTCTTCTTCTTCCTTATCTTCTTCTCTCTATAACAAATGATATGAGAACATTCTGAAAACATTCTGAAAGATAGTGGATCATAGATATCATAATCCTTATACTTTCTTCTCAACAAGGATTCATCTATTGAAAAGATCCAGTCAACTAAAGTGCTAGGGATCCTTCAAAATTTGTTGAAACTGAATTCAACCTAAAAGATTTTCTCTCTTCTCTCCTCTTATTCTCTTTTAATTTTTATCATTGAGTAAAGAGTAATTAGAATCATGCTTCAAAAAATTCATTCTGGTTCAAGATCATCTTATCAAAAGATCAAGTGTATTGGTTCTAAGAGTCTCCTTAAAAGACTCTATCTTGGTTCTAAGAGTCTTCTTACAAAAAGACTCTGGCTTAGTTCTAAGAGTCTTCTTACCAAAAGACTCAGTCCCTAGTTCTAAGAATCTCCTTATCAAAATACTCGGGTATTGAGATAGCGAATTCCTACCAAAGTGGTAGAAGAGTGGTTGTACCTAGATTCTAGTGAATCAATATATTTCGTGTGTCTTTTATGTTGTATATTTATTATGATGATTCTATTTTTATCTACAGCACTTTAATTTTTGATGCACTTAATTAATTGTGGCTATGTGATTGTGGATGTGAATCTGAGAAATATCTAAATCTAGTTTATGGTTTATTTAAATATTTTAAATCTCTCTTTACCCCACTGAAAGTCTTTTATGGGTGGTTAAACACCTAGAAGGGGGTTGAATATGTTTCTTTTTTATTTATAAATCATTTTAGATATTACTTGGTATGTTGATGTTAGGTTAGTTGCTTTCAAGAACACAAAACACACAAGCAATTTATAGTGGTTCTCCTATCTAGGGTACATCCACTTTGCCCCTTCACCTATCTAGCAGTGAGCTAGACTAGGACAACTTCTCCAAAACTCAGATCAACTGATCTTACAACTCAGATCCCTCCCTGGATCTTACACCTCAGAGTGGATTCCACTCCAAAAACTCAGACTTTTCTTAGTCATACCTCAAAGACAGCAACAAGTCTCCTACCTCATGCTCATAAATAAGCCCTACTTTAGCCTTTATAACATAGGCCTATCTCAGATCCTATAAAAGAATCCTACTGATGAGTCTTATTTATATACTTATTTTTGAACTCATCTGGGCTAGTTTTTTCATTAGTACACTACACTTTAGAACCATAAATGTTAATATTTGTTATTATGTCCATTCCATGTTAAGGTGCCCTTTTGGCCCGTTTTCTATGTGATTTCATAGTTATTATTCTTTTGCCCTACATGGTGTTTTTCTGTGTATGGAGAATGTGGTATGCCCGTTTCAGGGGCTCGTCTGTTTTCACTGTAGGTACAAAGTTCGTGTGCGTGTCCCGGGATTGTTTGGGAATGTTTTCTGCCTAAGGGCCACTAATCGTGCATTTTTACACATGTACGGTCAGTGGACTCCTTAGTGCACGACCGCTGGTCATGCACGGCCGGTTTGTCGAACCCCAAACAGTACAGGAACACTGCGCATGATCATTGGATCTATAGTGCACGACCACTAGTCGTGATCCACTGATCGTGCACACTATTCTCCATTTTTCTAAGTTCTGTCTGAGGAATTCTCACGAGCATTGTACATAGTTTGCACGACCACCGGTCGTGCGCCACTGTGTGTGCGCGTTTATTCCTTTTTTCTGGAGTTCTGTCTGGGGAAATCGCATGACCATTGGACATAGTGTGCACGACCTTTGGTCGTGCACCACTGCTCGTGCGTGTTATCCCAGTTCTTCTTTGAGTTCTGCCTTTCCAATATGCACGATCACTAAACATAGTGCACATGACCACTGGTCATGCGCCGCTGATCGTGTGCATTATAATTTCTGCAATCTATAAATTCGCAGGTTACGCCCTAATTCTGGGGACTAGACTTTTTCTCCGCCTTTTTCGTCTCTGAGGAGGGTTCCGCCGCTTTCCTTCTTCCTCCTCCGTAAGGAGGGACTCCGGGCAATCTTTCAACGTCAAATTCAATCTGGAGCTTCCTCTCAGCCTCCTCCTTCATCCTTGAGCTTCAAGAAGGGTTTGACCTAGCTTTCACCATCAAGCTCGGAGGAGTTTGTGTCATCTTCCACCGGATCATGACACGAAGAAGACGGGTCCATTGGGAGTTAGTGACAGCCTCCTTTACCCCAGATGTAGTTGAGGATCGAGCTAGGATGCAGACTGACAACCCGGCGATTCCTTCTGTGAATCCTCAGCAAGACTTCGGATTCGGTCGATTTTGCACTTTCTTCTTCTCTTGTTGTTGATAGTGTAGTTTGATCTCTTTGTATTTGATGAAGTGTGTTTAATTTGATATATATTTGTGTACAATCATGTCTATGTGATTTTATATTCACGTTATTTGCTTAAGGTGCACCATTATCCATCCTCCACCACATAGTTTCGCACTAGCAATTGCTAGTGGCATGCGTAGCGATGATGTGCTCACGACCCTCATTCCGTCATTATCACCACCTCATCCGCAAGCTTACTCGTCCATCCGCCTAGCGATTCGGTGCATAGCGGCTCGTGTAGTTTTCCATCCGCTTGGAGAAGCATTGCATAGCGGTATTGCATAGGAGTAGTTATTTAGTGTTTTACTTTCTTTTTCCACAAACAATCAAAACCCCCTTCATAAACACCGACCTAAGGACTTCAATCTCAAGTCCTCCTCAAAATTAACTCCACCTTACTGTGTTCCTTGAGAGATCGATACTTAGGAAAATTAGCCCATTTTATATTACTTGTGCGACCGGTACACTTGTCGTAGACCGCATCAAGTTTTTGGCACCGTTGCTGGGGAACACAATCGTGTGAGTTTTTGGAGAGGGAGATAGGAGATAGAAGCCCTTTTCCATTTGTTCTTATCTTTTTTCTTCTTTGCTTTAGTTTTTAAAATTTGTTGCATATTTTTCTTTGTTTCTTTTCAAGGTTTAAATTTTTTGCAGCAGGCATTCCTTTTCTTTTATCTGCTAGTGTGTAGTTAATTTTTGCTTAGAATATTTCGGTTGGTGAATTCTTTCTTGTTGCACCATGTTTTCTTATATGAATATCCGTTGTAGATGGTGCGGGGATTATAGGCATGGTAGTGATGAGTGCCCCACTAAAGATAGTGAGCATAATTCTCGTGGTTCAGTGTATGGAGCACCGTCCTCTTATGGTACTTCATACACAGGCGTTGAGTAATTCTATGGCTAAGTCCACAAGTATTGAGTGAAGGCAGTTCACTCAATGCCATATATCAAATGGCATCGAGTATATCTGAGTCTGTCAAAGCCTCGGTATTGGCAAGCTGAAAAATCGACTAAGTCCATAGGCATTGAGTGAAGCAAGTTCACTCACTGCCATATACCAAGCAGTGTTGAGATAAGCTCAAGCAGTTGAAGATTCTGTCAAGAAATCTGGCTAAGTCCAGATGCGTTGAGTGAATACAGCTCACTCAATGCCAAATAAGGAAGCGTCGTATGATGTCAAAGCTCAAGGAAAGGTGGTCAGAAAAATATGTCTAAGTCCATAGGCATTGAGAGAAGCCAGTTCACTCAATGCTCTCAATGCCTAGCAGATAAAGAAAGTTGCAGATAAGTCCAGGGGCTTGAGTGATGAAGATTCGCTCAATGCACTCAACGCTTGATAGTGTTGTGAATTTGGCTAAGTCCAGAATAGTTGAGTGAAGGTCATTCACTCAACGCTCTTAAAGCCTGGAGTTGAATCTGAGAAATTGGCTAAGTACACAAATGCTGATGTTAGACAAAAGTCAACAGAGTTCAAATTAGTTGCAGGAAAGCTACATAACACGACAAATAGCGTTAAAGGCCTACTGTACATCTTCTTTTCTTAAATCAAGGTGTAGCTATCAACCACAGGTGTTCCCCACTGCTTCTTGGAGCCGTTAATCGGCGGAAGATAAAAGAGACAGCTTTATAAGGAGGAACTTAACTTTTAGGGTTTTATTGGTTTCGTAAAGTTACGGCTGAACTTCATCTTCTTCTCCATTATTATCGAGCCCAAGCTTGAAGTTGAATCAGCTAAACTAAAAGTTCTTCCAAGTTAGCTGTAGCAATTTCTTCTGCTACAACATATTTAGATACTGTTTTGATAAAGAAGAAGAAGCAAAGTTTTCAGTTTTCTACAGGTTCAGGTTAACTGTTTGAAGAACTCAAGAACTAGCAAATCTTCGGTCTTCTTCAGCAAGTTCAGGAACAAGTTTCTGAGGTTCTTCCAGCACAGGTAGCTACTCATTAAAGATCATTCTCTTGCTCCTGAGAAGAAAGTTAGGGCTGATATTACTCAGCTCAGGTAGCTGACACAAATAAATATCTCTGTGTCAAATTAACATAAATAAAATCCCTTTCATTTCCATAGGATACTTTTGGATCTGAGTTATAGGACCTTTGTGCCTGAGGTAGGGCAGATTTTCCTGAGTGTGTGATCCAATTTTGGATTTGAGTTTTTGGACCTTTGGGTCTGAGGAAGGATCCTTTTGGATCTGAGCTGTAGGGCCTTTGTGTCTGAGGTAGGGCATATTTTCCTGAGGTAGGAGAGTCATCCTCTCTGAGTGAAGGACCTTTGGGTCTGAGGTAGGATCTAGATTTGGATCTGAGGTAGGGCCTTGTGCCTTAGCTATAGGAGAGTCATTCTCTCTGAGGTAGGGCTATCCTCCATAGCCTAAGCTGTAGGACTTGGGTTCAAGTCTAAGGTAGGTGATTAGTTGATCATTGAGTTATAGGAGCAAGTTTGCTCTGAGGTAGGGCTTTGTTCCTAAGTTGTAAGTCTTGGAGGAGACTGAAAGATCCTGAGGGATCTGTGGTGTAAGTTCTAAGGAGCTGAGTTTTTTGAGAAGTGCCTTGTCTAATAAGAAGTTAGAAAGGTGGGAGGGACAGTGGATGTACCCATAGTCTGGGGAACCACTATAAATTTTGTATGTGTTCTTTGTGATTGTCTTGGAAACATTATATAACTCACTCATAACAGACTAAGTTAAGGAAAATAATAAAAGACCAAAAACCTATTCACCCCCCCCCCCCCTCTAAGTGATTAGCTATCTTAGAATTAAAGACTTTCAAGTGGTATCAGAGGGAGGTCGCTCAAAAAGGAACTAACAGTCAGTACAGATCCTAAAGGGTAGCTGAATCAAGTTCTATACTTATGGGTTCTGGAGAGAACCATAAGGAGCTAGGTTCCATGAAACTCCCCATCTGCTGGAAGGAGAGTTTTGGAATCTGGAAAGAGAGGGTCGAGCTACTTATGGAAGCCTATGACCCAAGGGTATTTGTGATAGTCAAAGAGGCACCCTTCATTTCTATGAAGGTCTCAGTTCTGGATGTCAATATCTAGACACCTAAGACATATTCAGAGATGATAAAGGATGAAGTCATCTTGGCTACATTGGACAAGAGGGCACAGAACATTATTGTTAGTGCCATAGATGATTCAACCTTTCAGAATCTGGTTCACTTCCAGACCACCAAAGAAATGTGGAACACTCTAGTGGTCTATATGGAGGGAACTGAAGAGGTAAGAGATGATAGGAATTCCATGCTCAACCATGAGTATGAGGCTTTTAGGCAGTCCTTAAAAGAGAACATAGCAGCTTGTTATGAAAGATTTTTCAGGATAATAAATAAACTGAGGACCTATGGGAGGGTCTTCAGTCATTATGATATTAATGACAAGTTCCTATAATCTCTCACTAGAGACTGGGATACTAAGATATGTGCCATCGGGGAGGTGGCCAAGCAAGCTGAGACTCCTCCCCATACATTATTTGGAAAGCTGCTCTCTTATGAGATGTAATTAGCTGCCAAGAAAGAGGAGGAGGCCGCCAGCAAATCCCTGGCCAAGGAAAACACCTTGGCCTTCAGAGCAGACAGCACTAAGAAAAGTAAGGAGAGAATTCCCTCTCCTCCAAGGAGGCCAGCTGATTCAAATAGTTCAAAGTCAGGTATATTAGATTGCAGCATGTCTGATGAGGACTTTACTACCTTCTCCAGGCATTTTCAGAAGTTGATGAAGAAGAAATAGTGGAAGAGCAGACCTTCCACCTCTTCTCATCACAGGAAGAATCACTCCAAGGCTGATAGGTATGATTCTAAAACTAGTAAACATAGTTCCTCTAAAATTTTTTGCAACTATTGCAGTAAACCCGGGCATGTTATAGTTGACTGCCCAGTGAAGAGAAAGGAGGTTGGTGAGAAAAATCAGCGCCAGCACAAGGGAAAGAAGGATAAATCCTTCATTATAAAGAAGGAGAAGAGTTATACTGACTCATCTTCATCAGAGTCTGAAGAAGAAGAATCCTATATTGGGCTGGTTACTATTGATGTTGAAGAAGAAGCAGAAGCTGAATACTATCCTGCTGACAGGATAGGGATATGGGTCCCTCTATCACACTCAGACAGTGATTCAGAGGTGGATGATGAAGATGAAGAAGATGCTTATAGTTGTTATGGGTTGATGGTAATGTCTAGTGGAGAATCCAGCCAGGGTCATCCTGGTCCAGAAAAGGTACTTCCTCTATCTAGTTATTCTTCTGAGTCTGGGTATGAGACTAGTCCCTATACAGAAGCTTCTTCATCCAGTGGTGAAGATGATTCTAAATCAGAAGGAGGTGTCAATCAATTCATTAACAGGTATGGTGAACTTCTAGATGCCTTTAAGAAGTGCAAGAAGTTGTCTAAGAAGCAGGCTGAGGAGATAACCTCCCTTCAGCTTGTTGCTTCCCAGATGGCTGAGACAGCAACTTTGCTGAATCAGAAGGTCGGGGAAGTAAGCCAACTTAAGATCTTGAATCTCATTTAGATAGGCTCCATCAAGTCCAATAATAGTCTCATTGGAGATCTTGAAGAGAATCTCCAGAGGGAGAAGAGAATTTTGGCTAGTTTTTCTAAGACCAATACTGTGTTTCCCTTGATAGACTCCTTCTCCTCTTAGAAGGGTAAGAAGGGGTTTGGGTTTAAGAGAAACACTAGAGTTGCTCCTTCCAAAGAGAAGGGCAAAGCTCTAGTTCAGCCTCTAGCTTCCAAGCCTCCCATTCCATTTAAGACAGTGTTGTTGCCTTCAAACATGTATGACCAAGAAAGCATCTATAGTCACAGGATGAATGACAGATCCACTAGTATGAACAAAGAGGTTCACAGCTATGGTGGAAGGTACAGTAGGGGAGTTAGTGCCTTTTAGGCTCCCCATGAGGAAATCCAAATGCCCATCATGGTCAATTTGTATTTGTTGCACCAACCCCCTCACTCAGTAAAGTGGCAGTGGCTAACTCTCAAGGCCATCTAACAAAGGTTCAAACCAAGGGTAAGTCTATTAGCAGCCCAAATCTAGCTATCTATGATGCTATAAACAGCATGTCATCTGCAAAGAAGACTCCTGCAAGTTGCAGTCAGAGCCAGCCAAGAAAGACTGCAAAAAGGCCCACCTTCAGTCAGATTCTTGCTGAAAGGAACCTGAAGAAAGCTGCTTCACCTCTTCCTTCTGTACAGTTAGCAGTTAACCCAACTACAAGACCTGCTCAAAAGAGAAGGTATAATATTCATGAGTGATGGTGTTGTGGCAAGGTGGGCATTTTGCCTTAGATTGCTGGCACAATCCTACTATGTCAAGAGATAATGTTAGTCTTCCTGTTAGAAAATTTGCAGGAAGGCATGTTCATTTTCAGGCTAATCAGCACCTAGGACCCAATAGATATTGGGGTTCTAAGGTAAAATAAATTATGTGATGCAAGTTAGTTCAAGTAGCCATACTCCTATATAGTACTTGGATAATGGTTGTTCCAGGAACATGACTAGAGCAAGGAGAAACTTAAAGGAGTACACTCTAGTGAAGGATGGACCCAAAGTTATCTTTGGTGGTTCAAATAGGGGAGTGACAAGAGGCTATGGTAAGATTACCAATGGCATAGTCACCATATCAAAAGTGGATTATGTTGAAGGGTCACAATACAACCTTATAAGTATATGCCAACTCTCAGATCTTGGCTATGTCATTGTCTTAGTGACCAAGAGGTCATCTTGACAATCACTAGGAGTGGAAATGTTTATTTCTTAAACTATTTGTGTCTAGAAACAGACTCTCCTATTTATCTAGTGGCAAATGAGAAAGTTTATTATTGTGTGTAGTGGCACAAGAGACTAGCTCATTTGAATTACAAGACTATTGGTAAGCTCTTTAGTGAAGAGCTAGTTAGGAATGGTCCCAAGATGAAATACACCAAGGAAAGCATTTGCTCAGCTTGTTAAAAGGGAAAGCAGACCAAAGCTTCCTTCAAGGGCATTGGGACCAAAGACTCTATGAGGTGTTTATACCTATTGCATGTGGACTTGTTTGGTCCTATGCTAGTTCATAGTCTATGTAGAAAGGTCTACACCCTTGTGGTGGTTGATGACTATTCAAAGTTTACTTGGGTGTTCTTTCTTAAAAAAATAATGAAACCCTTGATGTCTACAAGAACTTTGTGAAGTAGATTCAGTATGAACTTGACAGTTCTATAGTCAAAATTAGAAGTGACCATGGGACAGAATTTCAGTCTGAAAGCATGATAAGTTTCTGTGAAGAGCATGAGATTCATCAAGAATTTTCTTCACCAAGAACACCCTAGCAAAATGTGATTATTGAGATGAAAAATAGAACTCTCATAAAGGATGGAAGGGCCTTATTGAGTGACACATCTCTCCCAGAATATTTCTGGGTTAAGGCAGTTAATACTGCATATCATGTCCTTAATAGAGCCTCAATCACCAAGATCCATAAGAAGACTCCCTATGAGGTCTCGAAGGGCAAATAACCAAATCTGGGCTATCTCAAGATCTTTGGTAACAAGTACTATGTGCTTCATAATGGTAAGACCTATGTGACTAAGTTTTCTATCAAGTCCTTTGATGAGATTTTTGTTGGGTATAACAATCATAGTAAAGCATATAGGATATACAACTTGAAAAGCCAAGTTATAGAAGATTTTGTACATGTAGTATTTTATGAGTCTACCATGATTAACAGTGAGCTTCCAAGCTCCTCTTCTAGTACTGTAGGTACAGAGCTGTTGATGGATAATTTAACCATCAAAGATGTTGCTCCATTAGTATAAGATGGAGTGAATATTCTAGAAGAAGCACAAGACACACTTGAAGTGGATGAAGATCAGCAAGAAGCTTCCCCTATAGCTAATGTTGAAAGAAGATTGCCTCCAGCTGTCAGGCATCTAAGAGATCATTTAGAACACCAGATCATTAGTGATGCAAATCAAGGAGTGGTGACAAGAAGCAAGAGCCTTAATACAGCTATATAATCAAGTTTACTGTCACAGGTTGAGCCCAAAAGATTTGAAGAGGCCAATATAGATCAGTTCTGGATTATAGCAATGCAAGAAGAACTGAACCAGTTTAAGAGATGCAAGGCCTGGAAGTTGGTTCCCAGACCACAAGAACATAATGTCATTGAAGTCAAGTGGATTTACAATAATAAACTTGTTTAAAATGTCATTATAACCAAGAATAAGGCTAAGCTAGTAGCTAAGGGGTACAGATAAGAAGAAGGTATTGATTTTGATCAAACCTTTGCCCCTATAGCAAGATTAGAAGCCATCAAACTCTTCCTTACACATGCTATATTCAAAGGATTTAAAGTCTACCAGATGTATATGAAGTCATCCTTCCTGAATGGTGACTTAAAGGACGAAGTCTATATTGAGCAGCCTCCAGGTTTTATTATTCCTAACTCACCTGATTTTGTGTATAGACTTAGGAAAGCTCTATATGGGTTGAAGCAAGCCCCTAGAGCATGGTATGAGACATTGTCTAGCTTCCTCATTGAGAACAAATTCTCAAGGGAGAATATAGACAAGACCCTATTCCTAAGGGAATATAAGGGCAAGATCATCCTAGTCCAAATTTATGTAGATGACATAATCTTTGGATATACTGATGATAACCTTTGTAGGAAGTTTGTCAAACTTATGCAAGGGAATTTTGGATGAGCAGTATGGGTGAGCTCAAGTTCTTCTTGGGTATCCAAGTAAGACAGACTAATGATGGCTTGTCCATATCCCAGTCTAAGTTCACCAAGGAGTTGATCAAAAAGTTTGGTATGGAGAATGCCTCCACCATGAAAACTCCCATGGGGTCAAGTATGCCTATAGGCAAAGATGAGGCAGGGAAAAATGTTGATGAAACATTGTATAGAGGGATAATTGGCCCCCTTTTATATCTTACTACAAGTAGGTCAGACATCATGTATGTTACATGTGTTTGTGCTAGGTATCAGGCAAGCCCTAAAGAATCTCACTACTCTGTTGCTACGAATATTTTGAGATATCTTAAGGTCACATCAAATCATGGCCTCTGGTACCCTAGAAATAGGGATTTTGAACTAACAGGCTATTCATATGCAAATTTTGCAGGCTGTAAGGAGTACAGGAAGAGCACTTCAGACACCTGTTAGTTCTTGGGAGGAAGACTAGAGCTTGGAGCAACAAGAATAAAACCAGTGTTGTTATCTCAACTGCAGAGTCAGAATATATCTTAGTAGATAGCTGATGTGCCCAGTTGTCGTGGATCCAGCATCAGCTCCAGGACTATAACCTCCAGATAAGAAGAAGTCCTTTATTTTGTAATTCTACTAGTGTCATCTCAATTTCTAGGAATCGTGTCTCATGCAGCAGGACTAAGCACATTGAGATTTGACATCATTTCATTAGGGAGCATATGGAATATGAAGATATCAGTCTTGAGTTTGTCCCTACAAACAAGAAAGTGGCTGACATCTTCACCAAGCCACTCGATGAAGCAAAGTTCAATACCTTCAAGTTTGAGTTGGGAATGTTGAACTTGAAATAGCTTCAATTGCTCCTCCTGTCGTTCTTTGTTATAGGTTGCATTACTTCTTGTAGGTGGAAAAGACCTTCAGTTGTTTGAAGATTTTTTTTCAAGTGGTATACCTTCATTGGTATCAAGTTTTTCAAGTGGTTCAAGTATTATCAAGGCTAGAATAGACTAATTTGTCTACCATGAAGGATGATACAATATGCTCCTTGTAAGGGGTAGAAAGTGAAGATGGTCATGTTGAGGGAGAGCAAGTCAAGATGCTCTTGTTGATGGGGAGCAAGTCCAACAGCTGCTATAATGGATCAATGATAGCAGCTAGCTCAAGTGGATCAATGGACCAATCAAGTGTCAACTAACTGCAGTTATTTGTTGTATCAATGGTGTCAACACAAATGGTATGTTCTCCACTCAACTAGTTTGATCACTAGTGTAGTAGAAGTAGGCTAGGATTAAGAGATAAATTTTCCCATGATCATATCTCCTCCCTCAATAGATATATGCTTATAGAAAAAGCCAGAAAGGGGGAGATGTGTGGCAATACCTGGAAAGGGGGAGACATAGATGCATAGATGCAATGACTACATGTTGAGTCAGTGCATATTATGAGGAAAGTGCTTCTAGTGGTGCTCTATTTAAGTATTAAGTGGTATAAAGGAGAGTGCATATTATTTGAGCAATTGTTCAAGTGGTACGAGAATGCATTGACTTGACATGTTGAGTCAACGCATTTAAATGGAGTACATTGAATTGATATATTGGTAATACAAGTAGCATAAGCTATAAGATATATCTTATAGCTACATTAAATTACTATGTTATTTATGTAAATGCTTCTTAGTATTGTTGTGTGTTTTGCCTTCTTCAAATAGGGGGAGATTATTAAGAATATTGCACTCAATGTTTCCTAGATGTGATTTGAAGAGGCATCACCGTCAACACTAAGAGCATAGTTATATTTGATGTAGTTAAAGTTCATCATGTGCAGGATGTTCTATGGAACAAGTTTAGACGAGTTGTCTTAGTGGTTGTGACAGGTAATCATATGGTGGAGGAGTGGAGAGACAGAAATTTTTTTAAGACCATAGGTATTGAGTGAAGCCAGTTCACTCAATGCCAGAAGTCAAAAAAGAATGCTGGAAAGGTTGAATATCGCCTAAGTCCACAAGCATTGAGTGAAGCCAATTCACTCAATGCCAGATGCCAAAACGTGCTGAGTAAGGTGTGGACAGTAAAATCCTAGTAGTCTTCAAAGTAATTCTGCGGCTAAGTCCATAGGCATTGAGTGAAGGTAGTTCACTCAATGCCATATATCAAATGGCATCGAGTATATCTGAGTCTGTCAAAGCCTCGGTATTGGCAAGTTAAAAAATCGACTAAGTCCATAGGCGTTGAGTGAAGCAAGTTCACTCACTGCCATATACCAAGCAGTGTTGAGATAAGCTCAAGCAGTTGAAGATTCTGTCAAGAAATCTGGCTAAGTCCAGATGCATTGAGTGAATACAGCTCACTCAATGCCAAATAAGGAAGCGTCGTGTGATGTCAAAGCTCAAGGAAAGGTGGTCAGAAAAATATGTCTAAGTCCATAGGCATTGAGAGAAGCCAGTTCACTCAATGCTCTCAATGCCTAATAGATAAAAAAAAGTTGCAGCTAAGTCCACGGGCATTGAGTGATGAAGATTCGCTCAATGCACACAACGCCTGATGGTCCTGTGAATTTGGCTTAGTCCAGAATAGTTGAGTGAAGGCCATTCACTCAACACTCTTAATGCCTGGAGTTGAATCTGAGAAATTGGCTAAGTACAAAAATGCTGACGTCAGCCAAAAGTCAATAGAGTTCAAATTAGTTATGGGAATGCTAAAGAACATGACAAATAGCATTGAAGGCCTACAATACGTCTTCTTCCATTAAAGAAAGGTGCAGCTGTCAATCGTAGGTGGTCCCCACTGCTTCTTGGAGCTGTTAATCGGTGGAAGATAAAAAGGACAACTTCAGAAGGAGGAACTTAACTTTGAGGGTTTTATTGGTTTCGTAAAGTTGCGGCTGAACTTCATCTTCCTCGCTATTGTTGTCGAGCCCAAGCTTTAAGTTGAATCAGCTAAACTAAAATTTCTTCGAACTTAGATGTAGCAATTTCTTGAGCTATAGCAAGTTCATATACTGTTCTGATAAAGAAGAAGAAGCACAGCTTTCAGTTTTCTACAAGTTCAGGTTAGCTGTTTGAAAAACTCAAGAACTAGAAAATCTTCAGACTTCTTCAGCAAGTTCAGGAATAGGTTTCTGAGGTTCTTCCAGTACAGGTATCTACTCATTGAAGATCATTCTCTTGCTGCTGAGAAGAAAGTTAGGGCTAATATTACTCAGCTCTGGTAGCTAACACAGAGAAATATCTCTATGTCAAATCAACACAAACAAAACCCCTTTCATTTTTGTAGGATCCTTTTGGATCTGAGTTGTATAGACTTTGTTCCTGATAAAAGTCTTTAATTCAAAGATAATTAAATCACCTAGAGGGGGGTGAATAGGTTATTGGTCTCTTTTTAAGTTTTTTTTTTTATTTCCTTACTAAGTGATCTAAGGTTATCATTAGTACCTGCAATATAAATGAAGAACAAACAACACAGCACAGCATAAAGATATTTATAGTGGTTCCCCAATTGGGTACATCCACTTTCCCTCCCACTTATCCAACTATCTTGTTGGACTAGGCACTTCTCCAAAACCTGCTCCAAAGATCTTACACCTCAGATCCCTCGGGATCTCTAAGTCTCCTCCAACACTTACTTCTCAGCCACAAGGGCCTACAACCTAGTGGTCAGTAGACCACCTACCTCAGGATGTTAAGGCCTATACTCAGGCTAGGAGGACAATCCTATCTCAGATCCACTAGGGATCTTACCTCAGAGCTCCACAGTGCTCCTACACTCAGTGACCCTCAAGACACCTACCTCAGCATTATATCTAAGGCCTACAGCTCAGGCTTTTCAGCCCTATAACTTCTGGCATAAGTCCCTACTCTCATAGTATTGCAGCACTCCTATAGCTCAGTTCCCTTCTAGGTACCTACCTCAGTGCCAAAACACTTAGACAGATTTACTATCTCTTGGTGTTGGGTGAGTAACCTTCACTCAATGCCAAACTACTTAGAATATAAATCTGTTTCAAGGCATTGAGTGATTCAGCTTCACTCAATGCCAACTTGCTTTATGAGCTTTCTACTGCTTCGCGTTGAGTGAGTGAGCATCACTCAACGCAAAACTCCTTGGACAAAATTCTGTCTCCACTAGGCGTTGAAAGTGTTGAGTGAGCAACCTCCACTCAACGCTTTTTGCCTTAACCATATTTCTATCTCTACAGGATCTTAGGCGTTGAGAGCGTTGAGTGAGCACTCCTCACTCAATGCTTTCTGCCTTAGGCATTTTCCTGCTTAACTATCCCAGCGCTTTCCTATTCTCTGCTGAGAGAAACACTTGTCTCAGTGGTTATGCTGAGACTAACACTTGTCTCTGCAGTTATGCTGAGACTAACACTTATCTCAGCGGTTTTTGCCTTAGACAAACTCCTGAACTTAGTTCGGCGAATGCTGAACTGAGTTCAATGAATGGTGAACTGAGCTTGATGAACTCTAAACTCAGTTCGATGAATTCTCAACTAAGCTCGACGAACTCAGAATCTCAAGCTCTGAATTTAGCTCGACGAATGGTGAGTTGAGCTCGACGAACTCTGAACTCAGTTCGACGAATTCTGAACTGAGCTCGACGAATTCTTTCTTAACTATCTTAGTGGTTATGCTGAGACATTCTTCTCATCTATCTCAGCTGTCTCGACACTTTTTTCCTTAGTCAAATTATCTAACTTCCAGCTTACTCTTTTTGTTCACCTGTCCAATCCAGGACAACCTGCATTGACTGTCTTAATGCTTCCTTCTAAGCTGTCTCAGCGGTTGATAGTTTAACTTTCAAGACAGCCTAAACACCTAGAGGGGGGGTGAATAGGTTATACTTCTTTATAAAAACTTCTAGGCAGAATTCAATTTAAAGGCTAACACAATAATCACAGCAATCACAGAAAATAAAACATCACAGATTGCACAATGTTTTATAGTGGTTCCCCAAGGACTGGGTACATCCACTTTCCCCCTTCACCTATCTAGCAGTATGCTAGATTCGGCCAAACTTCCACTAATCTCAGATCAACAGATCCTACAACTCAGAACCCAACTGGTTCCTACAACTCAGGCACAACAGCCCTACCTCAGCCTTGCCCCAAGGCCTACAACTCAGAGAAGACCCTTCTCCTACACTCAGGCAAACAGCCCTACCACTCAGAGTTCAACACTCCTACACTCAGCCTTTATAACACAGGCTTACAACTCAGATCTGTGTAAACAGATCCTACAGAAATATAGAAAAGATTATTTAACTGTCTTGCCTAAATTGAGAGAGAAAAGGCCAAGACAATTCTTGATCAGCTGATGAAATCAACTGTATCTGAGCTTTCTTCAAAGCTTCTTGAATATGAACTTAGCTGAGTTGATTTCCAAACAGCTTCTTGAGAATCCACTGGTGGTTTCTTTCTTCTTCTTCAAATTCTGGCTTGATCTCTCTCTATCCAGCACTTTGAATGATTCTTCTGAATTCTGATTAGAACTCTTCTTTGATCTATCCTTAGATAGTCTTCTTAGATCTTCTGGAGAAGATCTTCTTAAGTGCCTAGCACTTTCTTGAAATGAATTGGATTGTAATCCTTCTCAACTTTTTGATTCTTATCAATGTTTTCAAAAGTTATTCTTCTCCTCCTGAATCTGTCTATTTATAGACTTTCTTCATGGTAACCGGCTGATCCGGATTCTAACCATTTTCTGACAAGTCTGATAGCTTCAGTTAACCGGTGGCAACCCACAGCTGTCAAGTCTTCAAACAAGTCTTGTGCCTTAGTCTTGAACCACAAGTTGTTGAGACAGTCTGTCAGAAAGTGTCGAGACCATCTGTCTATCTGTGTCGACACAATTGACTTTGGTGTCGACACAGTCTTCAGTGATGTCGACTAAGTTGCCTTTGAGTCGACACAGCTTCTTCTGAAAATAACTTGGTCTTGACTCTTCAGTGTGTCGACACAAGTCCTGTGTGTCGACACAGTTGTTGTAGAATCATAACTTAGTAAGTGTCGACTTAGCCTTCAGGTGTCAACACAGTCTTCTTTTAACTCTGCTATAATGTGTCGACTCAATCACAATGTGTCGACACATTCTGCTGGTGTAGACAAACTTGAGGTCGACTATATCCTTCTGTGTCGACACATCCTGCTGGTGTCGACAAACTTGAGGTCGACTATATTCTTCTGTGTCGACACATTTTCCCAATGTTGAGGTCGACGCTTTTCTTCTGTGTCGACACAAATTCCCAGTATTGTGTCGACTTACTTCTTCTGTGTCGACACTGCTTCCCAGTGTTGTGTCGACTTACTTCTTCTGTGTCGACACACTTTCCCAGTATTGTTGTAGACTAACTGCTATGTGTCGACACTGCTTCCCAGTGTTGTGTCGACTAATTTCTTCTATGTGTCGACACATCCTTCTCTGTGTCGACACTTGGACTTAGAATTTTTCTGCATACTTTATCAATTCTTCACCTGCACATGTCAACTCAAAACAACATCAAATACACCTTGATGTATATCATTGAGCTAGGTTGGGCTTCTTCAAATCAGGTACACATTTTCCAATGTACCCAACAATCTCCCCCTATTTGGAGAAGTCATAACCCTTATAGCCAATGATATACACCATTTATAAACAGTACTAAATGATGATATATGACAAAAACACAGGGATACTTAATTATAAACAAAATAATAAAAACATCATAGATAAAACAATCTATCATAGATTTAAACAATATTTTGTTTATTACTGGGTAATGTTTGATTACATTGTTTTACATTTAATGATCACATCACAACATTACAAAACATTATGAAGGAACTAAAACACAATCAGGATTGATCAGGCTCTCTAATGATAATCCCTTTGCCAGATTGAATTTTAGCTGTCACAGGAGCTTCTGATTCTTCAGCTATCTTCTTTCCTTTTAGATCAGCTTTCTTCTTAGCTTCTTCCTTGAGCCTTTGCCTTTCAAAATAGTGAAAAGGCTTTGGGAAGTACTTGCTTGGCTCCTTAGCATCTGGTGACAGCCTCCCCAGCTTAGCTTTCCTTCTGAATTGTACTATAGCTTCCTGTCTTGCCTCATACTTCTGCCATTCTATCTCATTGTACCACTTCCCTCTCTCATGAACTTTGTCTTGTACAGCCTTCCATGCAGTGAGTATTATGTTCCTTGAAGTAGGACTCCACTGCTCATAATCTGGCTTAAGTGCAGCCTGCTCTCTAAATCTCTTCTTTGCTAATAGAGCATCTTGCTGTTCTTTCAGGAAGGCCTCTGGCATCTCAACTTTCTCAATCACAACATTATTCACCTCCTTTGGAGGACTATACATATCCTGCACTTGCTTATCCAGAATATCAAAATCAGAAGGAGGGTAAATAACTTGGGCAACCTCAGGTTGGTTGCCTTCAAGTAGTCCTGCTTGAATGCCTGATTCTGCCATCATATCATCATCACACAAGGGTGGACATCCCAAGGTGGCTCTTATACTATTTGTCACCCATTTAGAGTGCTCTTGGCCTGCATGAATCAATAACCTCTCCCCCTTTATGACTTCTCTGGTCATATGATCTCTGAGATCTTCCTTTTGAAATCTGATTTGGCCATCCAGATAATTGACTCCCTCTTTAAAAAATGGTTTTAACTTTTGAAGCTTTTCAGATATTTCTTTTTGAGAGGTAGTGATTGCAGTCTTAACAGAAGCAATAGCAGCTTGAAAGTTCTTATCAAATTCTTCCATTTCTTTTGTTTTATCTGCAGGCAGGCCTGGAACAATCTTTTTCAATTCCTCTATTATCTCATGATGAGATTCAGTTAAATTATCATTCATTCTTAACTGATTTTCCAAGACATAGCTTTGCTTCAGGACAATATCATCTACCTTTTTAGTAATAGCCTCCTGTTGTTGAGCTAGATGAACCACAGCATGGCCTCCCTTTTGGAAGCAATCTGTCATTTCTTTCTTATGCATGTTGACTTGAAACTGGATGGACTTTATATCCTGAGCTAAGTCAAACTGAAGTGACTTGCTATTTTCATCAACATACTTTTCCAGAGCCATTCTTTGTTCATCCAATTTCACCTGTAGATCTACCATAAACTTGTTATGATCAAAGGCAGGAGATACTTGTTGAGGTGTTGTCTGTAAAGCCTGCTTATAATTCTTGCTTCTTCTCTTAAATACAACAAGTTTTCTTTTCTTGGCCATCCTGGCTTCTTCAGTTTCAGTATCAGACGAAGTATCTAGGTGAACTCTTTCTTGATGAGGATGAAGTGTACCTGTCCCAATGACCTATTGCTCAGTCTCAACATCTACTGGCTCCCCCTCAACCTGTGGCTCAACGTCAGCTTCCTGATCAATTTCCATACCTATGGACTTCTCAATTTCTGGTCCTCCTTCTACTTTATCAGTAGTAGTATCAGCATCAGGGAATAACTCCTCCAGAGTAAATTCCAGTTGAGCTGTATCTTCTGCAGCAGTTAAATCTTGAGATAAGTCTAACTGTGCTTTCTCTTGCACTTGTACTGACAACGGCTTCTCCTATACTCGTTCAGTAATTGTAGTATCTGGAGTAGGAGTGGACACTAGCTCCCCCTGAACCTGTGCAGTAATAAGAATATGAGAAATGTCTTTTATAGTAAAATACATTAGCTCCCCCTACACTTGTACCTGATCAGGAGTAGATACATTTTGAGCAGGAGAGTGAACTGTCTCCCTCTGCATCTGTGCAGGTGTTGACACTTGCTGGACTATAGTTGAGTCAGGCTGTTCTTCAACCTGTGTCCTGAGTGGGTCTTCTTGTTGTTGTTCAGTTTCTTGAGTTTGAGAAGGGGATTTCACAGGGGTGTCTGGCCTGCTCTCTTCAGGCACATCCTTGGACAGCACCCTATCCCACCTAGAGAACAGTCTCATATCCATCCTTCTCATATGATTGATCTTAGTCCCTGGAAGTTGCTGCATCATTTCAGGAATCACTCCAGTGAGATATAAGCTCATGATTCTAGCCATGTTGGGCTTCTTGATTCCTTCTTTGATCTTGTCAAAGAGTACTCCTGACCAATCAGTAGGAATTGTAAAAACAATCCTGGTCATAAGGCTGAACATATAGGTAGAAATCCTATCATGTCCACCTTTCTTGCAGAGGATCACTTTCCCAACAATTTCAGACAAGAACTTCCCTTGCTGATTCATACCCTTCCTGTGGAATGCAGCTCCAATCTTCATGCTCGAGTCCAGTCCACACCATTGAAGGGCTTCCCTTGTCTTAGAACTAGGAACTTCCTCTTCATTCTCAACTACTTGTAATTGAAAGATCTTTCTTAAACTTCTTGGAGTAATCTTCACCTTAGTCCCTTGTACATTGGACTTAATCTTGAGGCCATTTGAGTGGACTGATGCAGAGATAAAGAACTCGTGCACCTCCTTCTTCCAGATTTTAGTCGGTTCTGAGATTAGAAATTCTAACCCTGACTCGAAGAGGAGGGTGATAACCCCTTGAACATCTGGCGGCGCATCTGCAAAGGCCTGGCGCACCAACTCATACCCCTCATTGACGTTGTCTTCAATCCTTGGCGCCATCGATTCGTCGAGAAAGCTTGAGAGAAGAGAGAAAGATAGACTGTCGACACAGGGTTTTTGTCTCGAAAACCTTGGAAGCGTGTCGACAGAAAGCGTTTTTCACCTATTTATACCTTCTGTTGAAAGAAGTTCAAAAGGCGCCAAAAACAGACTAAATGTGTCGACACAGACGGAATGTGTCGACACAAACTTCTATTGTCTCGACATTACTTCAGCCTACTATGTGTCGACACCAATTTGTGGTTATGTCGACACCTTGGATACATAGTAGATAGACAGAAATTCTGTGTCGACTCTAAGGATAAGTGTCGACACATATTCTGTAAGTGTCGACACCATTTTCCTGGTTGAGTCGACATTACATTTCTGGTTAAGTCGACAATATAACTCTTAAGTGTCGACACATATTCTCTGTGTCGACACAATATTTCTGACTTGTCGACATTAATTCTCTGAGTCGACACATTATTACTGAATGTGTCGACACATTCTTACTTAGCCAATTTCTGTTGGTTCAACACCACTTGTAAGTGTTACTTCAATGTGTCCTTTTTTAACACTTAATTATGTTGTTATTACTTTAACTTACTTAAATACCACTTCAATTGCATTGTTAATGATTTTGTTATTACATTAATCAATGGTTAACATACCTAATTCATTTTTGAATTTATTGAATTTGGTTTCATCTAAAGGCTTAGTAAATACATCTGCTATTTGATAATCTGTTTTTACAAATTCCAATGAGATGTCTCCTTTTTCTACATGTTCTCTAAGAAAATGGTATTTGATTTCTATATGCTTAGTTCTACTATGAGAAACTGGATTATTAGCAATAGAAATAGCACTCTTAGAATCACATAAAAGGGGTGTTCTACTTACCTGAATACCATAATCCTTAAGCTGATGCTGCATCCACAATAGCTGTGCACAGCAGCTTCCAGCAGCAACATACTCTGACTCAGCTGTGGAAATTGCCACACTGGTCTGCTTCTTACTACTCCATGATATTAGTCTTCCACCCAGGAATTGACAAGTACCTGTAGTACTCTTTCTATCCTCTCTACATCCTGCAAAATCTGCATCTGAATAGCCTGTTAGTTGAAAATCTCTATTCCTAGGGTACCAAAGACCTAGATTAGGTGTGCCCTTAAGATATCTCAGAATCCTTTTGACTGCAGTATAATGAGATTCTTTAGGACAGGCTTGGTACCTAGCACAGACACATGTTGCATACATAATGTCTGGTCTACTAGCAGTGAGATATAGTAGAGACCCAACTATTCCTCTATACAATGATTCATCAACAGGTTTACCTGCCTCATCTTTGCATATAGGCATACTTGTTCCCATAGGAGTTCTCATGGTGGAGGATGACTCCATACCATATTTCTTAATTAATTCTTTGGTGAACTTAGACTGGGATATGGACAATCCATCATCAGTCTGTCTTACTTGGAGTCCCAAGAAGAACTTAAGTTCTCCCATACTGCTCATCTCAAACTTCCCTTGCATAAGTTTGGCAAACTTTTTACAAAGGTTGTTTTCAGTAGATCCAAAGATTATGTCATCAACATAGATCTGAACTAAGATGATCTTACCTTTGGATTCCCTAAGGAATAGAGTTTTGTCTATCTTTCCTCTTGAGAATTTATTCTCAATGAGGAAGGTAGACAGGGTTTCATACCAAGCCCTTGGAGCTTGTTTTAACCCATACAAAGCTTTCCTAAGCTTATACACAGAATCAGGTTTAAGAGGATCTACAAAACCTGATGGCTGCTCTACATATACTTCTTCTTTAAGATCACCATTCAGAAATGCTGACTTCACATCCATCTGGTATACTTTGAAGTCTTGATAGGCTGCATAGGCAAGGAATATTCTGATAGCCTCCAGCCTTGCTACTGGAGCAAAGGTTTGATCAAAGTCAATCCCTTCTTCCTGCCTGTATCCTTTTGCAACCAATCTTGCTTTATTCTTCACTATTATCCCACTTTCATCTAGCTTGTTCCTATAGATCCACTTAGTGCCAATTATGTTGTGGCCTCTTGGTTTAGGAACAAGCTCCCAGACTTTGCACCTTCTGAATTGATTCAGCTCCTCTTGCATAGCATCAATCCAGTGCTGGTCTTGGATAGCTTCTTCAAACTTCTTAGGTTCCATTTGAGACAAGAAACTTGAATGCAAAACTGTGCTTTGATTTCTGCTTCTAGTTTGCACTCCTTGTCTTGGATCACCTATTATCTGATCAGCAGGATGATCTCTTAGATATCTAATAGCTGGAGGAAGATTCCCTTCAGGTTGAGCATCTCCAGCTTCTTCATTCTGCTGAACCTCTTGGTTTTCATCAGCTTCCATTATCTCTTGTACTCCCCCTGGACAGCAGCCTTCATTTTCCAAAGCTCCATCTTCCTTTGAAGCTTCAGCAATGGAGAGCTTGTCCATCTCTTGCATATACCTGTTGAGTCATTTGATCTACAAGACAACTCACAATTGATTAATCTTGTTTCATCAAATACAACATGCACAGATTCTTCAACAACTTGAGTAGTTAAGTTGAAGACTCTATAGGCCTTACTATTTGTGATGTACCCAACAAATATCCCATCCTGGGATTTGGCAGCAAACTTAGTCAAATATGACTTGCCATTGTTAAGTATATAGCACTTGCAACCAAAGATCCTAAAATAGGATAGATTTGGTTTTTTGCCTTTCACAATCTCATGGGGAGTCTTTCTGTGGCTTTTGGTGATAGAAGCCCTATTGATGACATGACAAGCAGTATTAACTGCCTCAGCCCAGAAATATTCTGGGAGAGAGGTGTCACTCAATAGAGTTCTACCAGCTTCAATTAATGTTCTATTCTTTCTTTCAGCAATTCCATTTTGCTGAGGTGTTCTAGGTGAGGAGAACTCTTGGAAAATCCCAAAGTCTTTACACAAGTTTGTTATGCTTTCAGATTGAAACTCAGTACCATGGTCACTTCTGATTTTGACCACTGTACTATTCAGTTCATTCTGAATTTGCTTTACAAAATTAAGTAATACACTTGGGGTTTCAGATTTTTGTCTCAGAAAGAACACCCATGTAAATCTAGAATAGTCATCTACAACCACAAAAGTGTAGACCTTCCTACCTAGACTATGAACTGGCATAGGACCAAAAAGATCCATATGCAAGAGGTATAAGCACCTCACAGAATCCTTGTTTTCAAGGCTTTGAAAGGAGGATTTTGTCTGCTTTCCCTTTTGACAAGCTGAGCATATCCCTTCCTTTATACACTTAATTTGAGGTCCATTCCTCACTAGCTCTTTGCTAAAGAGTTGGCCAATTGTCTTGTAGTTTAGATGAGCCAATCTCTTGTGCCACTTAACACAATGAGAAGCATTGTCATCAGCTACAAGACAGATGGGAGAAGCCTTATTCTCACATTCAAAATTAAGACAATATACATTTCTCTTCCTATACCCAGTCAATATGATCTTTTGATCACTTGACCTCTTGATATGACATCCATCTGTAACAAATGAAATGTCATATCCTAAATCACTTAGCTGGCTTATGCTTATTAGATTATGTTTCAAACCTTTTACATAAGCCACTTGAGTGATAGTAATTAGGTTAGAAGAAATGTTACCAAACCCTTTGATGACTCCTTTTTCAGATCCACCAAATATCACTTTAGGTCCATCTTTGACAGATGAATACTCCTTCAGCAGCCCCTTTGTTCCAGTCATGTGCCTGGAACAACCACTATCCAAGTACCATATAGGGGCATGGTTACTTGGATTCACCTGCAATACAGAATTACTTACCCTTAGAACCCAAGTAAGTCTTGGGTCCTTGGTTCAGGTTAGCATTAATAAAGCTATCATAACCTCTTCTAACAGGTAGACTCTTATTCTTTATAACACTTGTGTTATACCAGCAGTCTAATGCAAAATGGCCTCTCTTGCCACAGCACCAACATTCAAACTTATTGTATCTAGATCTAGATACATCCTTGTCAGAAAAATTTCTGTTCATTGCTGGTGCTGTTGCAACTTCACCTACTGATTTCTTAAAACCATTGGGTTTATGACCATAGGTAGGCCTGCTTGCATTTACACCCTTGTTCTTCAGAACATTAGTCTTAATATGACCTTGAATGTCTTCATGATCATATTTGTTAGAAGGCACTTTCACCTTACTAAACTTTATGGGGACTGAAAGGTTTAGTGGCTGAACAGGAGCTTTGCCTTTCCTCTTGAATCTGCCAGCCCTGAGTTACCTTTAAATCCTAATCCAGCCTTACCCTTTTGAGTGACAAATTCATCTATCAAGGGTAAGATAGATTTTGGCTTAGAGTAATTAGCCACTAAATCCCTTTCAATTCTAAGTCTGGCCTCCAGACTCTTCACTTGATCATTAGTATAATTAATTGTGCCCATCTGAATAATAGTTATATTCTTCAGCTTGGCAATTTCATTTAATTTTTGATCAAGGACTTTTTCTAACTCAGTTGT
The DNA here is from genome assembly GCA_039513925.1 of Platanthera zijinensis. Taxonomy (NCBI): domain Eukaryota; kingdom Viridiplantae; phylum Streptophyta; class Magnoliopsida; order Asparagales; family Orchidaceae; genus Platanthera; species Platanthera zijinensis. Next base: position 163,734,362 of record CM077086.1, on the reverse strand, counting down.
TGCAACCCTTAGTTCAGCAATTTCCTGAGCCTGAGATTTAACCAGGTTCTTGCTTTTTTTAAGGGCCTGCAACAAGTCCCCATACTTATCTATCAATTGATAGACATCTCCTTCAGATTCAGATGCATCTTCATCACTTGATGCAGATGTAGCTGATTCTTCACTTGTACTACAAACAGATGTACTGGAAGGACATTTTACCTCATTAGGACCAGACTGATTCTGGCATATGTCCTCTTCTGATCTTGTCATCAACCCCATGCATTGATGTTCATTGATGGAGTCTAGCAACTGCATAAACTCCTCTTCCTCAGATGCAGCATATTGTCCAATATATGCTTCAGCTTCAGATCCTGATTCTGAAGTTGACTGGTCTGATAGACTCTTATCTTTCTTTGCTACAAAGGATTTCTCCTTCTTGCCTTTCTGATAAGTCTTCTTCTTTTCTGAAGATTCCTTTCTCTTGTCAGGACAATCAGCCACTACATGTCCAGGCCTATTGCAACAATAACAGACAATCTTTGAAGTAGTGGCTTTGCTGGGTTTTGATCTGCTCTTCTCTTTCCTTGATGACCTTTTCTTCTTATAATAGTCATCAACTTGCTGTGATGGGGAAGGCCTAGACTTCCACTGCTTCTTCTTCAAGAACCTCTGGAATTGTCTTGTGAATGCAGCAAAATCTGCATCTGAATCACAGCTTTCAGAACCCTTGCTTGAACTTTCAGAACTATCTTCTGTAACTTCCTTAGGAGGAGATGGTGATATCCTCCTATTCTTTCTAGTGGCTTCTGCATTGAATGCCACAGTCTTTTCTCTATGCTCTCCTCTTGAGTTTCTTTCCTCCTCCTTCCTTACCATAAGTTGCATTTCATAGGATAGCAACTTTCCAAACAGGGTTAGAGGAGATATCTCTGCCAATTTAGCCACTTCTCTTATGGCACAGATCTTTGTATCCCAATCCTTTGATAAGGATCTTAAGAATTTGTCATTCAGTTCATAGGTACTGAAGACTCTTCCATAGGATATTAGCTCATTCACAATTCTATAGAATTTCTTATAGCACTCAGTTATGCTATCAGATTTTCCTTGTCTAAAGCTTTCATACTCCTGATTTAGCATAGACTTCCTATCCAGCCTTACTTCTTCAGATCCCTCCATGTAGACAATCAATGTGTCCCACATCTCCTTGGAGGTCTTGCAGTGAATCAGATTTGGAAATGTTGAATCATCTATGGCACTAACAATAATGTTCTGAGCTCTTTTATCCATGGTTGCCAAGATGATTTCATCCTTGGTCATTTCTAAATAATTCTTTGGAGTTTGGATATTTGCATCAAGAGCTGATACCTTCATTGGAATGAAGGGGCCTTCCTGTACTGTGATGTAAATTCTTGGGTCAGATGCTTCCATAAACAGTCTGACTCTTTCTTTCCAAATTCCAAAAATTTCTTTCTTACATATGGGTAATTTCATAGACCCTAGCTCCTTATGATTCTCTCCAGAACCCATCTTCTTGAATCTTGAATCTGCCTTTCAGATCTACCTCAGATTGTTAAGTCCTTTTTGAGGAACCTCCCTCTGATACCACTTGATAGTTTAACTTTCAAGATAGCCTAAACACCTAGAGGGGGGGGTGAATAGGTTCTACTTCTTTATAAAAACTTCTAGGCAGAATTCAATTTAAAGGCTAACACAATATTCACAGCAATCACAGAAAATAAAACATCACAGATTGCACAATGTTTTATAGTGGTTCCCCAAGGTCTGGGTACATCCACTTTCCCCCTTCACTTATCTAGCAGTATGCTAGATTCGGCCAAACTTCCACTAATCTTAGATCAACAGATCCTACAACTCAGAACCCAACTGGTTCTTACAACTCAGGCACAACAGCCCTACCTCAGCCTTGCCCCAAGGCCTACAACTCAGAGAAGACCCTTCTCCTACACTCAGGCAAACAGCCCTACCACTCAGAGTTCAACACTCCTACACTCAGCCTTTATAACACAGGCTTACAACTCAGATCTGTGTAAACAGATCCTACAGAAATATAGAAAAGATTATTTAACTGTCTTGCCTAAATTGAGAGAGAAAAGGCCAAGACAATTCTTGATCAGCTGATGAAATCAACTATATCTGAGCTTTCTTCAAAGCTTCTTGAATATGAACTTAGCTGAGTTGATTTCCAAACAGCTTCTTGAGAATCCACTGGTGGTTTCTTTCTTCTTCTTCAAATTCTGGCTTGATCTCTCTCTATCCAGCACTTTGAATGATTCTTCTGAATTCTGATTAGAACTCTTCTTTGATCTATCCTTAGATAGTCTTCTTAGATCTTCTGGAGAAGATCTTCTTAAGTGCCTAGCACTTTCTTGAAATGAATTGGATTGTAATCCTTCTCAACTTTTTGATTCTTATCAATGTTTTCAAAAGTTATTCTTCTCCTCCTGAATCTGTCTATTTATAGACTTTCTTCATGGTAACCGGCTGATCCGGTTTCTAACCGTTTTCTGACAAGTCTGACAGCTTCAGTTAACCGGTGGCAACCCACAGCTGTCAAGTCTTCAAATAAGTCATGTGCCTTAGTCTTGAACCACAAGTTGTTGAGACAGTCTGTCAGAAAGTGTCGAGACCATCTGTCTATCTGTGTTGACACAATTGACTTTGGTGTCGACACAGTCTTCAGTGATGTCGACTAAGTTGCCTTTGAGTCGACACAGCTTCTTCTGAAAATAACTTGGTCTTGACTCTTCAGTGTGTCGACACAAGTCCTGTGTGTCGACACAGTTGTTGTAGAATCATAACTTAGTAAGTGTCGACTTAGCCTTCAGGTGTCGACACAGTCTTCTTTTAACTCTGCTATAATGTGTCGACTCAATCACAATGTGTCGACACATTCTGCTGGTGTAGACAAACTTGAGGTCGACTATATCCTTCTGTGTCGACACATCCTGCTGGTGTCGACAAACTTGAGGTCGACTATATTCTTCTGTGTCGACACATTTTCCCAATGTTGAGGTCGACGCTTTTCTTCTGTGTCGACACAAATTCCCAGTGTTGTGTCGACTTACTTCTTCTGTGTCGACACTGCTTCCCAGTGTTGTGTCGACTTACTTCTTCTGTGTCGACACACTTTCCCAGTATTGTTGTAGACTAACTGCTATGTGTCGACACTACTTCCCAGTGTTGTGTCGACTAATTTCTTCTATGTGTCGACACATCCTTCTCTGTGTCGACACTTGGACTTAGAATTTTTCTACATACTTTATCAATTCTTCACCTGCACATGTCAACTCAAAACAACATCAAATACACCTTGATGTATATCATTGAGCTAGGTTGGGCTTCTTCAAATCAGGTACACATTTTCCAATGTACCCAACAGCGGTTATGCTGAGACATTCTTCTGAGTTGTCTCAGCTGTCTCGACATTTTTTCCTTAGTAAAATTAGTTAACTTCCAGCTTACTCTTTTTGTTCACCTATCCAATCAAGGACAACCTACATGCATCAGCTTAAGCATACATCAAATACAACTTTGATCTTAGTCTTGATGGTGATGACTCTTCAAATCCACTCTAGGGAACATTATGGGCAATGGACCCAACAATCTCCCCCTATTTGAAGAAGGCAGAACATCCAACAATACTAAGAGGCGTTATCATGATAGGCAGAATAATTTCATGCAGTTGTAGACATTTCTACACACCTGCTAGCTTATGTTATATTAATACAATGTGCTCTAATAAATTGTATTGACTTAATAAGTTAAGTCAATGCATCCTCATACTACTTGACCAATTGCTCAAGTAATATGAACTCTCTTTTCTACCACTTAATGTTTAAATGGAGCACCACTAGAAGCATTGCCCCTTATGTATTTCCACACATCTCCCCCTTTCTCTCTTCTTTAATAGGTATATCTATTGATGGAATAGAAAGTATTATGGGAGAGATTATCTCTTAATCCTAGACAAAGTCCTATATTGATACTACTAAGGAAATCATCCTAGTGATAAGTCTACTTGATTAGGAGTCATACATTCTATGTTGATGCATTGATACAACACAACACTGCAGCATTAGAGCTTGTTGCACACATAGTTCCACTTGCTGATGTTGTATCTAAAGAATCAGCATCCACCTGTGGTGATATCATTGATACACTACATCACTGCAGCCCCTTGGAACTTGAGAGACCCATGGATCCACTTGAGTTGGATGGTAGATGTATCTCTTCTCATGATCTCTCCCTTAGTCTGTGCATTGTCCTTAAGACAAACTGATCAGTAGTTGTGACAGCTGATCTACTGCAGCAGCTGCCTGCTCCCCCTCAATTGAGGCATCCTTTATCAGATTCATGGTAGACATTCTAGTTTATGCCAGTCTTGAAACCACTTGATGGTCTTTATAGTATTGATGTCATATCAAGGACTTTTCTACTTGCAAGAAAAGTAAATCATGCAACACAAACTGGATTTTGGAGCTTCTGAAGTTATCCTAAGTTCCATATACCCAACTCAACCAAGAGGGTGTTGAACTTGACTTCATCTAGTGGCATGATAAGAATGACAGCCACTTGTCAGTCAGCACAAACTCAGGATTGAGTTCTTCCTTATGCTCCCAAACATATTGATACTTAATCTATATATGCATAGTCTTACTATAACAGTCAGAATTCCTAGCAACTTAGATTACACTAGTAGAGAATCAATATAAAAGAGATTCTACTTATCTGGAGGTTATGGTTCTGATGTCATAAAATTTCTGTTTGACAATTTTGAGTTCGACGAAATATTCAGATTTCGTCGAGCTCCGTTCGACAAATTAATTTGATTTCATCGAGCTTCGTTTGATGAATGAAGGTGATTTTGTCAAGCTCCATCCATGCTGATTCTTAGCAACTCTCTTGTACCTTGCACAGTCTCTTTTTGCTGAGCCAGATCTTCTCCCCTTCTTTAGCAAAAGACTTGCCTTTGGCTTCAGCTTTCTGATTAGCAGTACAAGAGTGTTCAGCCCACTGAGTACTATCTTGATCATCACATTGATCTGCACACCTGATCACCACTTGATCAATCCCTTCTTGGTTTCTGAATAAACAGGGAGGAGCTGGTCTGCTGTGATTCTCTTCTCCCCCTAGCTGATCGTAGATGATACCATTAGTGCAGCTGCCAGCTTTCTCTTCTCATGAGGCCGAATTTTCTCCTACAGCTGCTAGACTTTAAGATCACTAGAACCTTGAATGATCTTTCTATGAGCCATCCTTTCATCCTGATACCAAGTCTTTTTTTATATTGCTATTCTAATTGGAATGAGTTGACTTGTATCAACAATAGCTAGAGCAATCCAGTTGTTCTAGTAAACTGATTGGCTTACCTTATTCCAGCAGGTGACATCACTAGGGTAGTTTCCCTCTCAGCTTCTGCAATGTCCATGTGGGCAAGCTGATCCTCAGCAGTAATGCTGATCTATTCTATGCTGGGGAACTTTGGGTAAGATTCAGGCTTGTCTAGTAACCTTGACCTAACATGCTCCCCATCATCATTTACACGGATCCTGTCCTTATGACTGTCAGTCATCATTTCAGCTGATGATACTACTTGACTGTTTTTACCTTCTGTATAGTGAGTTTTATCAGCTGAGCACAGTATGCCTCTTCTTTGTTGCTCACAGAGGATCTACTTGTGCTTTCCTCAGAGATGAGTACAGCCTACTTGTCCTTTCCAGATTTGCTGGTGTGGCAACAAGACTTTGTCTAACCAGACATTCCTGTTGGCTAGATCCAGCTGGCCTTCATCCATGATTGTGGCCAGTTACCACTCCTATAGTGATTGTATCACTTGACTATGGAGCATATCTCTAGAGTAGATACAACTGACCCAGCTCTCCCATGCCACTTGGTACCACTTGTACCCTTCTTCAAGAATGTAAACAACATCCTTATCCTTGGAGAATGATCCATAGGATAACTTCCTTGTTCCAGTCCAAGTTCTGGAACATCTTCTGTCTGAGTACCATATGGGGGATGGGCACTTAGACTAACCTGCAAAACAGAATTATCTTACCTTAGGACCCCAATAGGTATTAGGTCCCAGGTTCTAATTAGACTGAAATCTAACTTGCCTACCTACAGAATTTCTGACAGGTAGGCTAACTCTTGCACTAGACACAGAAGGATTGTGCCAGCAATCTAGGGCAAAATGCCCCACCTTACCACAACACCAACACTCATTAAAATTCTATCTTCTTTTCTGAGCAGGTCTTGTAGTGTGGTTAACTGCTGACTGGACAAAAGGAAGAGGAGCAGCAACTTTCTTCCGGTTCATTTCAGCAAGTATCTAACTAAAGGTTATTCTTCTTGCAGGATTCCTTTGCTTGCCCTGAATGGTATTTATAACTGTCTTCTTTGTAGAAGACAAGCTGTTTATATCATTAGAGCCAGCCAAGTTAGGCTTACTAGTAGACTAGCCCTTGGTCTGAGTCCTTATTAGATAGGCTTGAGTGAAAGCCACTGTCTTTCCCTTGTGAGTTAGGGCTGAGGCACTAAATATAAATGGTCCAATATGGGCCATTTGTACTTTTTCATGGGGAGCCTTAAAGGCACTCATTCCCCTACCCTTTCTTCTTCCATTGTAAGATACTCTTGTATTCTTACAAGAAGAATTCTCATTCTTAAAGTGACCATCCATGCAGTCCTGGTCATACTTGTTAGAAGGGAGGATTACCTTATGAAAGGTTGACTGTGGAATAAAAGGAGCTTGGCCTCTCCTCTGAGATTGGATAACTTTAGAAATCTACTCAGATTCAGATTTTCTCTTGATAGCATCTATCTTAGAGAAATTTGCCACCATCTTCTTCTCCCTTTCAAGTTTCTCTTCAAGAACCTTGATACTAGAGTCCTTATATTTTATGGACTCAACATGGATATCTACCATGATCTTCAGATGAGCTACTTCCCTCTCTTTCAGAGTTAGCAAGGATGAAGTCTCATCTTGTTGGGAAGCAGCTAACTGGAGGGAGGCAATTTCCTATGCTTGTTTCTTAACAAGCAACTTGCTTTCCTTGAAAGATTTCAGAAGTGCAGCATGATTCTCAATCAATTGATTGATATAATATTCTGATAGAGGACTCTCATCATCACTTAATGAGGAAGCATCAGAGTCTGAGTTGGACTCATACCATGAGCAATAAGAAGAACTAGACATAGATTGTACCTGATCTGGACAAGGCTGATCCTGGTTGAATTCTTCTTCTAATGTAGCAATCAGCCCATAGCATCTGCATTCACCTTCCTCAGCTTCATCCACCTCTGAGTCACTATCTGAGTGTGATAGAGGGGCCCTGATCTCTATTCTTGCATCTGCATAGACATCATCATCTTCAAGAGCTACCAATAGTCCAATGTGGTTCTTGCTCTCAATGTAGACTTGAAACTTCATTGAGCTCCACTCCATATGGTTCTCTTTTGAACCCACCAATGCACACCTTTTATTTATCCCTTGAGGTCTACTTAGACTGTTAAGTCCTTTTTGAGTAACATCCCTCTGATACCACTTAAAAGTCTTTAATTCAAGGATATCTAAATTACCTAGAGGGGGGTGAATAGGTTATTGGTCTCTTTTTAAGTTCTTTTTGATGTCTCCTTACTAAGTGATCTAGAGTTGTCCTTAGTACCTGCAATATAAAAGAAGAACAAACAACACAGTACAGCACACAGATATTTATAGTGGTTCCCCAACTGGGTACATCCACTTTCCCTCCCACCAATCCAACTATCTTGTTGGACTAGGCACTTCTCCAAAACTTGCACCAAAGATTTTACACCTCAGATCCCTCAGGATCTCTAAGTCTCCTCCAAGACAAACTTTTCAGCCATAAGGGCCTATAACTCAGTGGTCAGCTGACCACCTACCTCAGGTTGTTAAGCCCTACACTCAGGCTGGGAGGATAGCCCAACCTCAGATCCACTAGGGATCCTACCTCAGAGCTCTGTAGTGTTCCTACACTCAGTGACCCTCAAGAAACCTACCTCAGCCTTATCTCTAAGTTCTACAGCTCAGGCTTTTCAGCCCTATAACTTCAGGCACAAGGCCCTACTCTCAGAGTGTTGCAGCACTCTTACATCTCAGTACCCTTCCAGGTACCTACCTTAGTACCCTTCCAGCACCTACAACTCAGTGATAAACTTGTCACCTACCTCATCCTTACACAAAGGCCTACAGCTCAGGCTAAACAGTCCTATAACTCAGATCTACACTCGGATCCTACCTCAGAGAGCAGCACTCTCCTACCTCAGGCAATTAAGCCCTACCGCTCAGATCTATACTAAGATCGTACAGGATAAATGTGGGTTAGTATGATGATTGTCCGCAAGTGAAATTTCACTATGCCAATCTACTTGGACTGAGATAAACACAGCCCAACCTTGACTCTAGTAAATATATTTCCTAAGTCTTCTTATTTGGACTAAGTAAATACTTAGACCTAACTTCCTCTTCTCAGCCCTAGGGATTTTATCCAGCTAGAACTAGAGAAGTAACTGCAACTGATCTAGCTGCAACCTGAGCTAGGAGAATCCCATCCCTACTCCTTTATTCACAGCAATAAGAATGAAGATCTTGCTTTGTGCTGGAAGTAACTTGCAGGTCAGCTTCTCTGCCCCTTTCTGAATTGAGCCAACTGCTCAACCCTATCTTCTTCTTCACAGCTCCCCAAGAGAATGTTCTTTAGGTTTGTTGGTTGAGCCTATGAAGCACCTGCAGAAAGGATTGGCCCAAGCTGCTACCTTTTTCTCAGAGAATCCTTCTGAGCTAACTTGTTGGTGCAGATAAAGATCACACCTGTTATCTTGTTGTTGAAGATGTTGATACCAATACCTAACTTGCTCTTCATCTTGTAGACTTGAGCTTCATGTTCTTCAGCTCCACAACAAAGACAGAGAAGAAGAACTCCCTGATTGCTTTCTCCGAAAAGCTCCTTTTTTTGTAAAAGCTTTTTCCTTTTTATTGAATTTTGACCCAATGGCTCTTGAGCAGTGGGCCCTACATAATTAATGGCCAGTAACAACCTTGCTTTAATGCCAACTATCATACAGTAGGTCTGCGACAACATTTGTCATGTACTGTAGCCATCCCGCCACTTATTTGAAATATGTTGACTTGTTGACTTGCTAACGTCACCAGCTGTGGACTTAGCCAAAAATCTAGAAAAATTAACATAGGCGTTGAGTGAGTAAGCATCACTCAACGCCAAAACACTTGGATATATTTACAGTCTCTTGGCGTTGGGTGAGTAACCTCTACTCAATGCCAAACTACTTAGAATATAAATCAGTTTCAAGACGTTGAGTGATTCAGCTTCACTCAGCGCCAACTTGCTTTATCAGCTTTCTATTGCTTGGCGTTGAGTGAGTGAGCATCACTCAATGCCAAACTCCTTAGACAAAATTCTGTCTCTACTAGGCGTTGACAGCGTTAAGTGAACAACCTCCACTCAACGCTTTTTTCCTTAACCATATTTCTTCCTCTACAGTATCTTAGGTGTTGAGAGCATTGAGTGAGCACTCCTCACTCAATGCTTTCTGCCTTAGGAATTTTCCTGCTTAACTGTCTCAGTGCTTTATTGTTCTCTGCTGAGACAAACACTTGTCTCAGCGGTTATGTTGATACTAACACTTGTCTCTGCGGTTATGCTGAGACAAACACTTGTCTCAGCAGTTTTTGCCTAAGACAAAATCCTGAACTTAGTTTGACAAATGCTTTACTCAGTTCGACGAATGGTGAACTGAGCTCGAAGAACTATGAACTCAGTTCGACGAATTCTCAACTGAGCTTGACAAACTCAGAATTTCAAGCTCTAAATTTAGCTCGACGAATGGTGAGTTGAGCTCGACAAACTCTGAACTCAGTTCGACGAATTCTGAACTGAGCTCGATGAATTCTTTCTCAGTTGTCTCAGCAGTTATGCTGAGACATTCTTCTCAGCTGTCTCAGCTGTCTCGACACTTTTGTCTTAGTTAAATTATCTGACTTCTAGCTTACACTTTGTGTTCACCTGTCCAATCAAGGATAACCTGCATTGATTGTCTCAACACTTCCTTCTCAGTTATCTCAGCGGTTATGCTGAGACATTCTTCTCAGCTGTCTCAGTTGTCTCGACTTTTTTGCCTTAGTCAAATTAGCTGACTTCCAGCTTACTCGTTTTGTTCACCTGTCCAATCAAGGACAACTTGCATGCATGAGTTTAAGCACACATCAAATACAACTATGCTCTTAGTCTTGATGGTGATGCCTCTTTAAATCCACTCTAGGGAACATTATTGGAAATGGACCCAACACCAGAGATAGGGCAGATTTGCCTGAGTGTAGGATCTAGTTTTGGATCTGAGTTATAGACCTTTGGTTTTGAGGTAGGATCCTATTTGATCTGAGCTGTAGGGCCTTTGTGCCTGAGGTAGGGCAAATTTTCCTGAGGTAGGAGAGTCATCCTCTCTGAGTATAGGACCTTTGGGTCTTAGGTAGGATCTATATTTGGATCTGAGGTAGGGCCTTATGCCTGAGTTATAGGAGATTCATTCTCTCTGAGGTAGGGCTATCCTCCATATCTAAGCTATAGGACTTGGGTTCAAATCTGAGGAAGGTGATCAGTTGATCACTGAGTTGTAGGAGCAAGTTTGTTCTGAGGTAGGGCTTTGTGCCTAAGTTGTGAGTCTTGGAGGAGACTGAGAGATCATGAGAGATCTGTTGTGTAAGCTCTAAGTAGCTGAGTTTTTTGTAGAAGTTCCTTGTATAACAAGAAGTTAGAAAGGTGGGAGGGACGGTGGATGTACTCATTATCTGGGGAACCATTATAAATTATGTGTGTGTTCTTTGTGATTGTCTTGGAAGCATTATATAACTCACTCATAACACACTAAGCTAAAGGAAAATAATAAAAGACCAAAAACTATTCACCCCTAGGTGATTAGCTACCTTGGAATTAAAGACTTTTAGATGGGCTGAAGCCCAAATCCCCCTTTCCAGGACAATTATTTTTATTAGTGTCTACCTATTATTAACACCCCACTCTCGTTGCTACTCTTAAGTAAACCTAATGACTTAAGGTACTTATATAAGAATGACGATCTTTCGTCGGACTCTGAACTAACTATTCCTTAAATCGACCATACACAATAGCATTGACACTATGTAGTGACAAATCCTAAGGTTCCAATCAAGGTTCCAATGCCTCTCAAATATGTCTTTAATTCATTTATATTCCACTATCTTTAATGTCATACCCAGCCCACCCTTATTCATCTATTCTATAGACGGTGCGAACTCGTAAACCCTTAAGTGAGGTGCAAATCTACTCGTAAATCCTTATGAACCAAAAAAACACTTCTAATTATGCACCAAGACTTTATTCATGGCTTTAGGTGGCTGGGTAATACTGTAATGTGGTTTGGATGATCTAAACACTGTATGTCAATTTTACTAAATGCAGCTCATGGGTCAATCCATAGTCCATATGAGGTGACTTCCAAATTCCCTTGGAAAAACCCCTCCAAAATTTTTATCATAGGTTCATCAAGTGGTGATTAGTGAAAAAAAATAAGAAAATCACAATTTTCCTAATTATTTTTGGCCATAATTAAAATTATTTAATTATGTGACCTAAGTCACATTGAACCTGAGCTACCAAAACCAGAAGTTCCCTAGGTCTAATTAATTTATCTAGTGTTCATCTTGGTATAAAAGGTCAGTGTACAAAATTTCATAATTTCCTAGATTGATTTGATCCATGTTTTTGATTTATCAATAATAATACAATATTACCCATTTTCAAATGAAATGCCAAAATTAATCAACCAAAAATTCAGAGGAAATTTCTAGTTGATAAAATTGTCATGGTAGTGGTCAAAACAAATTTTCATAAACATCCACTGAGATTGGACATAAGATATTCAATACTTAGGGTATTTATAAAAATGCGACTATTCATAAAAATATCATACCTACCCATCAAAAAATGCTAAGAAAATTTACAAAGATCCATAGTGCCAAAATAATGATCTAGTAAAAATTTCATAATTTTCCAAGTCATATTTGTCACCTTTGTAATCAACATCTAAGGGCATAATTGAAATTTGTACTATTCTTCATATGAAATAAATTCCAAAAAATCCACTAAATTTTCCAGAGCATTAAAATAACATTTTAGTGCTTGGGACAGAGATCTAAAATTTTCCAAGTTAAATTACCCCTATTTCCTATTGTGACATAAATATGTGCTATATTTAAAATAAATTGAAACTTTAGGATTTTTATTCCAAAAGTCCTAACTTCCCCATGGATGATGCATTTCATCTCCATAAACTCCTAGCCAGAGTTTTATTGACATGAAATGAGTCAAATGAGCTTAATTCCCCATTTTCAACTTCTTGTTAAAGGCACACCAAATATACATATACCTTCAACTTGTATGTTCGATCCTATAATATGCAGAGGTTTAAATGACCCTATATTTTTACCAGGGTCCTAAAATGACATCATAGTCATGCCACCAAAATTTGAGGTTATTTTGAGTTGTACAACTCCTTAAATCACATTAATTTGATAAATCAAATAATGGGATAAACTATAGGGAAACTATTCTTCTAAAAATTTGATTTTTGGGCACAAACTAGCTAGGTCTAGTACATACACATGCATGGCCCAAATTTCATCACATTTGGGGTTGTCATCTATCATATATACTCATTATAATTTCTGACCTAGGATAGGAGTTGTCCTAGGGAAATATGCCTACATTGAGCTAATTTGCTCCAAATAACTTGATTAAGCTACCTAATTAAAGGTAAGACAAAGAGCTACACTTGTCATGTTGAGCATTGTTTATGAATCAGACCCTAAAGGGCATAAGTTTTGCATGCAAATCTCTGAATATAATATGACAGTATAATAATTAATCATATAGTTAAAATCACATTAATTTGGACGGCATCGAGTCGTCTTCCCCAGCCAGCCAATGGTCAAGATCAACCCAACCTGTAAAAACTTGATCTCGCATTTCCCGTCCATGCGGCCACCACCACTATCAGTTATCATCACCACCACCTCCATTGAGGTGCTAGCTCGCGTTTCCCGGCGACATGGCCGCCGAAGGCAGCTCCTCCAGCAAACCAAGGTAAGAAGAAAAGCTCGGTAAATTCCCACTTTTCTCTCATGGTATCGGGCTCAATTGAGCTCGATATCTCTCCTAGTTGATCTAGAAAGCTAGCACAAGGGGAGGGGAGGAGAAACAGACCTGGAGATGGGCTTGGAGGCGAGTGTGGTGGCGGTGTGCCATTGTCGATGACTTCTCCAGTGAGCTTTCTCCTGACCTCATTTCTCCACCTAAGGCCTTGATCCTAGACTCAAATTCAACTCCTCTGGACACATTGAAGGTGATGGGGAGATCGATTTTGGCTGGAGATGGCTGTATAATGAGATTCATCATGAGGTATTTCGGCCACCACCTTGGATGCTTCTCCTTGCTGCCATTTGTCCACTACCCCTGGAAATCGGTTGGGAATTAGCTGGGAAGCTCGATGAGGGTGTTGGGCAGAGAGGAGGGGGGCCAAGTGGCCTCCATCCCTCATTTCCCTCTTATCTCTCTTGAATTTGGGGGAAATAACCAAAATGCCCCCATGCATGTCATCTCTTTTATAAATCAAAGGGCATGGATTGTCATTGGGCATGTGGGTTGCTGGATGGGCCATGGTCCATGGCCTTAGCCCATTGGAATTGGACTTGGTTCCTTAATTCCCCATTTTGGCTTAATGTTGACTATGGTTGACTTTAGGGTTGACTTGGTCAAATTGATGAGTGGGTTGGCCCCACTTGATGGTCATGAGCCCTATAAGATGTTCTTAGGTCTAGTGACACAACCCAATGTGGGTTAGGTCATGGTGATGCCCCCAATTGGGCTAATTGAACCCATATATGTGATTTGGCCAATTTTGGGTTATGGTTGACTTTAGGGTTGACCTAGTCAAATTGATGAGTGGGCTGGCCCCACTTGATGGTCATGGGTCCTATTAGTTGGTCTTGGGTCTAGTGATAACACCCAATATGGGTTAGGTCATGGTGATGCCCCAATTGGGCTAATTGAACCCATGTATGCGATTTTGACCAAATTAGGATTAGTGTTGACTTTGGTGAAATTGGACCAATGGGTCACCATGTGATGGGGCTTTATGGTCCAATGCACTCCAATTAGGGTTTGGAGTTTAGTTGTGGTGTCAATTTGACCATGTGATTCTTAATTGGGCTAATTAGGGATGAGCTGACCTATGTTGACCTAAAGACCACTTTGGTCAATTTGGCCAATTTGGTGACCCTATGATAGTGCTTTTGGGTCACTTAGGTTTTCTTTATGGTTAGGGACATGGTGGTGAGGTCAATTTGTAATTGTGATTTCAATTTGGGCTAGATTGCCCTAAGTTGAATTGAACACTATAGTGAGCCCCATATGAGCTCACCCTAACTCATTGGATCCTAAGGTCACTACATAGCATAACCCATCATACTCACCACATGTCCTACCCTAATGGGTACTAAGAGGGGTCTAGAAGAAAAAGGGATATTACATGCTTACTTGACTGTTTTTGTTTGTCAGTAATAGATTTCTGCTTTGCAGCTGATATGATGTTGATGACATCAGATATGGCCTTGTGAGTGTTCCTTACAGTATTGTAAACTATCATCTTCTTTGCTGGAAGTTTTTGGGAGGGTTTCACTTTCTTACCCTTGAGTTTAGGGGCTGGAGCACATAACACAAATGGTCCACGATGGGCCATTTGGATTTCTTCATAGGGAACTTTCAAAACACTAAACCCTATGCCCTTTCTCCTCCTATTGTAAGGATTACTATTGACCATACTTGAGGAACTTCCTTTCTCTCAGTGACCATATATGCTATCATGATCATACATGTTAGAAAGGATCAAAACTTTATGAAAGGTGGTTTGATGCACAACTAGAGTCTTGCCTTTTCCCTTAGAATTAATGACTCCAGCTTTCCACTTGAACCTCAATCCTCTTCAATTATTATAAGAAGAGAAGGTTTCAATAAGTGGCAACACAGTCTTTGTCTTGGAGAATTTCTCCACTAGCTTCCTCTTATTTAGGAGCTTTGCTTGCAAAGCTTTAATGGTGTTTGCATTTTATGCCAACAAATCAGTTCGCCCATCAATCCTTTTTGTAAGCTCAAAAAGTTTTGATGTCTGTAGGACTATCTTCTTGGTAGCCATCTTAAGTTTACATTTTAGAGTATTTAGGGTTTTAATTTCCCTAGCTTGTTTATTAACAAGCTTTTTGTTATTCTTGAGAGACTCTAGAATTACCCTATATCTTTCAATGACCCCATTGAATTCTTTTTTAGATTCAGATTCACATTTATCAACATTTGATGAACATGAATCTGAGTCTTCACCAGCTTTATAGTTTGAGTCAGAAGGTGAAATGGAAGTTCTAGTATGTACCTCATCAGGATGATTGTCATCCTGAGCTTCTTCATTAGACATGGACATGAGGTTGCAACCTTTTTCATCTTCAGAGTTACTGTCAGTTGAAGATAGTTGTGCTCTTATGCCCACCTTGGCCTTCTCTTCTTTAGATTATGAAGTCTCAGAATCACTGTCAGATAGGCATAAATGATGTTTAGCCAAGAAGCTCTTGTTGGCCTTTTTCTCCTTATGATGCATCTTGTCATCTGACCTCTTGCTCTCTTTTCTTTAATAGGACACTCAGTTATAACATGCCCCGACCTATTGTAACAATAGCAAACCACATCAGTTTTAAAGTGTTTTTTGTTAAGAAACATACCTTTACCCAGTGGGGTTCTTTCTTGATTTGTCATAGGTGGCTTGGGTCTTTCTTAAGCTGGAGACTGAAGGGGCCTAGTTCTTCCACTATCTCCTTCCGCTTAGCATCTTCTTGAATTGCTTGGAGAATAATGTTAGCTCTCCATCATACAATTCAGCTTCAGATGAACTGGGTGCAGAGCATTCTTACTCAGGAGCCCTTCTTGGAGGAGGAGTCTTCTCTCTATTCCTCGTGGAGGTTTCATCTTTGAAGGCCACTGTCTTCTCTCTACTGAAGGACTTGGCAGATTCTTCTTCATCCTTTCTAGAGTTTAGTCAAAGATTATGAGACAGTAATTTGCCAAATAGGTTTTGTGGCGGAATATTTGATATGTTGTCCATCTTTCTTATGGCACAAATCCTGATGCCCCACTCTTTATTTTGTGACCTCGAGAATTTTTCATTTTGTTTATAGTTGGAAAATTTCCTGCCATAGGTCTTCAATCCATTGACAATTTTGAAGAATTTCTCATAACACACAACCATAGAGTCCTTCTTATCTTGCCTAAAAGCCTCATATTGCTTATTTAGAAGGGATTTTTTGTTATCCCTTACCTCCTCAGTCCCCTCTATGTAGACCACCAGAGAGTCCCATATTTCTTTTGAAGTCTTGCAGAGAACAAGGTTCTAAAAGGTTGAGTCATCAATTGTACTGATGATAATGTTCTAGGCCCTCTTGTCCATAGTGGCCAGAACTACCTCATCCTTTGTCATTTCTGAGTACTTCTTTGGGGTTTTGATATTAGCATCTAATACTGAGATCTTCATGAGGATGAAGGGTTCCTCTTCCACTGTAACAAATATTTTAGGGTTTGAAGCTTCTAAGAAAATCCATACCCTCTCCTTCAATATCCCAAAGTTCTTCTTCCTGCAAATGGGAAGCTTCATAAAACTCAGCTCTTTGTGTTTCTCACTAGAAGTCATGATGATTTAATTTTACTACCCTTAGAGAACTTGTTCAAACAGTTAGGTATTTACTAAAAAACCTAGCTCTGATTCCATTTGAAAGTTTTTAAGGGTAACTAAACAACTAGGGGTGAATAGGTTTATTTATTTATTTATAAATCTTTCCTAGGTATTACTTGGTGTGTTGATGTTAGGTTAGTTGATTTCAAGAACACAGAAAACACACAATAAATTTATAGTTGTTCCCCGATCTAGGGTACATCCACTTCCCCCCTTCATTTATCTAGCAGTGCGCTAGACTAGACCAACTTCTCCAAAACTTAGATCAACAGATCTTATAACTCAGATTTCTCCCTGGATCTTAAACCTTAGAGTGACATCCACTCCTAGAACTATGACTTTTCTCATTCCTACCTCAAAGACAATAATAGGTCTCTTACCTCAGGCTCGTAAACAAACCCTACCTCAGTCATTATAACACAGGACTACCTCATGTCCTATACAAGAATCCTACCTCAAACTTTGGTAAAAGTCCAACACTCAGATCTCAAGGAGATCTTATAAAAGAGATTAAAAGAGTGTTTGTTTTACAAAGACTCAAGAACAGATGCTTTGGAGCCTTCTTCTCTAGCTGTTTCACTAGATGTGAGAAGTAGCGAACAAACGACTAAAGTAGCGAATAAACGACTAGAAAACAAGCTGGAACTTTGAATAATTGAAAATTTTATTATCCAAAAAGATATCATTTATAAAGGTATGGCCTCCCTTTTATAGAATGGAGGAGAGAGGAGAGAGTACAAACTAACCATGTGGGACTGAAGCTATACAACAAATCTGAGCGGCTAGAACAACAGACCGGAACAGGCCGCACGGTTAGACAATGTTCTAACCGCTCGGCAATACCAGAAGCAAGAGAGAGATGCGGTAGGAGACCGCTAGACTGCCCGGTTTCCAAGCCGCCGGAGATAAACCGCCAGACCTCCGGACACCACACAGCAACATCCTGGATATCAAACCGCTGGAGAGTAACCGCCAGACCGCGCGGTCTACAACCCGCCAAGCTAAAACCGCAAGACCACCCAGTCTCATACTCCAACACTCCCCCTCATGTTGGAGCATAGATATCAATCATGCCCAGGTTGTCACAAATGTGGAAGAAGGAAGTAGAAACCGTCTTGGTGAAGATATCTGCCAACTCTTTGTCGGAGGTGATGAACGGAGTGCAAATCTGTCTCTTCAAGACCTCTTCTCGGATGAAATGGCAGTCAACTTTTATATGTTTTGTTCTCTCATGGAAGACTGGATTTTTGGATATGTATATAGCGACCTTGTTGTCACAGAACATAGGCAGAGGATAGTCGTATACCTCTCCTTGGTCAAGCATGAGAGCACGCAACCATTTTAACTCACACGTGGTTGACGCCATACTCCGGTATTCGGCTTCTGCACTGGACCTTGAGACAACACACTGCTTCTTGCTCTTCCAGCTCACAAGATTACCTCCAACAAATGTGCAAAAACTTGATGTAGATTTACGGTCACCTTTATCATCTGCATAGCTTGAGTCTGAGTAGGCTTCAACTCTCAGATGACCATGCTTCTGAAAGAGTAGCCCTTTTCCTGGTGCTGCTTTGACATACTCTAGTATCTTCAAGGTAGACTGAAGATGACATTTTCTGGGAGCTTGCATGAACTGACTGACCTTGCCTACAGCATAGGCGATGTCGGGTTTTGTCACCGTGAGATAAATGAGTTTGCCCACCAGACGTCTATACCTCGTGGCATCGGATATAAGAGGTGATACATCTGTCCATTTTTGTCCTCTCCAGTGGCCATGGGATACCGAGACGGTTTGGCACCGGTCAATCCTGCCTCTTGTAGAAGATCAAGAGCATACTTCCGCTGGGAGAGAACCAACGAGTCGGGATTCCGAGAGATTTCTATCCCCAAAAAATATTTCGAGGAGCCCATATCTTTCGTGACTAGGTGTTGACGGAGGTGTTTCTTTGTCAAGTCCACCCCAGCCTGGTCATCGCCGGTAAGAAGAATATCATCCACATACACCGCCAAAACCACAAGGCATGATGCGGTTTTGCGAATAAACAATGAGTGATCAGCCAAACTTCTTGTAAAGCCAATGACAGCCACAATGCCACTAAACTTGTCAAACCATGCCCGAGGGCTCTATTTTAGGCCGTAGATGGCCTTCTTCAACTGGCATACTCGTGTCTCCCCTTGAGCAACATACCCAGGAGGTTGCTCCATATAGACGTCCTCCTGAAGATCCCCATAGAGAAAAGAATTCTTGACATCAAGCTGCGAAATAGCCCACTCCCTGTTGACAGCCACAGAAAGAAGAACCTGGATGGTGCTTAGGCGAGCAACCGAGGAGAAAGTATCAAAATAGTCAACTCCATATGTCTGAGTAAAGGCTTTGGCCACCAGCCGGGCTTTGTAATGATCCACAGTGCCGTCTGGGCGAAACTTCACAATGAACACCCAGCGGAAGCCAACCACATCAGTACCTACCGGTGGAGGAACAAGGGTCCAGGTACCCCTTTCAGTAAGAGTGACGATTTCCTCATCCATGGCAGATTTCCAATGAGGAATAACAAGAGCCTCCTAGTAAGTGCGGGGAGTGGTAATAGCTGAGATAGCCAAAGCAAAGCACCTGCAAGAAGGAGTAAGCCGATCATAGGAAACAACAGCCGCAAGCGGGTGTTGGGTACACGCCCGCACCCCTTTGCGAAGAGCAATGGGAAGATCTAGGTCATCTCGTGCCTCAGGGACCGGAGCGTCCGTGGCGGAGAAAGCTGGCCCAGGACTAGAGAGAGACGGCTGCGGAGAAGAAGGAGGGGGTATAATAGAGAGAGGAGGAGACGGAGGAGGAGATGATATAGGAGGGGAGACGTCGATATGCGTGGAAGGAATACAGAGATATGGTGGAGAGTCAGAGATAGCAGGAGGAAGCGGGGATTGAGAAGAAAAGTAGGATGCATTTTTGAAGAAGGTGACGTCCGCGGAAACAAACTATTTGTACAGAACGGGGTCAAAGCAACAATAGCCTTTTTGAGTGGTCGAGTATCCCAAAAAGACACATTTTGTGGAGCAGGGGGAAATCTTGTCACGGGTAGCATACGGAGCATGCACAAAAGCCGTACACCCAAAGATATGGAGAGGAAGAGGAAAGGGTTCCTTGCCCGGGTAGAGAATGGAGAAGGGGGTTTTGCCATGGAGAACCGAAGAGGGAATGCGATTGATGAGATAGCAGGCAAGAAGAATAGCATAGCCCCAGTAGGAGCGAGGAACCTGCATCTGCGTCATTAGAGTGCGAGCGATATCGAGGAGATGACGGTTTTTACGCTCCGCCACCCCATTTTGCTGGGAGGTGTAAACACAGCTTGTCTGATGAATAAGACCATGTTGCATACAAAAAGATGAAAACTCATGATTGAGATATTCTTTAGCATTATCAGAGCGTAGTACTTTAATAGAAATAGCAAACTGAGTTTTAATCATATTATAAAAGGATTGTCATACAGATAAGAGTTCAGAGCGATCTTTTAATAGATACACCCAGGTACATCTAGAGAAATCATCAATAAAAGTTACAAAGTAAGAACTACCCCGACCAATGGTGAGAGTAGGAGAAGGACCCCAGACATCAGAATGAATAAGATCAAAAGGGCGGGAGGAACCACGGCCTTGCTTCGGCTGGAAGGAGGAGCGGTGATCTTTGCCAAGCTGACACGCATTACAGTTGAGCGGAGGACTGGTCTGAGGTAAGTGGGGAAGAAGCTGACGAAGAATCCGAGGAGGAGGATGTCCAAGGCGAAGATTCCATTGAAGCAGATCGGTAGACGAGGAAGAGAAGGCAGACAGAGCGGAAACATTGTCGAGGAAGTAGAGGTCGCCGCTCTCAGTCCCAGTAGCAATCGTCCGTTGGGTCCTCGGGTCCTGAAAACAACAAGAAGTAGGAGTAAATAATACAGAGCACTGAAGTTGCTTGCATAAAGTAGTAACTGATAGCAAATTACAAGGGAACTTCGGGACATAGAGAGTGTCCGCTAAGCGAAGCGACGGGGTGACTTGAACCATGCCCGTCCCGTGAACCGGGGAAGGCGAACCATCCGCAACAAGAACCGGGGGTAACCAATCATGCGTTTCTAGGAGAGAGAAGCAGTGAGGGTTTCCGGTCATGTGATTTTTAGCACAAGAGTCAATCAGCCATTTACCTTGGGTAACGACGTGTGCACTACCTGAGGTCGTGGACACGGAAGCAGATGGCCGAGAGGAGGCGGAGGTTGAGGAAGAAGTATCACCGGAGGGACGAAGATGAGGATGTTTCTGCCAGCAGTGGTCAACAGAGTGGTCGGTACAACCACAGTGAGAGCATAGGAAACTTGACGGACCGCGCGTGCCAGACTGGCTGCAGCCACTATGCCACCCCCACTGAACTTGGTGAGCATAGGTGTCCTGTGGAGGAGGGGAGGACAACAGAGGACGCTGGAGCAGCGAAGTAACAGCGGTGATGCGAGCCGCGGTGGCATCCAAGATGGGAGACTCTGCTTCTCCCAAGATCTGCTGGCGGATCATATCAAAAGACTCAGGGATCCGTAGAAGATAACAAACAACCAGGAGTTCCTGGAAGTGTTTGTGCTGCTCGGCCAAGTCCACGGAGAAAGGGCGATTCTGGAGGATTTCGGCGCCAAGAGCCTGAACTTGCTGATAAGACGCAGCAGGAGACATGGAAGGGCGAGCGAAGAGATCCGCATAGAGAGTATAAATACGGGATGTATGGGCCCCCTTCGAGTAGAGAGCAGCAAGGTTAAGCCATGCGATCTTAACCGTCTCATCATGGCGTATGACAGGAAGGCATTCATCGTAGAGGCTGTTAGCCAACCAAGTGCGGACAAGCGCATCACTGGCATCCCAGTCATCAAATTGAGCAGAGTCTGGAGGAGGAGGGTAATCGGTGAGGTGATGATGTTTGCGCTGAGAGCGAAGGAGAAAGGTGAAAGAAACGCTCCAATCCGGATAGTTGGAGCCAATAAGTTTAGAAACCGTGCCAAGGTTTCCAGAGGGAGTAGGAGGCAGAGCCGAATGGCGATAGGAGTTGTGGTAGTAGAGGATTTAGAAAGGGCCATAGGAGAAATCAATGAGGGGCCGCACGGTTAGAATACAAGCCGTGCGGATAGGAAGAAGAAGAGCTGCAGCGGTCACGATGTCAGACACCAGCGAGCAGAGAAGCCACGACCAAGCCACAGATCCAAGCAGGGAAAGAAGTCGAATGGCTAGAAGATAGCCCATGCGAACAGAAGTGAGGAACAAATACGGCGAATAAGGCAGCAGGTCGCGGCGAACAAAGTAACAGGTCGCGGCGACTGAAAGGCAGGTAAAAGGAGGCCGCGCGGACAGGGCGCAAGCTGGCGGAAGAGACAAGCCGCGAGAACAGGTCGTGAGAAGAAGAGGCAAGCTGCACGGATAGGGCGCACAGAATCAGGAGGAGAAGATCGAGTCCTCTGATACCGTGTGAGAAATAGCGAACAAACGACTAAAGTAGCGAACAAACGACTAGAAAATAAGCCGGAACTTTGAATAATTGAAAATTTTATTATCCAAAAAGATATCATTTACAAAGGTATGGCCTCCCTTTTATAGAATGGAGGAGAGAGGAGAGAGTACAAACTAACAATGTGGGACTAAAGCTATACAACAAATCTTAGCGGCAAGAAAAACAGACCGGAACAGGCCGCGCGGTTAGACAATGTTCTAACCGCTCGGCAATACCAGAAGCAAGAGAGAGATGCGGTAGGAGACCGCTAGACCGCCCGGTTTCCAAGCCGCCGGAGATAAACCGCCAGACCTCCGGACACCACACAGCAACAGCCTGGATATCAAACCGCTGGAGAGTAACCGCCAGACCGCGCGGTCTGCAACCTGCCAGGCTCAAACTGCCAGACCGCCCGGTCTCATACTCCAACACTAGACAACTTCTTTTCACCCACAAAAATAGGAAGTGATCTTCTGATTTAGGATGGTCTGTGTTGTGTTGAGTACTTGCAGAGATCTCCTTCTTCAAGCTTCAAAAAGATTGTTATGAAGACTTGTGGAGCTTGCAGACAAATGAATTGACCTCTCTTGCTGGCGGTGACTTTTGCGAATTAGGGTTTGAAGAATGTATTCCAAAAGTTCTTTGTAAAATTCCCACATACTTAGCTTTTATATCTCTGCATCAACAACGAATATAATCATGTTTAGGCATACGGAATGGACAGTATTAACAATTGTATCTTCCTAATATTTCCAGTTAGAAGAATGCAGCGGTTTCTATGTTTTAGTGCACAATTGGTGTCAATTTGAATTAAGCATGACGTTAGCATAATGACTTGGCACCCTTTGACTTAAAATAGATTATTTGCTTCTATAGAGGCGTTGAGTGATAGAAGTTTACGTGAAGCCATTTAACTTAGTCAAATACTTGACTTTCTAAAGGTGCCCCGAGTGACAGAGATTGACTCAGCGCATTCAGCTTTGACGTTGAGTGAAGTATTGTATCTCGACGCATTTGCACTTGGACAGATTTTCTGCTTCTCCACTGAGGCGTTGAGTGAATGGCCTTCACTCGATGCATTTGCACTTGGACAGATTTTCTGCTTCTCTACTGAGGCGTTGAGTGAATGGCCTTCACTCAACACATTTGTACATAGATAAATTTTTTACTTCTTAGTGGTATCTTTGAGTGAACAACATTCAGCCAGCACATTTTGACCTTTAGCGTCGAATGATGTGAGATAACTCGACGTATTTGTACTTAAGCAAAAAATCCTTCACTCTAGAGTATACTGACTTGTCTCTAATTGAGTTTTTGATAATTCGAATTTGTCTTGTCAATCAAGTACTAATAACTTGCATATTTTAACTTAGAGAAATATAAAATACAAAATTGTGTATATTATTGACTTATGGGCTTCTTCAAATCTAGGATATTGTGATCAATGTCCCCAACACCCACCCCTTTGAGAAGACTCAGAGGTATAATAATTCCTCCCTTTTAATTTGTATCATAGGGGGGTTGATCGGAAAAAGTTAACCCCTTGATCAAAAGATCTGAACAGTTATAAAATCCACAAATACTATTATATAAATATATTTTTAAAAAATGAGTTCGAATCATTTCAAAGAATTTGCATCCGCAAGACCTACAGTGTGTGTAAGACCCTATTTTGTTTTGCTACTCTACCGGGTCTTACGCCCAGAATCGTCGTTTTGCGGTGACACCAATACTTGAATCAAGGTCGTCACTACAAAACGCTGATCCTGCCGGCATTAGTAATCACCAAAAAAGTAGAAGTACATGAAAGGATACAATTAAGTCGAGTCCACAAATCACAATAGATATATAAATAAGCATAAAAATCTCAGCAAAGTCCATATGATATAGAAGCAGTATAATAATGATAGAAGTATTGAAACCGAACGGAAACATAGAAATATAAACATGCTCATGCCCGGTACATCACGACCTCACTACAACACTCTCGTGGAAGCTAAGTAAAACTAACACTCATGGAGCCAGAAGCTGGTACTCCTATACTAGACTGGCATACCTCCATGTGCACCGCACTTCACTGGTGCTGCATCTCCTGTAGCTGCTCCCTGTCTCCCATCTAGAGCCCCTGAAATGTTTGGTCCACCGACCGTTAGTCAAAAATACTAAGCCTGATTTCCCCCACCCCTCCCCCAGTGGCTCCTAGACACCGTGCAAGAGGAATGATAGGAAAGCTATGATGGTGGAGAGTAGATAAGAGTAGGTGAAGGTGGTCATAATCTAGAAGATTATATAGTATAACCTATACAAGAGTCTAAACTAGCAGTTCTATAACAAGTAGAGCAGTAATAAAGGAAAAGTAAAGAGAACAAGCTATATTTAAAGGTAAACTTAATTTATAAGAATGATCATACAAACTTATAAATTAAGGGGTCTGTTGGGTATTGCATCCATAATAACCCAGATTTGCATGAAGTCACCCTTGAACTAAGATGAATTAAGTTGTACTTAATATCTTTGTTTAGTTGTGTGTTTGCAGACAATCATTGCTAAGTGTAGACCAATGTCAGTCTACAGTGGGTCATGAACACAGGACCATACAGTGCAATCCCTCACTGTGTGATCTAAGGTGTTGGCTCATGTGTAACCTCTCTATTGGGACATACTTCATATTCAAGCACTTGGACCATGGAATGAAGATTGGATTCTTGAAGAGAAAAAGTTTCTAAGTTCAAAATTTTTTCTAAGTCCACTTCTCGAGAAGTCTGGTATAGTTCTCGAGAAGTAGAGTTAGCAGACTTGAGAAGTTCACTTGGTTCTCGAGAAGCCTAGACTAGTTCTCGAGTAACATCATTAAAGTTCTCGAGAAGCTTAGCCTAGTTCTTGAGAAGTCACATCTTATATTTCTCAAGTAGCTAGAGACAGCCATGAAAAATTTTCTAATTCCATCTCTCGAGAAGCTGGTTATAGTTCTCGAGAACTTAGCATTTATTTCTCAAGAAGTCAGCTTTATTTTAGAGTACAAGTTTTAGCTCTCGAGTAATGTTATTTTAATTCTCGAGAAGCGTAATTTAGTTCTTTAGTTGACTCAATGCTTATTTCTCGAGTACTAACTTAAGTCTAGAAAGTATAGCTCTTGAGAAATCAGCCTTGTTCTCGAGAACTTATTTATACTTCTCGAGAACAGCAGTCCAGTTTTTCGGAAAATTTACTTAAGTCCAGATCGACAGGATTTTCAAATGACTTGATGTGATTGGTCCACGTGTCATCATTAATGTTAATTCTAACCGTTAGGGGAAATCTTATATAATGTCTTTTCATTAAGACTAACCCTAAGCGGTGAACCGTACACTTTCTAAATTTCTAATCGGTCGTCTCTCTCAAGGAATGAATTTTCAGAAGCTGCCGCCGCCGCTCAGGTTGAAGATCGACTCGACTATTTTCGATCAAGAACGACATATTGTTCAAGGAATCTTCATCTTCTCCTTGATCGAGTAGGTCAAAGTTTTCTCAGATCAGATCTACCAAGTCTTCTTCAACAAATTCTGAAAAACCCGCAAAGTTCAGAAGAAGACCTAGAGATAAATTTTTCCAGATCTGAGACAAATCTAAGTTTTTATTTCAAATCTCTTTGTAATTTTGTAGGAGATTATTCTCCGAGTGTAGGAGCGTTGTTCTCCGAGTTGTAGGAAGTTTTCATCTTCCGAGTGTAGATCTCTTTGGATCACGATTGTAGGAACTTGGTTCCGAGACGTAGGATTGGTTTTCAATCCGAGATAGTGGAGTAGCCAAGTTTAGTGATTTACTTGATCGGTGAGGGAAAGTGGACGTACCCAAGGTTGGGGAACCACTATAAATCTCTTTTCGTCTGTGATTGCTTGATTGTTTTTGAACAAGTTCATTAAATTTTTTATTCCACAAATAGATGCACAATTCACCTATTCACCCCCCCCCCCTCTAGGTGATTTAGGTAGACAACTTAACACTTTCAATTGGTATCAGAGGGAGGTTTGTCATTAAAAGGTTAACACCTTGATAAATTTCCTCTCTAAGTTGTCTCTAGAGAAATTTTCAAGCAATGGACAAGGCTAAAGATTTTTACAAGCTTCCCATGTGCACACAGAATAATTTTCCCATGTGGAAAGAGAGAATTAAATTTTTCATTGAAGTTGTGGATCCCCGAATCTTCATGATTGTTGAAGAAGGTCCCCACATTCCTATGACTATCTCAACTATAGATCCAACAAATAAAGTCCCAAAGAAGCTGATGGATCTAGATAAAGACGAGATTGCACTTGTCTCCTTAGACAAGAAAGCTAAAAATATAATTGCAAGTGCAGTCTATGACTCTATGCTCCAAAACCTGATCCACTGCCAATCTGCTAAGGAGATGTGGCAGTCCCTCGTCACCTTGATGGAAGGTACAGAATAAGTAAGGGATGACAGAAGATCCCTTTTAAATCAGAAATATGACGCCTTCCAACAAGGGCACAAAGATACCATTGCAGATACCTTTGAGAACTTTTTCAAGATAATTAATGGCCTGAGAGTATATGGCCGAGTCTTCACCAACGGATAACTGAATGACAAGTTCCTATTATCCTTAACCAAGGAATGGGACAATAAGGTATGTGCAATCAGGGAATTTGGAAAGCTAGCTGAGACAGATCCTTAGAATCTCTTCGGGAAGCTGATGTCGTATGAGCTTCAACTCAACACAAGGAAAGCTGAAGAAGAGAAGAGCAGGTCTGCATCCAAAGAGAAGTTTGTTGCTCTAGAGGCAGACACCTCTAGGAAGTCCAAGGCTACCTCTCTAACCCCAACACAAGAAGTTAGTGAAGAAGAAAACTCGGAGCCAAGTACCTCGGGATCTGAGCTATCTGAAGGAGAATTCTCCTTACTCTCACGGTAGTTCAAGAAATTCTTGAACAAGAAAAAGCAATGGAAAAGCAAGGATGTCTCTCATAGAAGATCACGATATGACAGTGATCGACACAGAAAAGGCTTAAACAGCCACAACAGGTATGGTTCTAAATAGAACAAACACATCTTGACTGACATAGTTTGCTACTTTTGTAACAAGCCAGGTCACGTCATAGTTGACTGCCCCCACAATAAGGAGGGTGGCAGGAGAGAAGAAAAGAAGTCCTCGTACAGTAAGAAGAGGACAGAGAAGAGCCTGATAGCTAAGAAGGGCCAGACTCTTAGTGACTCTGACTCATCTGAGTCAAGTGAAGAAGAGTAAGCCTACTTTGGACTTATGGCTAAATCAGATGATGAACAAGAGCCCCAGTTCATTGGGGAGGTAAAATCTCACACCCTCTTTCAGAATCTGAAGTTTCTGAGCATGATCCTGAGGACAGCTCCTCTAGCAATGAGTTTGAACTCATGGCCCAGTATAAGGAGTTGATCATGGCTTACGACAAATGTCTAAAGGTCGTGAAAACTCAGGTAAAAGAGATTAAGTCTCTAAAGGCCATAGAAAGCTCTCTGAGAGAGGAACTCGTTAAGATGGACTCACTCAGAGAAGACTTAGATACTATTGTTGATGAGTTCAACAAGGCTATCAAGCACCTTGATCTGAAGGATGAAATCATCAAGGGGTTGGAAGAATTATTAGAATCCAAAAAGAAACTTGTTGAAGGTTTCTCTAAGCCCAAGGTAGTTATTCCTCTTATTGTTGAGTTCTCTGCTCAGGCCAAGGGTGCTGGGCTAGGCCATGTAGAAGCTCCTAGTAAATCTTCTAGGAGGAATAAGGCTCATAGAAGGAATAAGGATGCCAAGAAGGCCTTGGCCAAAGAAAAGGGAAAGCCATCAAGATCAGACTATCTTTAAGAAAGTCATATTTCCAACTAATGAGTTTGATAATGACTCATCCTACGGCCACTTGACTAGGCCTACTTATGTAGAGCCAAAATCTCATTACCAAGGATGGACTCACCCCAGAAACTTTGGTGAGAGTGTCTTTAAGGCACCTTATGAAGAAGTCATTCTTCAAGATTATGGTCCTTATGATCATGGCCATAACTTCAAGAAAGCACCAAAATTAAAATCCATTGTAAAAAAGCCTGTGATGGAGAGAAATCATTTTATTGTCATCATCATGAAGCTTCTTCTCCAAGAATGCTACCCCTGCTAGACCAGTATCCAAGAAGTTCAAGCAAGAGTACCTAAGGCAAAGATAAATAGTTTCGAATGTTGGTGTTGTGGCAAAATTGGTCATTTTGCCATCGATTGCTGGTTTAATCCAAGAAATGTTGCAAATCCTCAAGTTGGCAATATGAGAATGACCACTCATGATGTTAATCCTCGTAGGGGGAGTGTTCTAACACGAGACCAAGGACCCAAACATGTTTGGGTTCCTAAGGCAAACTGATTATGATTGCAGGGATGTCCAAAGGCCACCAAAATGCCAATCTGGTATTTGGACAGTGGATGCTCTCGACACATGTCCGGGACAAGAAGCCTACTTCAAAATTGATCTCCAGTGTTGAACGGACCAAAGGTCATATTTGGAGGTTTAGACCGAGGGATAACTAAAGGCTGCGATATGATTACTAACGGTAGTGTATCCTTTTCGGATGTAGCTTATGTTGAGGGATTGGAACACAATCTTATAAGCATAAGCCAACTATGCGACAAAGGATACATAGTTGAATTCCACGTTGATAAGTGCCTGATAAAGTCTGTTCACAACATGGAAACGGTTATATCTGGCACTCGAAGCAAGAATATATTTTGTTTAAATTTAATTTGTATATATTCTTCTACACCAGTGTGCTTTTTAGCAAAAGAGTGCGTCTCTTGGTGACCAATGACAAAAGAGGTTAACACATATTAATTTTAAAACTATTAATAAATTATTCTCCCTGAACTTAGTTTGTGATGCCCCGAATGTCAAGTACGTCAAAGATAGACATTGTCATGCATGCGTAAAAGGCAAGCAAACAAGGGCTACCTTTAAAAGCATTATTGACAAAAATTCAAGTAGATGTCTCCATCTACTTCATATGGACTTGTTCGGTCCACTACAAATTAGAAGCTTGGGAGGTAAGGAATATACATTGGTTATTGTTGATGACTACTCACGCTTTGCGTGGGTGTTCTTTCTGAAACACAAGTAATATACCTTTGACATCTTTAGTAATTTTGTCAGGCAGGTCCAGAATGAATACAACTGTTCCGTAGTCAAAATCAGAAGTGACAATAGATAGAGTTCAAGTCTGGGGCATGACAGAATTCTGTGAAATCCTAGGTATCTTTCATGAGTTTTCCTCTCCTCGCACTCCACAGCAAAATGGAGTAGCTGAGAGAAGGAACAAACACTCATAGAGGCCTGCAGAACTATATTGAGTGATGCTTCACTATCGGAGTATTTCTGGGCTTACGTCGTCATACTGCATGCCACGTGCAAAATCGAGCACTCATCATCAATAATTATGATAAGACACCTTACGAACTTCTAAAAGGCAGGAAACCAACTATTTCATATTTTAGAATTTTTGGTTGTAAATGTTTCGTGCTTAATAATGGTAAGTATCATACTACCAAGTTTAGTGAGAAAAGTTTTGAAGGTATTTTTGTAGGTCATAGTAGCCATAGTAAGGCATACAGGATTTTCAATAGAAAAACTCTGGTTGTAGAGGAATCCATACATGTTGTATTTGATGGGACGAGTTTGCTGCAAAGCAAATCGTCTAGTGTGCTTGTTGGAGATGCAGGTAATAGGCTGAAAGAAATCAGCTTGGATGAACCGACTGAAGGTGAAAAAGAAAAGTTCATCAAGATCACTACTCCACCCCCATTAAAGAGAAAGATGATCAAGATGAAGAACCATCCAAGTTGATGAAGTCACTACAGCGGCTGAAGAAGTTCCAGATGCTAGGAACCTAGATCTCAGACATCTGAAGGATCATCCATTGGACCATCATAGGAGATCCCCGAGATGGTGTCAGAACTCATCGAGGTATAACTAACGAGAATTTATATTTAAGTTTTCTCTCACAGGTTGAACCAAAGAAATTGAGGAAGCAAACTCAGACGCATCATGGATCTTAGCCATGGAAGAAGAACTGAACAAGTTCAAGCACTGTAAAGTTTGGAAGCTAGTTCCAAGACTCAAAGGTAAGAATGTCATCAGGACGAAGTGGGTCTACAATAACAAGTTGATGAGGATGGGATATCATAAGAACAAGGCCAGCCTCGTCGCCAAAGGATACCGTCAAGAAGAAGGAATCAACTTCGACCAAACATATGCTCCATTAGCAAGGTTGGAGGCCATCAGACTGTTTCTGGCTTATGTTGCACTGAAGGGCTTCACTGTCTATCAAATGGACGTGAAATCCACCTTCCTTAATTGTGACATAAAGGAAGAAGTGTACGTGGAACAACCCCAGGTTTTGTTATCCTAACTTTCCTGACTATGTTTATTTATTATCGAAAGCTCTGCACAGTTTGAAAAAATCTCCTCGAGCTTGGTACGAAATGCTATCTAGCTTTCTCCTCGAGAACAAGTTCACAAGGGGAAAGATAGATAAGACATTATTTCTTAGGGAAATTAAAGGCAAGATTTGTTAGTACAAATCTATATCGACGACTTATTTTTGGTTCTATAGACGACGACTCATTGCAAAAGTTTTCTAACCTTATGCAAGGAAGTTTTGAAATGAGTAGTATGGGAGAGCTAAGTATTTCTTAGGACTTCAGGTGAACAATCTGAAGAGGGTGAGAGTTTCATCTCACAGACGAAAGTTCACCAAGGAGTGTGATTAAGAAATT